>JAREYC010000003.1:82160000-82565000 GCA_030015325.1 Cryptoblepharus egeriae | reverse complement strand
GGAATAATGAGGTCATGAAAAGCTGACAGCAATGCAGAACAAAGTAGAAAGAGGATTTGTCAAGTGCATTATATGGACAGGGAAGGTGAGGATAAGTCATGTGTGCAATCCTAAAGATATTTTGCTTGCGGCAGAACCATGTAGATCAGTAGTACTAAAATTGGGGGGTTGGGACCCCATTGGGGGCTGCGACATCTGACTGGGGGGTTGCGGGATGGTAGGACCCTCCATCTTAGAGCCTGAGTGAGATTTCCTGGGAGTAAGTCTCATTGAACACAAAGGGACTTACTTCCAAATAGACACGGATGAGCTCTGTCATCACAGTGATGTCACATCCTGGTAAATTTGACAAGGGGTCCTGGTTAAAATGCTCACTGATGTACATGAACTCAACCCAACAAGCCTAGCACACTATACTACTAAGATTAAGCATTTTAAAATATCCCACAGGTTTCAATGGAAAGATTTATATCCCACAAGTTTCATGACTTAGCACAATCCTAACTTTGTCTACAAAAAAGTAAGCTCCATTATGTTCAGTGGGTCCTACTCCCAGGAAGGTGTTTTTAGGATTAGTGCATTAGCACTCTGCTATTTAAATCAGTTGAATTTCAAACTTTCAGCTCATCTTTATTTTTATTTATTAAATAAAATACCATAACACCCTCTGCAAGAACTCAGGATGTTTTATGAAAGATTTTAAAAATAAGTACAAACAAAACCAGAATAACAAAACAGCAGCTAAAACAATGTGGCTAAGAGAGAACTCCAAATTATTAATTTTTTTAATGAGGGCCTAACAAAATGTGTGATGCCTTGCTACACGTTATCGATTAATTAAGGCTGCTCACTGATTCAGGAAGCAATGATTGCAACCAAGGCAAGGTACATTTTTCCCAGTACATCTTCTCCAAACATGTTCACCTGGGAACCACATTACTTTCTTTTTGGAAGCAAGTAAAACAAATAGTTTTGCTTACTACAGCTTTTAGAAGAAAATTGCACCACTTATTGTACAAATGCTCTTTTGGTGTTGATTTCAGATGTCCAAGGGGCAAAGTAGACATGTGCCTTATTGCCCAATGTGGGATGTCAACCGAATATTCCAAAGTGTCTCTGAATAATAAGAGGGACTACACAATGTGCAACTTATAATGTGGGACTCAACCACTGTTGTGATTTGGATTGTAGCCCTTCACTCTACTCTTTTATAGCTAGGGTATTTAAACTTTCAACTTTAGGGCTCTTGGACTTTAATAGTTGTGTAGAAGAGGGAATTTCAGCAAGTGCAGCTTGTGACTTGTGACCTCCCACATGCAGTTTGTCATAGTTAACAGTGCCTTAGGTTGCAAGGGTCTTTGAGCTGGACCTAGCAAAAAGGTCAATTAAATGTGCTGGGTATACTGAGCTAACTAGTTTCAAATGGGGCAAAGAAAGCACCCACCTACTTCCAGAGAATGATACATATAGGCTGCAATCCTAAAGACACTTTCTTGGGAGTAAGACCCATTGGACACAATGGGGCTTCCTTTTGAGTAGACATGGTTGGGATTATGCTCATAGTGACATCAGAATCTACAACTCTCACATGACTATGATCCATTATAATCAGAGAGAAAACAAGCAGTCCAATCTAAGCATAGGATCCTGACTGATTGGCCTGTCATGAATTAAAACATAACTATAATATGGACTCCTTCTGATTTTATTTTTGTGACATGAAAACCTTTGTAGCCAGTGCTCTTCCAACATTATGCCAATATGGAGAAGAGGAGCTCCTGCTCTTACTTGAAATATTTGAAATGAGAATATTGCTGGTGTCACCTAGAAACATGTTGTGGACATCACCAATGTCAGCACCAGGACCAGTTTTTAGAATGAGAATCCGCCTAGACCCATCAGAAGTGACATAATGACCAGAAGTGACATTATCAAGCAGAAAAATCTGTAACAATCCTAGGCTGCAATCTTACCCACACTTACTCAGGAGTAACTCCCATTTATCATTGTTAAAATCATCGTAGTCTCTTAAAAGTATAGATCTGTAACATTTCCCTAAATTCATTCACATAATACAATAGCATCAACATACTAAAAATAAAATATTGAAATGAATGAGGACCTACATGAAATTAGCTTGTGACCCACAGATTGAGAAACATTGATGTTATTACATGTCTGATGTTATTGCCATAGGCTATGTAGGAAGTGGTACTAAAAATAAGATTGTGAGTGCAATCCTAACCAATTTAGACCAACATAAGTCACTCATCTCCATGTTCCCATGGGTGCGTGGGGAGGCCGGAGTATGTCTGTGCACTGGCCTAACCTCACCAGGAGTGTCACAGAAGTGCCTTAAAGCATTTTTGTGATATCTCCAGGCCAGCACAGGACTTGTGCTGGCATAACTGGGGATTAGGACTACACTGTCAATGTATGTATATTGCATTGAACATTGGGAAATTAGAAGAAATTTCCATGGATCTATTGTTCCATTTCCTAACTCCCATTGCTTTCTCATTCCAAACAAAAGCCAAAGAGCACAATCCTAACCATATCTACTCAAAAGTAAGGCCCATTGTGTTCAATGGGTCTTACTCCCAGGAAAGTGTCTTTAAGATTGCAGCCAAAATCACCTAGTTAATGCAGCCTAGGCAGATATAGTAAATACTGTATATGCAGTGTTTAAAATGCAAAGTATTATGGCTCCTTCAGTCACTGTCAAAAGGAGAAAGGAAAAAAAGTTACAGATAGTATTTGGGGATAGCGAAGCACTGATTTGTGTATTTGGGAAAAGCAAAGCACTGATTATAGGTTACACTTGTTTTGCATGAAGAAAGCCTCTGGGCCTGAAGTGTATGTTCACGTCCTTAACTCAGTGAATCCCTTTGCATTCAGTTAACTAGTTTGGCTCAATTCCAGAAAAAGCTTCCACCAACACCCCCAATACCCACTAGAAATTCACAACTTTCAACAAAGAGTGTGCAAACTATTTCGTACAAGCAGTCACAACACCAGAGCTGACCATGTAGATGCAAGATGATTTCCCAGAAATAAAAAATAAAAGAATGTGGGTCCAATCATACGCATGTCTACTCAGATGTAAGTCCCATTATAGTTAATGTGGCTTATGTGCAAATAAATATGGGTAGGATTGCAACCTGATCCTGTTTTACTCACTATGTCTCTCAATCCTGCTAGATGGGGTCTGGAAATCAGCTCTTTTTGAGTTTCCTGCTGCAGATAAGGTCAGATGTTGCCCAGCAGAGATGGATTAGAATAGGGATTTTGATGAATAGAGTACCCAGGGCATATTGTTAATCATTCACTCTCATTCTCTTAATTCAGCACGTTTCTCTCAAAAGTGCAGCTCAATGTAGGGGTTTCTCCACTTTGGTCCGTGTTATTCTATTAAGTGATTTACATTTTCTAGAAGCCTAGATTGAGGGTGAATTATGCCTGTCAAAGAATCAACAGAATTGAATGCAAGTGAAGTGATCCTACTGATATGGATAATTGCAATGACACTGGCCAATTACAAGAGTCAAGCTGGTATAGTGATTAGGGATTTAGGAAGATCCAGGTTCAAATCCCTCCTTGGCCACAAAGCTGCTGGGGTGACTTGGGTTCACTCTCAGCCTCACTTACCTCACATGGTTGTTCTGAGGACAACAGGAGGAGAAGAACTAAAGCTTTGTAAGCAACCTTGGGCATTTGCATTGCTATAGGAAAGGCAGGGTATAATTCTCTTAATAAATAAAATAAATTATAGCTAGGACACTTGCAAAACTTTTTATTTAAGCCAAAAAGGGAGAAAGAAAGATTGAGCAATTGGACCCCTTCCATCCACATATATCCTTGCAGAGAACCTGAGTTATCCTTAGATACTGCAGAGCTCAATGCAAAACGTTTCTGTAGCCCCCCATCCTGTTCCCCAGAACAAGCAGCAGTGTCAAAACCCAGTGCCAATGCCACCCTGTGCAAGGCAGAACACCTGGAAGTAGTTAGATGATCATCATCAGCAACTGGTGGGGGGAAGCAATGTCAAACCAATTGGACCCAGGGATAAGTGGTAGGAGCATCCAACACTTGCTGTACTTTCCTTGTGTTACCTACCCTACAATCCAGAGTCACTACAGGAAGACGTAAGAGGCACTTACTCTGGATTGCTGAATGCATTTCCCATAGGTTTCCCATAGGTGGCACCATAATTACGTCGGTGTAAAAGTTCCCATAGTTACTCTGGATTGAAGCCCTAGTCATGGAAATTTCCATGCCAGAGCATTAGCTGTGGAGCAAGTTGGAGCAACTGTGGACACTGCTTACTGACTCAGCATAAAACCCTATTGAGCATTGGACCCAATTTGGCCAAACTGGTCAAATCATACTATACAAATCATACAAATCAAACTGGTCAATTCAAGTCAAAGGCAGGGCCTGGCTCTGGGACCAGGTAGAACACATGTGTTTTGGAGTATTTTCAAGAGCTCGCTCAGTTTAGGTTGAGTCTCTTCCATCAGTTTAGTATGGGGCTACTGCAAAAGATCTCCCAGACTCAGGCAAATACCATGATCTGCTGGCCTAGTATGGGTCCTCCATAGGCGCAGGATCTAGTTTGTTCAAATCAGCCTAAAGCCAGCCTTGCAGAGCACTGACATTGCATATTACATTGCATATTATGACACTGCATATGACATTGCATTATACATTACTATTGTGGCAGACCAGGGCAAGGAGAAACTTACTTTTCCTCTTATCCTGGTTAAAGCAGCAGCAGCCCAATGGTTCTAATTAGATTTATACCACCTCAGCAGCATAGCACCAACAACAGCAGCAGCATAGATCCAAGCAGCTTGGGACTGCTGCAAGCTGCTCGAGAATGGGGCTACGGTCAGTGGTGGGATTCAAATAAATTAACAGTAGGTTCTATATCCTAATAACCTAAATTACCAACATGTTCTGTGTCCATAGAACAACAGGTTCTATGTTCCATTAGTAACTGGTTCTCGGAACCAGGCACTCACTAGCAAAGGGTTCTATAGAACATGTGAGAACCCCCTGAAGCCCACCACTGGTACGGTGCAGGACAAGTGCTGGATCCTGGTCCCACCTTCTCTCTGTCCATCCTCCCACAGTCCACCCACCCTCCCTTGCCTCAGAATGCCTCTTCCCTGGCCTCCACATGTGCCCCCAAAACCCTTGCTTTGGCCAAACCCACAATTTACTATCTCTGTGGCCCTGTCTCTGGGGCCTGAAGCTTCAAGGCTCAACTTGGATATGTACCAGTAACATCACTGGCGCAAGTCCAAGTTGATCAGCCTTGGGGAGGGGGAAAGGATAGGGTGTGTGCCAGTGCTACCTGTCCCCACTTCCAAGCTCAATCTACTGATGTGAGGGTGTCACAAAAGGCACTTCTGCCGCACTCCTGGGGGGCATAAACCAGTGCACAGGCATATACTGACATCCCCATACCACCATGGGAAGATATGCCAGGTGAGTTTGGCCAGCCTAAATCAGTTAGGATTGTGCCCTATTAATGTGATAATCCACCAAGCATAGTCAACACTGCTTATTAAAGCAGCAAAACCTTCGCAACACAGTGTAGTAGAGCATCCATGAACCCCTGGTTTGGCTCAGCTCTCCTTTTCGCTCAGGACAGAACCTTGATTCCATCTCACTTCCCTGGAACAGTATGGCACAGTCACAATTGCGCTCTGCAGTGCTGTATTGTCTTTTGTGTGTGTGGACTAATTACAATTTCCCTTTCATACATTTCCTCATTTACAACTTGCTTCATTGATCCCACTCAGCCAGCTCACATCCTTTATACAAAGAGAAAACAAAAGGGAAATGCATTTTTGTTGTTGTTTTAAAAGAGAAGCCTGCGGTTAAACACACTGAGGAATAATTTCACATTCATTTCATAACATCGCTGCAATGACACATACCATTGACAATTAACAAAAAAAACACCCCTAACTCTCTATAATGTTTATACTTTGCTGGTTTTTTTCTTTTTTTCCACAGAGCTCTGACACATAAATCTTGTGTTCATGCTTTGTGGCTCTTTCTTGGGACTCAGCAGTATTCTCACCAGGGCCTGCTTCTTAAGTCCTCTTGTTCTAAGTTGCCTGAAGAAATGGCAGAATTTCTCGGAATATCTCGGAGAGCTCTGCTGTTTTGAAACTTCTCACATGTTGCTCATTTCACCCAAATGAAAGAAGAAAATGTGTGCTGGAGACATTTTGAAAGTGTTGTAATACAAATGTGGTTTTGTCAGCGCTGAACACTAACCATGACAATTGCTACAAAGAAGCCTAGGAATGCCACAGAAAATGGCAGATGGGTGTTGAATTTCCCAGCTGCCCTTTCATGCCATCTACCTTTAGGGAATGTCCAATAGTAAGAACAGTACTGTGATCCTAGACAACTGTATCCCAGTCAAATGTGTTCTAGTTTTAGAAATTAGTATCCATCCTGAAGATTTGTGACCATATATATCAGTGCAATCCTAATCCTATATAATCCATATAGATCAGTGCAATCCTAATCCCTAGTTAGGCTGGCTCAAGTCCTGACACTAGTCCAATGATTTGCCTGGGGGAGAGTGTTGCAAATGTTCCATACAACATTTCTGTGTCACTTCTGTGGGTGTGTTAGGCCAGTGCACAGACATGCATGTAACCCTTAGATTACCAACTGGATTTATTTTCCAGCAATTATAATTTATGCAAATTAGGCTATTTTTAGATGGTCATCTAAGGGTTGGTTAGGATTATCATCATTGGTTAGTATGTATATGTATGTTTTTTTAAAAACACAAAGATAGGGTGAGGGCTAGATATATAACACGCTGTTTGTTGCCCAGTAATAGTTTTTCTGTTGCCCAGTTATAGTGGGCAAATTACCCTTATGAGTATAAATTACCCTTATGCCTTCTACCAGATGTGAATATCCAGGGATGTCAGTGACCCAAAGGCTCATCCCAGATGTGAATATCCAGGATGCCAATTCCCTATTGCTGCATTCTTCATCCCTGCTACAGTCAATAACAACCCCAAGTTATGGACTGCTACTGAAGGTTAACCCATTTCATAATTCTATCAGGATATGGGATAACAGTTTAAGGGGAGAAATTGGACATTGACTTTCCCTCTGATTCAGTGATAGCCCTAAGTTTTGTCAAAAATGTAGGATACCTTTAAACTCTGCCATTGACACACAGCACATGGTTAATACTAGGTAGGTTTTAGATTCTGGAAGTTGTCTGGAACCATCCCAACAATGGTAGCTGAAAGAAGGGAGGGGAAGAGGGTGGCCCTCAGACTGGTGGAGAACTTCAACTATAGTAGCTGCATGAGAGGTCTTAGCATTCCAGTTCCTGGCTGCAATCATATGAACACTTTCCTGGGAATAAGCCCAATTAAACTCAATTTTTTTTTTGTTCTGGGTAGATATGCATAGGATTGAACTCACAGTCTTCCAAACAGTACTACAGTGATGATTTTAAACATTTCAATTCTCTATACTTTATGTGTAAATTATTTTATTTTATATGCCAATAAAGGTTTATTGTACTATACAGTACTTCAGTGGCTTGCAAAGGAAATAGTTTTTGTAACATTAAGGCCATGAATTAGGAACCCTACTTATATATTTATTCATTTTTTAAACATTCATATATCCCACTTCCTTCTAGGAGATTAGGGTAGTGTATATATTGTAGTTCCTTCCATCCATTCATCCTCACAACCTGTGAGGTAGCCGAGAGATACTGCCTGGTATAAGGAAGCTTCCTGGATGACTGGGAATTTGAACCTGGATCATCCAGGTCTATGTCCAGTTCTGGAACCACTACACATTGAAGTGGCTATTGAGGTCAAGGGCCCATCTACATGGCAATTATCCACACTTTTTAGATTCTGAGGGTTTTTGTTGCTAGAAGAAAATGCTATTATGGAAGCTTGATTTTATACTACCAGGCCATATCTGTATGTAACGCTTGCCTTCTGCTGTCTTTATGGTAATGCAGCCTGTCAATCCTCTAGTAAATAAAAGAAACAGAAAGCAAGCATCAGTGATCCCAGACTATAGAAATAAATGGCTTCAAGGTTGCTTCACTATTGTCTGTAAAATAATCCGTGGATCTCTCAGTCCTTCAAGGAATTTCAGTTGTTTAGTGGTTAAAATAGGAGATTAATAGCCGGATTTTTTAAATAGGTTATCACCTTTCCCATTTGGCTACCCCTCTGTTTGTCTTGCTCCTTGTGCTCTGTTAAACAAGGGAAAGAGTTGTGACCCATAATTGCGGGCAGATTCACAGCAGGTTTTGGAGGAGTTTTCTGCACCACGGTGTCAGCGCCGTCTCCATCTGCTGTAGTCTTGTGTGCTTCCCACAGGGGAACCTGGCTAATTTTTCAGTCAATTAGCAGAAGGGCTGCTTTTGTCCTCCAAGTGCACCCCCTAGGCTCCTCTTACACCCTTGTCTCCACGTTCAGATGTTGGCAGTTTTGAAATAGCATATCATGTTATTTTTCTTGACTGACCTTTGTGACATTGTTGGCTGAACGCTATTGCATGTAATCGTAGCCACTTGCATTAAAACCATGCGGTGGGAGATGTATTGACTTTAAAAAAAATCAGAGAATAAATTCCACTAATTGCATATGTATGGCTAGATTTTTTTTAATAGATCCATTCGTTTTGTGCTAAGGCATGAACTGGAATTAAAATTATGTCATTTGGAAAACAGACTAGGA
Source organism: Cryptoblepharus egeriae (assembly GCA_030015325.1). Taxonomy (NCBI): domain Eukaryota; kingdom Metazoa; phylum Chordata; class Lepidosauria; order Squamata; family Scincidae; genus Cryptoblepharus; species Cryptoblepharus egeriae. The sequence goes on along the minus strand of JAREYC010000003.1, from coordinate 82,556,241 downwards.
AACAATATTTTTTGCTGCTGTATCCCACATACTGCTTTTCAGCTGTTAATGTTAACCAGCATTATGATGAAGTAGGTGAATAACAAAGAGGACAATCCTAACCATCTACTCAAAGTTTAGCCCCATTGTGTTCAATGGGTCTTACTCCCAGGAAAGTGTCTTTAGGTTTGCAGCCAAATACAAAAATATGATCAAAAGAAAAGGAAGAACCATTGATATATCTATTTGTTATGTACTTATACACATAATGATACACTTGATTATTATTTACCGTTACAAATCTATATTGTATTATTTTGTACAATAAAAGGGCTCAGCCAAACCCACTCTCCATTTTTCATGCATTTTGTCAGGAAATCTCTTTTTTTGTGACCCCCATGATAAAAAACATTTCTCTGAAACACCTGTACTATCAATAGTTTTCACTATGCCCCAGTGACATCACCACATAGCCTAATTTGAATTACTATGTAATCATATGATGTCATCACATTCACTGTGTGGATTCTGATTGGTTAAGTACACTCTAGAAACTTCACGCCCTTCTTGCAAGAGGTACTGCAGTACCAAACAAAACACCAAGAAGTGGGATATATTCCCCAAGGGGCTTGGGGAAGAAATATTCATCCAACCAAAATTACTTATTTTAATCCCTGTATCCAAATGGGAATATTGGGTATACCCTTAAATACTAAGGATGTTTGGTGCACAGAAGAACATTATGAGAGATCTCAAGGGATGCTAGTTTCCTCTTATATCTTATGTAGATACCTCTTACATCAGAGTATCAGCCTCAATTTACAGAAATCTCAAAGAAAGTGCACATACTAGATTTGATGCCAACATACTGTTGAAGCTGCTGTGATTTTGTGAATTATTGCCACTCTGAACGTATATGAAATCTACCACTGAATATCCTGGGGATTGTACTTTGCCTTCAGAGCAAATGCTCTCCCCCCTTTCTGATTTCAATGTCACCTATTTATTATGAGCGATTTCTGCCTCTGATGCAAATATTTCCCGACACGTTGAAGGGATATTTTTTCCACTTCCATTGTCATTCTGCTCCTTCTGCCGTACAATATCAAGTGAGCTCGGCTTTCTGTAACCTTCCATCCACCCAGCCTCTTGGCTATACCTTTCTATAGTTAATAAATATCCTTTTTCCACAGTGTTCAGCAATAAAATATTCACTGGGTCTGAGCTGGGGTTAACAGATTTCTGAAAATTTTATTGCATGACAGCCTGTCCTGCATAATCCCCTCAGCTGTCTCATGTTCTGGGGCAGAAACGATCTTATATGTCACTCTAATAGTCTAGAATTACACTTGTATCTCTGTCACCAGCATATGGGGCTGTGTATACCCCTAGGCCCAGCTCCCTCTCTTTCACGGCCTTTAAAATGATAACATTTGGCAAAGCCAGTTTTGACAGAAAGTGAACTCTCCTTTCCGCATTTGTGACAAAGCCAGCCACCAGAGGCCTGACACAGACCAGCCAATCATCATACTCTTTACCGGATAATGATAGCAGGTTTCACTCATCTTAATAACCCGCCTCTGTGCAACGGGAGACTGGAGTGCGGGTCGTCACTTAATTATACAGTCTTCATCTTAAGTGCTTTATTCATGGGAGGCTTTCCGCTGCGCAGGCCTGCCCAGAGTTTGCCATTCTCTTCCCGCCTCTCTAAAACGTATTGATTGCTGAAAGTCAGTGGGGGCAAGAAGCCCTCGCAGAAAACACACACGCGTGTGCATACCCGCATGCACACAGCACACACGGACATACATACACACACATACACACACACAGGATGCAATCCTACCTATGTCTACTCAAAAGTAAGCCCCACTGTGTTCAGTGGGTCTTACTCCCAGGAAAGTGTCTTTAGGATTGCACCCATACATGGACCAGGAAGGGCAAACATGTTCATGAAGGGAGAATATAAAAAAGTGCACTGTCGCCCAACATAGTGATATCAATAGAAACCTGCATTCAGGCACAATCCAGAGTAACTACAGGGAGTCCTTGCTCCGGTGTAAGATCAATTTACTCTGGACTGCAATGTGAATTTCCCATAGGTTTTCACTAGGTGGTGCCATAATTTCAGGTGCACGTAATGTCTCTTACATGCTCCTGTAGTTACTCTGGATTGTAGGGTTCATTACATACCTCGTGTCAAGTTATAAAGAGTAAGCATCAATTAAATGGTGACATATATTTTATTTAGGGAGAATATGCAGTCAATGATGCTTTACTCTGTCTCTCCCCCCTTTTGCTCAGAAATAAGACAGGTTGGGGTAAGGAGCATGGCCTTCCCTTAAGTGGCACCCATCCTTTCCTGTTTGTTGAAGAGTAAAGGCATTACTATTCTAACACATTCCTTAATTCTAAATTTAATGAGTTTGTTTTGGTGTGTCCTTTATTTCAAGGTTTCTTCATGTACAATTTTATCTGTTTAAAACTATGTTCTTGGGGTTGTTTGTATATAACATTTGATATAAGAACATGAGAACATATGTAGAGCCCCCACTGGATCAGGCCAAAAGCCCATCTAGTCCAGCTTCCTGTATCATGCAAAGGCCCACCAGATGCCTCAGGGAGCACACATGATGCCTGCATCCAGGTGCCCTCTCTTGCATCTGGCATTTGGAAGTTGCCACATCTACATCTATCTATGCACAGGACACACTCACACACACCCATCATAGCTTGTAGGCTGTGCTGGTCCCCTCCTCCAAGAATCTGTCCAAAACCTTCTTAAAGGCATTGCGGCTAGATGCCACCACCATATCCTGTGGCAGGGAGTTCCACAGACCAACTACATGTTGAGTAAAGAAATATTTTCTTTTGTCTGTTCCTTTTAAAAGAGAGAATGTGCACAGTTCTGTGCACAGAAAAGCAACTTACAGAATTTAAACAAATGTTTATAATATAAATCTAAAATTGGAGTACAATCTTGTGAATATTAAACACTTGTCAGTCCCATGAATTTCAATCAGATATGAAACGCATGCTGAAATACCTGGTTTAACTTTGGATGGATCATGCCCAAAGGGTTTTTAAAAAATTTAAATTAAAATGTAGGATTGTAACTTCTTCAGGATTTGTATCGAATGGTGATGGTGTCTGCTTGTTGTGGATTGGAGTTTCATTCAATTCATGATGAACTGGACTTTGGGGAAACCCAGCCTTGTGTCCTGGGAAAAAAAAATCTTTATTGTTATCCTTTTCCTTGAGAGCAGGCACCATATAACCTTCTTGTAATTAATAAATTATGTGTAATAAATTATATGCAACAGATTTAAATTTATTGTAATATAGTGCTTAATTAACAGCATGAAAGTTTTATATGAATGTTTTTAACTATTATTATGTCAGGTCCTACATTTTTCTGGAGTGTCTTACATTTTGGGAGAGCCTTAAGCAGTGAACTATCTAGACATGCTATCCTGAAGGCTATTTTGAGATCAATTTCAGAATATCAACTGAATTTCTGAATCAGTTCCAAATTCCATAATCCATCTTGCATTCTTGGCACGCTAGAGTTAAGCTGCAATCTTGTGCATACTAACTTGGGAGTAAGTCCCATTAAACTCAGAGGAATGGGAGTTACTTCTATATAGATATGCATATGTACACGACTGGTTTATTCCAGAGTTCGCTAAAAAGTTTTGGTGTGGAACCCAGACGTTTTGCCTGTTCATGGTACAAGCAGTGATGGGCTTCAAAAAAATTTAAGAACCAGTTCTCTGCCCATCTGGCAGCCACTTTTAAATGGCTATTTTTAAACTTTATATGTCCTATCTCTTGTTAAGAACCGGTTCTATAGAGTAGGTGCGAACCTGCCTGTGCCCACCACTGGGTACAAGCATAGTGAAAGTGACATTATCATCTTTATAAATGATAATGATGATGGTAATAATAATCAAAGCTAAGCTAATGGGCATATCACTCCTTTCCCCTTCTTATTGTTTGCCTTTTCTTAATATAGAAAGTCACCTTTCTCTCAAGGATTTCTCAAAGGTAATTGCAAACTGGACCTTCCCAGTGATCAACTCAGCACAGACCCTGGTGGCTTAAATACTTGGGGATTCTCATCTTTCTGAACCTGACTTTTATCCCCACATTGCCTGTTATTTCCACAAATCAGCAGATCCCAATTTAGAGTTTTTGAGGAAACCAAAGAAAAGTAATCTCTGAGCAATTCAGCTTTCTTTGTGCCTTCTGTTAATATCTTGCTGTCCTGATTGATCAGGGGAACTACAATTGTCTTCAGCTCAATCTGATTTCCAAAATGCCTTTGATATTTGTAATACCTCATTAGTTCTGTACATTTTCTGCATCTGCTGTTTTTATTTAACTCTGACATATTTGTACCTTGCCTTCCAACACTTGCATCTTCTGTTTCCTTCTCTCTCGTTGCTGTGTGTCTGTGTGTCAATGGGTAGGTGGTTTTCAGTTTTTGCTTTTGTTCAGGACTTCCATATTTCCCCAGATCCTGCCTTTTCCATACATTGGAAGAGTTTGCTACTGTGCTTCTCATGAAAGACAGGATGGTGTAGTGGGAGTTGTACTAAGCCATGTTCAAATCCGTCCTTGGCCAGGAAGCTTCCGTGGTGACTCTGGACCAGTCACTCACTCTTACCTTCACCTACCCCCGAAGGTTGTTGTGAGAAAAGCAAGAGGGGAGGAACTAAAGCTTTGTAAGCCATTTGGACAGTTGTGTTACTACACGTTCCAAGTGCTTTTTCAAATATTTTTTTTAAAAACTACAATTCACTGCAAATGAAACACCTTCTCAAGGAAAAAGAAGGATCTCAACTCTTTTTCCTCCATATTTTTTTTATTTGAAAATTATAAAAATAAACCCAAACCATGACAATCTGATTTGTCTTAATAATGAAGGCAGATAGTTTTGAATGAAAGAATGAATGAATGAATGAATGAATAAATAAATAACATGCACTGAAATTTTTCTACTTGTGATGCCTTTGGCTCTTGCTCTTGTTCTGTTCACTACTATGTGCATCTCTAGCAACATAATTTGACTAGTTCAATGCACACATACTTTGCCATTGACACAATGTAGCCATACTACAAAGACACTCTAAAGCATTTGCTAAACTGATCGATAATAAGATTGATCAGCCTTCTGCTTTACCAAGTTAATCATGCTATTGATTACTTTAGTAAGCATATTGCTTCACTTTGGCAGCATCACTATATTGTTTTGTTTCCTACCCCTAAGTACTGTTCATGAGGGTGGATTCCTAAAAGTGACAGTTTGAAGCATTCTAGAGATACAAGCTCAACCTTCTTAATTACTATCAGAAGCATTTCTTACAGTGGTATAATGATTTGCTATAAAGGAGCCCTCTGTTACTCTTCTTCTCAGTTGGCCCTACTGTTGAGAACCATTACACTGTTATGATGATTTTTAAAAATAATGTAAAGCCTAATTTTAGTAAAAGTTTTGTCCAGAGGTTGATTGATCCTAATTTGTCCTGATTAGATCCTAATCTAATGATTTAGGGGATCTTTATTCTCCCTACTCCAAGTAATATCCCATCCAGCTGTGTGGTGTTATTTGGATCTCTGCCACCTATTTAGCTGGCAGACCTCTAGCCCCCTGTTACACAGGGGCCCAGGACAAGCATTAGGAGGAAGCCTGTTCCAATTCTGCCATCTCCCAAGCCTGAACTTAGCCTTCCTATCCCATCCTGTCCCAGCTTAAAATACTCCCTCTTCCCACCTCTTGAACAGTGGCTTATGAACATCATTTAGCGCCCAGGGCCCATGATGAAGTTATTATCAGTAGCAGTCAAGTTTTGAAATGAACAATAATAATAATGTTCAGAGAAGAACTGCAAACAATGAACATTTCCTTTTATTGAACTTATATGTAATAGGTTTCACTTATGCTCTGTAATGAACATTAGAGATCATGACCCAAAAAATACAAAAAGAAATGCCTGTCAAGATAATATGAAGTGGGCTTGTGGTCAGTTGTATGCCATTTTGTTGTAAAATAGAAGAAAGGCAAAACTTCTGTACATTTAAGGATACGTTTCTGCTCTAATCCTCTTTTTGTTACACAGGGCAGTTGTATTTTCCTTTTTTGGTTTCTCTTTGATAGACTAAAGTTATTCAAACACTGTTTCATTTCACTCTGCATGGAATTGCATGTCAAATGATAGTATTTTTTTAAAATACTAAGATTTTAAAAATTGGGAGTTAGTTGGTGTAGCAACTGTTGCACTTTCACCGTTTGTTAGGATTACGCTGTCAGCCATTTACATAATAGTGATATGTTTTGCTTCATGCTCTTACATATATGCCTATAACAGGTGTGGAGACAATAAGAAGCCATAAAGGATGACAATGGAAAGGTCCCCTGAGGGTAACAGGAAGCCATGAAAAGGCAAGTGGAACACTGAAGCACTTCTCCACATGACGTATAAAGCTGTGTATAACATGGGCACTCCATTTCAAGGCCTGTATGAATGGTTGAATAATTCATGAAATCTATAGTGAGGATGATTGTGTGATAATTAATCCATGGTTAGGCCGGCACAAGTCCTGGCACAAGTCCTGTGCTGTCTGGGGGTGTCACAAAAAGTGCTGCTTCTGCGCCACTCCTGGTGGGAGGGGGTGCATTTGGCCAGTGCACAGACATGCACCGGCCTCCCCACACCATCCCGGGAATGGGAAGATGGGTGAGTTGTGCTGACCTATATTGGTTAGGATTCTGCCCGGAATTATAAATTATGCAAACATGCAGTGTCTTAGAGTGCCAAGGATAGAAGAAGGTGCTCCTTTACCATTGAAAACCAATCTATCAGTAATTTTAGATGAAGTGTGGATGGATTCTGTCATAGAGTGCTCATGAAGAATGCAGGACTGAATGCCAATTTATATGTATTATAATCTAGGCATTACTGGCTGCTGTATTTCCATGCTTCAGTTATGTCATGCCCATAATGAACAGTGGTCTGAATTATTTAAGTGAAAAAAACTTCAAACTCTTGTGCATAATGCTCTGTCCATGCAAAAATTCAATAAATGACTATACAGTAAGGAGATTAAAGAATGCAGGCTGCCATGTTGGTCCACCTGAAAAATTCTGCGTGAGAATCTATATCGTGCTACCTTTATTAGGACAAAATAAAAACCATAAAAGCGTGAGCTGGCTTTGGAGCTTCACAAACTTTTCCTTATGCTCAAATTTACTGCATTTGTATTATTCTCCCTCTCTGGGAGGGGGGACTTTGGGAAAGGTGATTTGGGGTGACACACTGAAATGAAAAGCATTACAAAAGCATCCTGTTCCTTTTTGCATACTGATCCAAATTGTAACTTCTAAATTTACCTTGGCAATCCATATATAATTAGCTTTACTCAGAAAGAAGTCCTGTTGTATTCTGTTGGAATTATGCCCAGGTGGGTATGCACTGAATTGTTGTCTGTGTATTACATATATTCTAACTATAGTGTTACTGCTTGGAACATCAGTGTAACTGCTTTGATGCATGAAAATATAATAAAGTTCTCAAGAAGTTATGCACTGATTCAGTGTTTGTCAGACAGCGGTACTGATACCAGTGGTGGTACCTGAAATCGACTACAGCGGTACTTGTCGGACCTCAAGCAACCACCCCGCCACCTTGGGCCTGGCAGAAAGACAGGCAGTACAACATATCAAGCTACAGTAGGTGGCTTAGCTCGTACATGCATTTTGCACAAACTTGAAAAAGCCTTCCTATCTGCCTTGACAGTGCAATCCTAAAGCACTGAATCCAGCACAAGATATGGAACTGTTACCATGGGTAAGAGGAAGATTTTCCCCATCCCCAGGTTAGGCCTGCAGTAGCCCCAATAGGTCTACTTGCATCTGCCTCTGGAGGTGCCCTAAATCCAAACAGATGAGAGCAGCCAGTGGATGGAGGCTTGGATTTAGCAAAATTGCAGTCCCAAGTCCTCCTCTTTCCCCCCATAATGTGCTTTCAGTCTTTGCAAATGTAACAACAATGGTAAATGCAGCCTGATTGCTGCTGGAAGTGGCAAATGGGCAGGCCCATGTGACGATGGATTGGAGACACCTGCTGCCATAGGTAAAGGAATCAAAGGACGGCATGGTACGGAGCAACGTATAAGCATAAGTATAAAGCAACGAAGCCCATTTTATAGGCAAAAGAGAAGGGGCTACATCTTTGTTTCCCTCCTAAGCATAATAAAATCTTAATGCTGCTATATATCTAGTCGGGCAGGTTCAGAGGGTTAAATACCTGTTTCAACATTCTATTGATATACGAGACCACCTTCAAAGGTAGCTCAACTACTATTTTTTTTGCCAACACTGTCCTGTGAGGCAGAAATTTACTACCACTATTTTGTGATATATCCAGACTATTAAAAAAGGTGGAGTTGCTATGCATTTCCTATTGGCATTTCTAATAATTCTGGTTTAGTGAAAGGCTCGTGGTGCCTCAGGCTTTGACTACAAAATGGAGCCGTTGTTGCCTTGGAAGACCAGATAATTTCAATCTGCTTAAGTCAGCAGACAACGCAATATATGTAATGATCTTCCTTTCACCCTCCAGGGTCTGTACAACAATGGCTGCTCGAATGGATCAAGGTTCCTGGTTTCCATAAGGGTTTCAAAGTGCAACTTGGAAATCTGTGTGCAAGAATACCGGAATACCTTAAGCTGGAGGAATGCCTGGCCTTTGACATGCTTCATTGCTATTCCAAGCAAGTGATACCAAGACTTCAGCAAAAGTCAGTCAGAACTGTTTCTTACTTTCACCAAAACTCTGAAGAGATTTCCATGCCCTAAAAACACATAATGAGTCCGCTTATTTAAAATACATCATGCAAGCATACTACCTATGGGTAGACAGGTTGCTGCCTAAATTCCTTTTTTGTTTTTGTAAGTTAAGTGAATTTTTATGTACCCATCATAGCTATTTAAGAACCTTTTCTCAGCACTCTGGGACCCTGCACAACACCTGAAACTAGAGTTTTTTGTTGTGGAATTTCAATATGTGATGCTGAATCTGGGAGATCCCAGAAGAATTAAGGGAAATAAGGGAATTCACCATGAGAGAAAAATACTGGAACATTAACAGGACATATACTGAATTAGATCCATTTATTTTCATCTTAAAAACATTGGAAAAACAAAATTTCATATTTGCAATAACACCACAAGTAGGAATGAAAAGTAGAATAATTTTGATAGATCTATCATTCTAATAAAATGTGATCAAGCCCTTGATTTCAAGGCATGCCAGTAGGTCTGAAGTGAATGTAAGCTTTTGTCTTCCTTCAGTTTCCCAGACATTTATCCTGAAAAGTTACCATGCCCAGTTCCACAAGGTGGCAGAGGCTCTCAATCATCCGGCAGCGGCGGTGGCGGCGGTCTTCTTCTCCTTCTTCTTTCTTTCTTCTTCTTGTGTCGCAGTAGATGTAAGGATCTGGATCTTGCATTTCTAGCAGCCTCTTCCAGTTTCATTTGATGTTGTTGCAGTATGTCTTTTATGTTAGCAAATAAAGTGGTTTGTTCACTTGGAGAGAATGTCTTAGAAAGCCATACCATACAAAGGTTATGTTAAGAGAGAAGGGCATAGAGCACAATCCTAACCATGTCTACTCAAAATTAAGTCCCATTGTGTTCAACGGGTCTTACTTTCAGGAAAGTGTCTTTAGGATTGCAGCCAAAGAGTGAAAGGTAGACCCAGACTGCCTCTGACCCAAAGAGTGAAAGGGAAACCCAGACTGCCTTCCACCATGATGCTGCTGATGCCACTACTACCATTGCCTATCTCTGGAACTGTTTTAGAAGTAAGTGAAACTCTGAGCTGCATCTACCATTGCTTGAAAAGCCTTCTGAGGTTTCTGATGAGAAATGGAAGTACTGTTAAGGGTGCTTCAGAAATCTTAGAAGCTGTTGGAACCCCCAAGATCGCAAAAGGCTCAATATTGGAGATAGATAAGCATCCGGGGGCACAATTTGTTGTGGGGGCAGCATGTTGCAGCCCATTTCAGTGTAATCCCCATGGGGTGACCCCATGTAATCCCCATTCTATATGGGTGACCATATAGAATGCAGGACAGAGTGCCTATATCTTTAACCATTGCATAGAAGAAGGAATTTAGGCAGGTGTAGCCCAACAGAAGGATTTAGAATGCAGCACCTGCCTAAGTTCCCTCTTCTATGCAATGGTTAAAGCTACAGGCACTCTTTATGCTATATGGTCACCCTGCACTGGGCGGGGGGTGGTCACCAATATCACAAACATTGCTAAAATTGCTAAACCTCTTTGGAATAGCCCCATCATGTGATGTACCACATTGTCCAGCAGAATCCAATGCAAAAAACAGCTTTGAAATATCTCCTTATGGACCTAAACGTTATGGACCAAAAACTAAAAAAATGCATGGGGCCCTTTGGAAAGTGAACCTGAGCTATATCGCACCTTCACTAATGCGTTGACAAATGTGCCTTAGTCCACTGGAAAGGGCAGACTGAGAGGAACCCAATGCTCCTAGAATGGTCCTGGCCCCACAAATCAACCCAGAAGGAAGTCCCTGATAATTGCATTGAGCCCTATGAAAAGTGGAACTCAGCTACACAGCTATGTTTACTCAAGAGTAAGCACAGCTGCCTTGGCTTCTGGCATTCCTCTGTACCTCAGGTGAGGTACAGATGAATGCAATGCAAGGCCACCAGAATGGTCCCAATCTAGTGAAAGTGGAGCTCGACAAGTGCTTCAGAAGGCTGTTTAAAAAGAATAAAACAGAGGCTTAATACATAAGTGATTTTTAAATATGAAAATATTAATATCTAATTAATTGCATTATTTCACACTGATAATAATTAATTAAATAATTTTGACATATTGCAGTGTCAAAAATTTATGGGCTCCAAGTGCCAAATGACCTAGGTACGCCTCTGGTCCTGTGCCTATTTGGGCCAGGTCTACAACCAGCTATTGTTTCTCAGTTTCTGTCACCGACCTAAGTTTTGTGTCGTCTGAGAATACCCTCAATTGCAGTGCATGAAATAGCCTCTGCTGCATAAGCTGCTTCTCCAGACCTCTTCAGACATGCCTTCAGTATCTCTGACTTACAAGGGGCAAGCCTTGTCCAAACACTCTTCCCCCCAAATAATGAACAAAAATCCCAGAGCCAGCCTGGAGCAAACCCTCCAAATTCCATTTGTGTGGAATCCAGCGACAATGGTCTTTTTGGCGATTTTTTTTCAGCAGTTGCTGCAAAATGGAGGAAAAGTGTTTGGAAGTGAAAGTATCTATGAAAAATATCTTCACTCCCAATACTTGTGACTTCATCATGCAGTCAAATCTGATTGATGACTTTCCCTACAATCCAGAATAACTTTGGGAGCACGTAAGAGACATTTACGTCTGCCTTATTACTGCACCACCTAATGAAAACTTATGGGAAATTCATATTGCAATCCAGAGTAAATTGTTCTTACGTCAGAGAAAAGACGCCCCGTAGTTACTCTGGATTGCGCCCATAATAAAACATCATTACACTCATCCAGTTACTGTGGATTTTTTCCAGGAAGAAACAAAACCACAATACAGTAGCAGATGGGATAGTGAAATAAACTGCAAATCAGCTGAGGCAGCAGATAACGTTGGTGATGTTTGGGTAATATTTTGTCCCCCAAAGTTTCCTTCCCCCCAAGTAAAATGGGCAAACATTCAAATATTTCCAGTTTTCATTTCAGTAGAGCCCTTATAAAACACACTCTCACTATGTGATCTGATTCCTCTCTCTCTTCCTGTTTCAGTAGACCAGCTTCAATGAGCTCAATTTGAGAGGAACAGGGAGTATATCAAGGCTTTTATTCACAGTACAGTTTATCTGCAGGATAATCACAATGACACATGGTAAAATGAATCTGAACATTGACTAAGGCAAACTGATACATATTCAGTGCAAAATGTATTTTTTTTAAAAGCGTGTGTGTAATAAATATAACCTGACTATATCTAAAAGACTCTGAAAAAGAATGTTGGTAATTACGAACCCCTTTATAAATATACAAGACAATGTGGTGGAGCCTTTTCCAATTTGTGAAATTGCTAGGATTTACACAGCGACTCACAGGCAATAAATCTGAGGAAATTGCGCTATTGTGGAGTTCTCTGCCTCTGTTTCATTTGGAATACTTTTATGCCCTGTTTATAAAATATTATGGTAACAGAATTTGCATTAATTCAAACGGCTGAAAAAAAGCTTCAGTTATGGCAGACTTATGTGTAGCTTATAATGCCCTTAAATAAAATGCTACAATTATAGAACACCATAAAAGGCTCAACATCTGAGGTGAGAAATCTATTCCTCTTGTAACAGCTACAGAATGCAGAGTGTTGGAGTCAAAAGACAAGGGTGAAAGTACTAAAATGAATACAATAAACCCCAGAAGATGAAATGTGGATACATTTTCTGAATGCAAAAAGTTAGGCAGCAATTTCGCTGAAGTACGAGGATCTCAAATTGTGAAATGTCAGCCCAAGTTATTACTGTATTTTCAGTACAGCAACCTGATGGCCAAGCTCTTGTCGAAAGAGATATAAAAGCAAATGGGAAGATTTCTATACGAACAGCAATGGTTCAACAAAAACAAGCTCTTGGAAAAGTTGAGGAGGATGGGTTTACAAAATAACAGGACTTCAATTGAAATTGTCTCTTAAAATGAGAAAACAGCTTAGGAAAAATAATCTGTTGGACTTGCAGATAATCAGGCTACATGTATGGAGCTCTATTGGCAACCACTGTTCTCACTGATGAGTTTTAATACAGTGGTGCCTCACATAACAAATTTAATTCATCTTGGAAGCAGGCTTGTTATGTGAAACACTCTTTATGTGAAGCAGATTTTCCCATAGGAAATAATGGAAACTCAAACGATTGGTTCCAGTACCCCAAAAATATTCATATAAAAATATTAACTGTATGTAAAAGTGATGACAAAATACTGGCATTGAATTCAAAACATGCATTCAATGTGCATAATCCTATGAAGTCTACCTAGGCTTTCCTTGGAGTAAGGCCCATTTAACACAATGGGGCTTACTTCTGGGTAGACATGGTTAGGAGGCTGCAATCCAATCCACTTTTCAAGTGTCTCCCCACTTCCTCCTTCTCTTCATCCTGAGCCTCTCTCTCCCCTGCTCCCTTCTGGCTAGCCCTGAGCTGCTTCCCTCTTCTCCACTGCTGTTCTCTCCCTCTGCCCAGCAGACACCCGGCCATAGGAGGAACAGCGTGGAAGTGTTGCTTTCACTATGGGCAGGCATGCTAGGCAGCCCTGATGCTTTTTAAAAAGGCTACTGGCCAGTGTGTCTGCCCCAACTGCCAATGGGTTTGTTAAGTGCTTGTTAAGTGAAGCAACTCTTGTTATGTGAGGCAGAATCCTAGAGAAATTTTTGCTTGTTATGTGGATCACTTGTTAAGTGAGGCACTTGTTAAGTGAGGCACCACTGTATTTGTTAAAACTGGAGTTGGGTGTAATAACTTATTGCTCTAAAAATGAAAATTGTCTCTATAGAGACAAAGGTACCATCTTATTACTTCCATAGATCTATTCCATGTTAAATCAAGCATTTTTGCTCACACGCACACACATACACGTACACACACAAAGCCCTTTTTTACTAAAATCATCAACTTTACACTCAGTTTGTACATTAATGAAAAGAGCTAGGAGGTTGAAATTATACATTCATAAACAGTGTTATATTGAGATATTATGTGCTAAATTTCACATTTATTACTTCACTATTGTGGGAGCTATATGATTTACACTTTGAATTTTTTCAAAAAAGTGATTTTCTTGGTCAACTTTGCTGCAATTTACACACTCTGTATGAATGAAGCCAAAATTATTATTAGTTCCATTGAATAGAGCGGAAAATGTTATACAAGCCAGCTCAATTTCATTTGATTAGAAAAAAAAAACAGCAAAGGAAATATTGTATCTCAAATATGCCGAAATCTTATAGTCATCCTGTACATTGACATGGTATGGGGTCAAACAAACCGCTATATCTCAATTATTATTCCACATATGGAAATATAACTTTACAAATGTTTGTTTGAGACATGTGGGACTGCAGACAAAATTTCATCAAAATCCGTGATGGTCGTGTGGGGCACTTTTCCAAAACTAGACCACTTGACATGGAATGACCCCCATGCAATACACACACCACCCCAGGCAGTGGTGGTCCCATAATCCCTTATGCAACACCACCTATGCAATATCCCCCATGCGCACCATTCCCACCATTCGCACCATCCCCATGTGCACCATTCCCCCCCATGCGCACCATTCCCCCCCATGCGCACCATTCCCCCATGCATACCATCCACCATGTGCACCATTCCCCCTATGCAACTTCCCCATTGTGGACTCTGTTCTCCCAGTGCATCAGGCACTGGGCACCAAATTGGCTGGATGTTGATCAGTTAGTCTTCAATTTTAAGCATAGGACAAAAACATGTTGCACCCCTTTTTACCTCCTTAAGGGTTAAATTTCTCAAAATTGTTTCTTATTGGGTGCTTATGTCATATAATGAACACCTCCCCAAATTTCATACTTCTAGGTCCAGGGGTTGGGTCAGGGCATTGATCAGTAAACAATTCTTCAATGTATAGCGAGGAAAGCGCACTGTGCCCCTTTTCACCCCCTTCCACTTGGAATTTACAATAACCAATTCTTAGTGGGTGCCTACATCACAGAAGGAACACCCAGTGGTGGGCTTCAGGGGGTTCTGACAGGTTCTATAGAACCCTTTGCTAATGAGTGCCTGGTTCTGAGAACCGGTGACTAATGGGACATAAAACATGTTGTTCTATGGACACAGAACCTGTTGTTAATTTAGGTTATTAGGACATGGAACCTGTTATTAATTTATTTTAAATCCCACCGCTGGGAATACCCTTCCCAAGTTTCATGCTTCTACGGTAGGTCCAGCATTATGACTGGACATTGATGCATCAGTGAGTGAATCAGTGACAATCAGTGACTTTTCAGTTTTATATACATAGATACTGCTTGAACCCATTGTCCTCATGAGTAGAGACATGCCATGCTCTCCTTCTCCATGATCAAGTTACTCTGACCAAAGTAAAATTGGAATAGTAAAACTACAGGCTTGTTTTGCAAGTTGGAATTCCAGTGCAATTATTGTACTTAGTTCTTAATTCTAACATGTACATGCCTTTTCACACTAACCTAGGATTAATAGTATTACAATTTATTTTTCATTGTCAGAAGAGATTATCATTTTGATGACTTTCTGGCTTGGTTCCAACTGGTCAGATTCAGATATGATTGCAGAAACACAAGCAAGAGTTCACTCCCCAACCTTAAAGTCTCCTTAAATGTATTTTGTGATTTCTCATTTTACTTGTGATTTATTTTTCTGCTTTCCATCCTCAGGGTTTTCCAGAATTTTTGCAATAATATACAACCACTCGGAGACTTTTGAGCATATTACGTTAGTACCACATAGCTCATCAGATTAAAAATTAAACAACCAACACTGCTGCAACTGTCAGAGAACACCTTTGAATTCCAGTGTAATTCCACTTGATGTCATCAGTGCTGCAACAAGGTGAGTATCTGTATAGGCAACAAAACAAAAACTAATTTAGAACAAAACAAACCTGTTCTCATGAACTCAAATTTAATTCTCCATAGGCAGAATGACAGTGCAGTGAGTTGCTGGCTAGGCAACTAATCAAAATGATAGTTGTTACATCCGTAGCTGAACTTCTGCATTGTTGAATCAAAGCATGCCAGGCGGAAGCAATGAGAGGGAATTGTTGATGAATATTTCTCTTTCTCGAGTCTTATTTCATTCTTTCCTGTTGGCTATCCATTGGTATGATATTTCAAGTATGCAGATGCTTTCATTTTGCTGTATTCGATGAATATTTCATACATTATATTTTTATGGACAATTAAGATATATTAAATGTAAATAAAAAATGGAAAGTGTGAACATGACAAAAATGCCTTAAAACATGTATCGTTACAGGTACTCTTATCAGGGAGTTATGATTGGCTTTTCATCCTTATTGAATGGACCCATTGAATGTTACGTGGGAAATCATCCATGATAACTGGCAGCTGCTTATGCGGGGGGTCAACATCTCACAGCTTGTCCACAAAAGGAAAAGTGAACATTGAACTTTTTGAAAAAGGAATTGGAAGGAGGTCATCAAGAAATTATAGATAAGAGGCAGGGAAGACAAATTGTGCCAACAGGGCATCCTTAGATGGCTTGTGTGGTCCCTACATGTTTCAAGTGGTAATGTGAATTGATGAAGTCTTGGTTTTGGAGGGATGGCTGCATGAGCATCAGTTTTATCTCTCCATAGCACATACAGAAAAAGAGTTCATGAATCCCGTTTTATAAAAATAAGGAGGTCATGCCAAGGGGCAACCAAAAACATCTATAGTTAACATCCATGAAAATCAGTCAGCTAACAAAATGCACGTATTGAGAATGATGAGAGTGATAACAGGCTGATTTTTTTTGGGGTGGGTGGGTGGTATCTCCATCAAATAAATGAGGAATAGGTAAGCCCACATCCAAGGTAGCAAAAGCCTATAAATACAGTCTTTTGTCTCCATGGTAGAACTGAAGAGAAACCTCATTAAGCTCTAATCTACTGTCTAGACAGATTGGTGCCCATCTTGTCACAAACACCACAGAACCTTACAAATTAAGGTGAACCTCAGAAATTGTTCATAAGATTCAAATATGATTTCTTGTCTGCCACTCTCACCAAGGTTGTTAGTTCTACTCAGTGATGAGGTGAATTCCTCTTCACTATTTTCACCTGTGCTTTGTCCCAAGCAGAGAGAATGATGCCTCCAGTTACAATTAGGTCAGGAATAAAGCAGTTTCCAGAGACTTCAGGCTGACTCCTCTTTGGAACAGAATATTGTACTACATGTTCCTTGATCCAGCACGGCAGTGATTATGGTCTTAACTTCTGTGCTTGAAACTGCAGGGGCAACTGCACTATGTGGGTCAGGAGCAAACAAGAAACTATTTTTGAGTAGACATATGTAGGATAAATTACACTTTAAGCTACACAAAGAATCAAAGGAATACTTGAATGCAATTTGAAAACTAGAGGCATCAAAGCTGTGAGAGGAAAAGCTATGAGACTAAGCCAGCAATGTATTTTAGTAACTGCGTGTCTTGGTATGCCAGTTTCTGGAAGATGGTTGAAATGTGAAAGATGGCCATATGAGGCCTGTAAGTTGTCAAAAGCTGTAAAATGTAGATGCCAACAGTGATGACCTGATGCAGAGCCGTACAGTCAGATGTATTTTGCTCCAAAATAAAAATAAAATTGACTGATGTCAAGACAGGTTAAACATAAGCTCTGAGAGAAGATGCTCTTCTTTTGAGATGACTATGTCAAACATTTGCCATTGATATTACTGTCAACCTGATTCTATGGAGCCGTTTTCACTGCAATGACATGTGCCACAGACGCTATAGACCTAAAGGCCTCAGCCCTGGTTTACTTTGGGGCAATAGAACAAATTTTCCCTTACCTTGAAGAGGCCTCCAGGTTCTGAATACTCCCCCCCACCATATTGGCAACCCTGAATCAACATGCAGTTGGCAACCCTGAATCAACACAACCAATCAGGGTTGTGTTGCTTGTATATCAACCACCAAACTGTCATAAGAATACAGTATAAGAAAAGCATCCGCTGGATCAACTCAAAGGTTCATCTAGAGCAGCTTTCTGTATCACACAGCAGCCCACCAGATCCCTCAGGTTGTGTATATGACACCTGCATTTGGCATGCATCTGGCATCTGTGCATGAAGACTTTCTGGAAATTTCAGTTGGTATACATGTGGCGGTCCAAGAAGTGATAAATAGGCCTACTTAATGGTATGATTGTGTAACTCATCTGTCAATTCAGCTACGTACATTGGCTACCAGTTTGTTTTCAGATATGTTTTTTATAATACCTTGAAATTGTACATAGCTTGGGACCAAAATATCTCAGGACTGCTTCACTTACTCCAAAATGTATTAATGCTACAGGATCCAACAAGGAGGACCTTTTGCTTTCTGAAGTTCATTAGGTGGCTGACTGTGAGTAGGTTTTCTTAGAGACTTAATCCATCCTATGGAACTCCACGTCCTTCAGGTTTCAACAGGTCTCACTGCCATTCTTTCTACACAGCTTCATATTTATACCTTTCAGTAGCTTTTATGAATGTTGGCTGGCTCTGGTTCTCCTGTATGTCTTTTGTTATCTCTGAAGTTGCTTTCCACTGTTTATAAATGGGTGTTCTTGACAGAATTGTTTTTCTGCTTCATATGTCAGATACACTGAATGTGTGGAAAACATGTGGGATATGAATCTTTAAAAAATGTGACAGGTAAACTAAATAGTTACTTAAGAAACTTCTTAAAGTTTTAAGAACACTTATGGCTTTAAAATAAGTATTCTATGCATGAAGGAATTGGAATATTTTGGAATGTGGTCTCCACATATTTCCCACAAGCTTTAGAACAATTGTTTATATGTATGAATTGGTTTTGAAATACAAATACAAAATGCAATAATTAATGGAAAAGCCTTTTAATTCTGTATTGGGGAACTGAAAATTTAGTATACAGAAGATTTTAGAGTACATTTGATGACTGAGAGTAGATATGTTAAAACATGCTGTAATCATCCTTTTAAGAAAGCAAAATATCTTAGAAACTAGAAAGGTGATCTGTTCTTTGTGTAGTTTTTGTGTTTGGTTGTTTTTGATTCCCACAAGAATGAGTCTTATTCATAATTATAGTTCATCCAGAATTCTTCAGTTCTGTGGAAAAAGCCAAACATTTAATCCTAAAATAAGTAAAATAGCAAGCTGTCTTACCTTATTCTTACCTTATTCTTTTCAAGGAGAGTTACATTCTCATTCTGCATTTTCAAAGTAACTTGATTTCTTAATTCCTGCATTTCACCTGGTTGTCTAGAACATTCTGAGCAAAATTCAAGATGTAGATTCTTGCTCATAAGTTTTGTGGTGCCGAATGTGCACATTTGAGACTCACCAGGAGCACACGGTCTCATAACACCTATTTCTACTGGATATTCACTATTTTCTATCCTGAGTATGGCATAGATCTTACTTTCTCCATATTTATACCTGCTCAAGATGCTCTTGGAGTTTTGTACATATGAGTCAATGTCAGTTTTTAGTACCCTGCTATTTCTAGAGACCAGATTTTCTAGAGACCTTGTGCACCAGCAAATGGTCTGGTGTAGATTTGAGTAGTCCCATGGAGAACATGGAAGGACTGATGAGTTAAGTCAATTTTTTTCCTTTAGTCTCCTGGCTAAGCTGATTCCCAGCTGGCCAGCAGTATGTAGCAGGCACTGTGTCACTGTGCAGACTACTTGAGAATATGGTTGGGCTGCGAGTCCTTGATAAACCTCAAAATGATGCATAGAATCATGTTCTATCAAAATCGAGAAAGAAAATCATGCATAAAATCATGTTCTATTTTAACCAATTTTCTTTATAGTTTTTTTTCTGAATATGATTTGTTCTTTGAACATATCAAAAATTCCTTCTCTAGTTTGGCAATTGGTATAGCATAAAGAACCTTGACTTACCCTGTTCAGGCTTTTATCACTTACTATTATGATTAGAGAAAGTTGCAAATGGTCTCAGGCTGAAAAAATATAAGCACTTATTTAGCTTGCTAACCCTGGGGAGAGAACATTGTCTGTAGGCCTGACAAGAACTTAGAGGACGTAAAGATGCTCAGCTTTCCATTTCTCTACGAGTTTCTTTGAGCTTCTGAATCTGAAATATACATCCATAACAAAAGAAAGTGACGACGACAACAACAATAAAATATACCTTTCCAGATTTTAAAATGACATCCAGTTTGTTACCTTGTTGTTCTCATGGAACCAATTTGCTCCACAGCAAGATGTGCTTCTGGCAGTGCAATCCTAGCAAGCACTGGAGAAGGTAGGCTGACATGCCTGTGCTGCATCTAGCAACTTGGCAGTACTGCAATTTTCACTTGGGTAACACAGCAGCAGCCAATGTTTTCCTGGGTAATGCAGCAGCAGCCCCAATAAATCTACTTGGATCAGAGCAACATGGATCAGGGAAGACCTTTCAGAGTAGGGAAAAGTGGGAAAGGCTGGCACAGGAGGAATGTGGCAGAGTGAGGGAGGGTGGCAGGTGGATCCAGCCGTGGAAGGGAGTGAGGATGTCAGCAGAGTTTGCTGCCAAATCCTATGTACCCACCAGATCCCCTAGGCTCTACACAGACCTCCCCAGTTCTGTGCTAGATTAGAACATGGCTTAGATCCAAGGAAACATGTTGTGCATAATGTTTTATAGAACCAATGTTTCTTTACCCCAAGGAGATCCAAGTGGCTGATCTGGCCCCTTAGTATACAAAACTGGCCATTTGAGTGCCAGTTGTAGCAGCTCCTGAGTGTAGGAATGGGCAACCTGTGAATCTTGAGCGCAGTTGCTTAAATTTTTGCCTTAAGGAAATGAAAATATTTGACTATTCTGGAGGTCTATTCAAAATGGTGTAAAGAAAATTAGTTTTATAAATCAACAACAACAAAGCAAGAAATGGAATCAGAAAAAAATCAAGGAAACACAATCTTCTTTAAAATTAATTTAGATCTCCAGGTGAATTGATTTCTCATTCATTATTTACTTCAGTTTTGATCTTTTACATTGATTGACCTCACTGATCATTGAACAGAATAAATAATTTTGGGGAATTAAGGCTGTAATGCTAATCTGCATTGGCCTAAGCCATGACACAAGCCCTGTGCTGACCTGGGGGTGTCACAAAAGTGCTGTGTCACTCCTGGGGAAGGGTTAGACATGCACCTGCCTCCTTATAACACAATAGGAATGGGAAGAAAATGAGTTGTGCCAGCTAGGCAGCACAATCCAGAGCAACTAATCTGTCCACATAAGAGCCCTTGGGTTGCCCTATCTATCACTAGGGTGGAGCAACTGCAAGATGCTCTACCCTAGTTACTCTGGAAGAGGCTTAGGGCAGAGCAAGGCAACACAGGATGCCCTAAGAGAGGTGGACCTGCTCTGCCCTAACTGGGGCAGCCTAGGCAGCTCAGGAGAGGCAAGTTGAGGGCATGTTGAGCATTGCTAGGGCAGAGCAGTTACTCTGTATCCAAAGCCTGTTTCCAAGGAAGAAATGCCCTCTTCCAGTTCCTCAGAGATATACCACCTCAGGAGCAGGTATAATAATGAGTAGACCCATAGGGGTCCATGATAAGGCCCGAGTAATAATGGCAGTGTTGACCAAAAATCTGAGTTCTTGGCCAGCCTAGCTGCAACCCCTGCCTCTCAACCTCAGAATATGGAACAAACTACGGCTGCCCACAAAACTCAGGATACAGCAGGCCACTCCAAGAAGCCCCTGGTATTCACTGTAGAATGTACTGGCATCTCATCAAAAGCAGGCCTCCATCACTCTTGAAAGACTATGGTATCATGCTTGGTGCTGCATACGCTGCATGCAAAGCACGAAAGCCTGGGTTGGATTGTTATGGAGGATAGGCTGTTACCCAAGCAGCAAATCCCCCCTCTTCACACCACTGAATTAAATGGAAAGGCAGATGGAATGGAAAGTCCAATGGAAAGGCAGAGCCAATACGATTGGATCCAGCTGGCGTCGCAGAGCTGGACTAAGGACAGGAGCTCACCCTGTCTTGTGGGGCTGACCCGGGTCTCGAACCCTGCCCTGCTGGTTAATAGGCACAGTGCACTCAGTGGCATCACCAGACTGGTGCGGCTGGTTCGGGCTGCATTAGGTGATGCGCTCCATATCGGGTGATGTGCCGGAGGAGTTTGACTGTCCTTTGGCAGGCCCCTGGTGTCAGCACGCCCATTTAGGCCTGCTCCAAGGCGGAGCAGCAGCCAGAAGCTGCCACTTGTCCTCAGAACTGGTCCAAACGGCCAGCTGAGGTGCACTCTGCAGAAACACACTGAGCATGCCGAACAGCTTCAGAGGAGACTTCCTTAGAGTGGAGGAAGTCTGCACCTCTGCACGGCCATTCGGCCTCACACAGGAGGCAGAGCGGCAGCCGAATGGCTTCAGAAAAGTACTGCACAGGCATCAGAGATGGTGCCTGCGCAGTACTCTTTCTGAAGCCAGTTGGCTTCAGAAACAACTGCACAGGTGCCAACTTTGGCACCTGCGCAGTCTAGGTGGGGGGGGTGCGCTCATCCTAGGGGTGACGCACAGAGTCGTGTCACCACTGTAGGCACCACAGCTGTTTTTTGTTCAGTGTGATCTGAGGGGTGTCTCCTCAGGAGCAAGTCCTCCCCATGTGTCAATTACTTAGCATGCTATGGAGCAGTTAGGGCAGCCCAGGCTCCCTGACTCTCTGGATGCAGCATAACTTTCTGCTCTGGATACAGAATAGTTAGGAGAGAGCAGTTAGGGCAGAGCAGGCTGAACTTGCTCTGGATTGTGCCCTAAGTTAGGATTGCACCCTTAGCCCTATAAGGTATTTGTCTTAATGAAGAAAGAAAAATGAATCATTCAGATAGATCTTTGTTACTTATTATTTAAAATGTTATCGCCCCTTTACTGTAATTAAACTTTTCCCTGTGCCAGGAAGAAAGCCCTATTGTGTATCAGTACATTTCAAAGTCTGTTTATCACATAGGATAAAATCAAACAAGATTTACAAAATATAAAAATCTGGCCCTTGTAGACGCTGTACTAATGTATGTCTCACTGTTAAACCCAAAACAAATAAGTAGTATTACAGTTCTTCAAGATAAAAAAGACACATATTTGCACAACATATTCTAAACTCTAGCTTCAACCTTCGCTAAGCCCTGTGATCCTCAGTCCTTGTTGCCATGTCCGTACACATCTATTTTGCTTCACCAGCACAATTCATCTATTGTGTTCTCATAGGCATCCCCTGCCCCCCAGGTAAGCTTCAAGGAGCAGATTTGGGGGTTACAAATTTTCATGTTCCTTAACAAAATAGATTTTTTAATGTAGGAAAGTAGTACGTCAGTAAAAGATTAACAGCCGAATAAGGACAGCTGTTTGTTGGAGCACCCCTTCTTCTAGTCATAAAATGTCCTTCAGCAACATGCAGCGGTCACTGCCAAAGGTAAGGGAGGCAGAGGGGTGGCAGGAGGGTGGAATGGGGTGAGGGAGGGGAAAACAAGGCAGCAACAGGGCAGGGAGGGCCAAATGCAGCAGTGACCTCAGATAGTGACCACCTCAGTCAACATGTGGTGAGGGGATCAAAATAAAATGGTCAGTGCAATCCTAACCTCTGGTTAGTGCCAGAGCAAGTCCCCACGCAAGTGCTGTAAGTGCCAGAGCAAGTCCCCACACAAGCACCTGCGCTTCTCCTGGAGGAAAGGGGGTTAGACCAGTGCACAAACAGGAAGAACGGGAAGACCACCGCAAGAACGGGAAGATGTGTGAGTTGCTGGGAT
The DNA here is from genome assembly GCA_030015325.1 of Cryptoblepharus egeriae. NCBI lineage: Eukaryota > Metazoa > Chordata > Lepidosauria > Squamata > Scincidae > Cryptoblepharus > Cryptoblepharus egeriae. The sequence continues at coordinate 82,532,680 of JAREYC010000003.1, read as the reverse complement.
CCTGGGGACTATTTGGGGGGAAGAGAGCCAGGGAACACACAAGAGAGAACCACTGACGAGGCAAGAAAAAAGACCATGATAAAATATGTTAAGATAAGCTAAAATAAAATAAGCTAAATTAAGATAAAGGACCATGATAAGAGATATTGATAGATTTTAAACCCGAATGAGATCTGACAAGGGACGTGACAGTTGGTTGAAGCACTGTCATTTCCAACTGTTAGAGAGTGAAATGTTGATGGAGGAGGTAAGGGGTGAAGCTCCATGTAGGATGTAGGGCTAAAAGGCTATGCAGAGGCTACCCCTCAAAAAGGGGAATTGACAGCACATTGGGGAAGGGAGTTCTCCATAAAAGAGTCCTCATATCCCATTATTGAGGGCAGCTAGGATCAAATTAAACAACAGAGCACATATCCAGAAGACAGTACCTGGGCAGAAAAAGAAACAAGGAGAGAGATAGGGCAACTGGTAAATATCTTAGTTCAGTGATTCTTAACATGGGTTCAATCGAACCGTGGGGGTTTGGTGAGTCAGTCTCAGGAGTTCGGCGGAGGCCCCCTAAGCCCCCTTGCCACCTCTGCAACCCCCCATGCATTTCCTACACCCCCACTGCCATGGTTATTTATTTTTCCAACTATGAAGGGTTCAGTGAATGCATGTATGAAACTTCCAGGTACAGCACATCCAACAAGGTTAAGAACTGCTGCCTTAGATGAAGGAAGCCAACAAAGGAACTCCTTGATACTATCCCACTTTGCCCTTACCTCAGAGAACCGTAGATATTTAGGCACTGGTGAGAAAAAGGCCAGCTTGACAGGAAGAAAACCTGGGTCCTTTCCCAGGAGTCAGAAGGTGGGAGTTGGTAAAGAACTTATACAATTCCCAGTTAATGAGGTAAAAATAAGAGGATTTCAACATCCATCTGTGACAAGACAACAAAAGACTCAGGAACGCTTACCCAAGAGAAAGATATAATTCCATTAATAAAGCTATATTACAAGGCACTGTGTAGTAATAAGGCTATTTGTTACTTCAGGAAGATAAAATAGTAAGTAAATAAATATAAAGAGTCATGTTTCTATACGTCTTGGTATATTATTTAAAAAATATGCGATGAAGAGCGCAATCCTCACCATGTCTACTCAAAAGTAAGCCCCATTGTGTTCAATGGGTCTTACTCCCAGGAAAGTGACCTTAGCATTGCAGCCGAAATGTCCCTCTCAGACAGGTAAGTTCCCACCACCTGACCCCATACATGGGATGGACATAACAGTTGCGTTGGCCTAAATTGGTTAGATTGCACCTTGAGTTGTTTCCATATCAGTGTGAGAAAAGGAAAGCTGTGGGAGCAGGTTTTCCTGCTTTCTACTCCTTCCTACCACTGCCCCCCTGTGCTCTCAGAATACAGTTATGGTTGGGAGACACTTTGGAATAGAATGGCATGTGGTGCAAGGGGCTGCATGGAGAGAGAGGAGCCCTCCGTCATGTAGGGTGCCTCACTCACTTTCATTGGTTTTACAATTCTCCATATCACATACCATGTACTATCCTGTTTTCTTTGTGCAAGGGGTACTATATTATGGTGATTCTTAATTGCGCACATCTGGTCTATACCACTTCATGCTTTCGATAATCACATGCTCCCCTGTACAAAAAAATTTCTTCCATATAGACAACTAGCACGTCAGGAAATAGCAAGTTTTGTCTCCAACACCTACGATTCAATGGTAAAGAAATATCTGTAAAGGGGAGCATTCAATCACGTGGGTGGCCCTACATCTTCTATCTGAAGATTGTTTTATTTTCATAGCGAAAGAGAGAATTGTGAGCAGAATTGTGAAATAGACAGTCTTTGGTTCAGACTCTGATTTTGTCATTGACTCAGGACATGAGGTAAACTACTGTCTGGATAATTCACCTTCCCCCCAATTAGCAATATATAACTATTGTATATTATGGGCTGTGGGTGGTGCAAGTGGCTAAGACACTGTGCTTGTTAACCAGTAGGCCAGGGTTCGAGATCCGGGTCGGCCCCACAAGACAGGGTGAGCTCCTGTCCTCAGCCCATCTCTGCGACGCCAGCTGAATCCAATCGTATTGGCTCTGCCTTTCCATTGGACTAATTCAGTAGCGTGGAGAGGGGGGATTTGCTGCTTGGGTAACAGCCTATCCTCCATAACAATCTAACCCAGGCTTTTGTTCTTCGCATGCAGCATATGTAGCGCTGAGCACGATACCATAGTCTTTCAAGACTGACGGAGGCCTGCTTTTTTATATTAATATTGGCCAAACTGAAAGGGACATTGTAAGGATTCTGAGGTAATTTGCCGATTTCAAAAGTGGTGTTGAAGGGCATCTGCAGTTGTGTGGGGGACAAGATATATATTTAGTAAATAAATAATCCATGTGAAGCACTTAGAGCATTCTCTGGTTTTAATACTGCAATTGATCCACATTTGCTTTCTTAATCTATTTCTATAACGATGATAAACAAATGGCATGAAAATGGTAAAGTTTGACTGAATTACAATCTCGGTTTGCCAATAAGTAACATGTTATTCAAGGATCCTATAACTAAATCCCTTGTCTGGGTGTGCTTCTGTCTGGAGGGGAAGGAGGTGAGAAAATTTATCAGGGGTGGTCACAATGCAGGTCCTTAACACCATTTAGCAATGTTTTTCCTAGCCACCATCAAGCCAGTACTGAATACCTTATTAAAATCTCAGCCTCACTTGAGTACGGACTTCGACGGAGATGGTGGGGAGGAGGAGAGAGGACTGGGGAGGGGGGAGAAAGGTTAAACTGCATATCAAGTACTGAAGGGAGCTGAAAGGATGTGGAGCCCAATTAAACCTTCGGCGCGGCTCTTGCTCATAAACACTTGCTACTTTTATTCCCCCAGGATCACATTTCCGAGGCAGTTCGAGTGGGAACCCAGCAAGAACCTTTTCATGAAAGCTCTGTTATTGAGCCTCAGGTCCAGCCCAGTCCTTCTGGGTGAGTGCCTTCCTACTCCCTCTCTATTAATCATCATCTGGCCTTCCAACACCTGGGACTGACTTCCACCCCCACTGTTGCTATATCGACAATATTCCCTGTTGATTTCCTCATTTTCTCAGCCCAGGCTCGAATGACCTCTTTAAAATTCTTTATAAACGTCAGTAATTGCTGCATCAAACTTCAATTCATTACTTTCCCGGGCCTCATGTATTTTGATGATATGAAAGTTGACCACATTTACATGCAAATTGAAGTTTTTATATTAATAAGGGCCAGTAAAAGGAGAAGACTGCATGGGTAATGCTCCATTATGACTTTTAAATACATTTGCCCGTGTTTCGCCACTCGGTATTAGCGTGGTCCGACCACGAGGAAATCATGTCGGCCTGATTGCAATTTTGTTTTCCAATTGAAAGTACAATTTCATCAGGTTCCCCTGTCATTTCTAATAATGGCTTAAGTTTGTTTGCTAAATTGAGGAATTTCTAGGAGCCTCCGGTTGGGTAAGAAAACAGGTGAGCACAGGCAGCTGTTTTACTATGAAGTAGCATCATTATGAACTACCTCCACAGTCAATCCCACAAGGTTTCCCGGATAAAAAGAACCAAATAACCGATGGCAGAGTGCAATGAAATTCATTATTTTTAAGCATATTAACTTTTAATAGAAAACTTTCACCAACGCAAGAATTCATTTGTTAATACAGCATTTATACATCTTGGTAAGAGAGGATAAAAACATACACATGTATTGGAGTGGGGAGAGAAAACCTCTAGAAGGTTATACTCCTAAAGGGACCCATAAATAATGGGCTGGGATCCAAAGTTGTACTTCAATGAATAGAAGCCCTTTGACTCACTCTTGGTGACTGGAAGTCTCAGGCAGTTTTCCCCCACTCTTGACTGCTAGCTTTTGGAGCCTGTAGGGCTACATCATGCAGTGCTCCATACAATGAGCCAAACGCAGGGAGCAACTTTGTAGCCAATGCCAAGAATTGCAAACGGGGAATTGTGTCCATCCTGTGCACCACTGAAGGTGCATCCAGACCACTGTCCTCATACGATTAGGGGTCTCTAAACCCCAGCCTGGGGAGCCAGATGCAGCCCACAGTGATCCTCCATGTGAACCACAACAAACCCCCTATTCCGCTCATGGGTGAGCTCTGTAATCCTCTGTAGGGGAACTCTGAGGGCTGGGGAGGCTGCATGCACCTTTTCTCTCTGTATTAGGAAGTGCTTATGAACTGGTTTGAAGATTACCCCTTTCTCTTTTAGAAAGTGCTTATGAACTATTTTGAATTCATTCATTCTTTCATTCAAGTTTGTAAAAATCCCTTCAGAAGTTTAGATCCGCCTGCCTATGTAAACTGCTTTGAATAAAGTCTGAGGAGCAATCCAAAAGACCAGAAAAGCGGTATAGAAATGCCTGTATTATTATTATTATTATTATTATTATTATTATCATCATCATCATCATCATCATCATCATCATCATCATCATCTAATATACCCATTTATGTAAATTTGTTCAAATTTGAAAAATTAATTTTTTTCCTGGGTTCAACACAGTGTCAGAGAGATGATGTGGCCCTCTTGTCACACCTTTGCCAAACTTTGCCACATCTTTGCCAAACTTTGAATACCTCAGCAAATCTACAGTCGTCATACCCGTTAGATCAAAACCAACAGTTTGCACAACCTTTTAAGACTGCTAGCTTTTGGAATAGTGAAGAGGGGAGACATTCCATACATTTAAGGCCAAATCCTATCCTATTTTTCAGGGCCAACACATCAGTGCCAATTGGTGTGTGCTGTTTCTTGTAGTAGAGGGGCAATCATGGACACCTGCTGAAGTTAAGGGGACTTGTGCCAGCCTAACTAAGGGTTTGGATTGAAGTCTTTTTCTATTTTGTAAAATGCTACATCTCTTCAAGGTAATATGTAGTTGTGCCTGCAATGCAAGAAAAGAAGTCACTAAGGGCACAATCCAGAGTAATTATGGGAAGTCCTTGCTCTGGTGTAAGAACAATTTACTCTGGATTGCAATATGAATTTCCCATAGGTTTTCACTAGGTGGTGCAGTAACTACGGGTACACGTAATGTCTCTTACGTGCTCCCGTAGTTACTCTGGATTGTAGGGTAAGCTGTGCTGAGAATTCTACAGTCTTTTTACAGGAGCAGACTATAGCAAATCCAGTGGGTAGTTGGTAGGCATCTGAACACCAGCATCATCTTGGCTTGATGACTTTTGCAGGACTCTGAAAGTGTCCCATTTCCTTTGTCTGAACTGTGCCGAACAGATAAAGGAGAGGGATTATACAATTAGTTGATATTTCTTAATTCCTTCATTTTTATACCATCCATCCTCCAAGGAGCTCAGGGTAGTATACGTAGTTCTTCCCTTCCTCCTGTTCTCAAAACAATACTGTGAGGTAGGGTAAGAGCAGTGACATAGTGAGGGGGCTGCAGGAGGTGCAGTTGCACCGGACTACAAGCTTCAGGAGGGCTACAAGTTGAGCTTAATACTAATGACTAAAATTATGAAAAATGGGGTATGTATGAATGACAACACCATCATGTTATATATCGTTGGGAAGGTAATTTTATGCAGAATGCAATGAATCAAACTGCATTGGAATGTCTATTAAGCTATCAAAGGTTATGGCCAATTAACCAGAAAATGAAAACACAAAAGCCTATGGAACAACAGTGGATTTTCTTAACTCAAACTTTCCCATGTTACAATGGCTCTGAGAGCCAAAGAGATGTAATTCTAATACTGTATGGAACTAATGTGTTAATTCAGCTCTCTGTACATATATTATATACAGTACATATATCATAAAACAGTTATCCTATGCTAACTGGGTATGCAGGCAGTTCTAATGGTGCTCCTTTTATATTTAAAAGGGAAAGAATAACCATTCCTCTTTGCCCAGGCACACTTTCCCTAACTAATAAGGGACACCATTTTCATTTTTTTAAACTTTATTAAATTTGATTATGTTGTTGTGGGGGAGGGGGGGCAAAAATAGCTCCATATAGCAAATAGGTGCTTTAGCTATGACACTAGCAGAGCAAATGGTGGTGAACTGTTGAGGAGGAGGCAGCAAGTTTTTCCCCAATTTTCTTTTTAAAAATATCCAGGGATGATGTCACATCTGGTTGTGACATCACTTCCAGGGTTATATTTTGAGCTTTGCACCAGGCTACATGATCATTAGCTATGCCACTGGGTGAGACTGAGAGATAGCGACAAGCCCACAGTCACCCAAGAAGTTTATGCTTGAGAGGGGATTTGAACCTGGATCTTCATGTTCAATAACCTCACACTATCCTGATATGAAATGCAACTGGTAACTGTTGGAGGCCCAAGTAAATGAGCTGCCATTTGGATGAAAGCCTGTCTCAGATGTTGCTTTCTTGAGTCCCTGCAAGGATGGACCTTATCCCTGCCTCAATCCATTGTCACAGCCATACACATGTCTAGACAGGTAAATAGATTTTTCTTCCTTTTAACCTATAATTTCTACAGACATCGTTGGATTTCTAAATTTAGGGTGTAATCCTAAGAAATTTAGGCTGGCCTAACTCACCTGGGATATTTACCTGTGGTAGTGTGGGGAGGTCAGTGTATGCCTGTGCAATGGCCTAATCCCCGCCAGAAGTGGGGCAGAAGTGCCTTATGGCACTTTTGTGACACCACCAGGTTAGCACAGAATTTATGCTAGTGTTTATGCCAGCCTAACTGGAGATTAGGATTGCCACCTTAGCATGGAAAAAAATTCATACAGAAGTTTTATTTTCTGTGTGGCCTTGTAAGGGTGTGTGTGTATACACACAGACACACTCTGTCACACAGGTATGTACACACATCTACATGTGTAAGTACATCTATATATATCTATCTGTATCTTATCTATATATCTATGTTTGCTTGTCTTGCAGAATCTAAAATTTGAAGTTTCTCTGCTGTAGTAGCTAATTTCCTTTTTAAGCTAGTCGTTCACTCCTACTGTTTCACTCACTTGAAGATTCGCTTTATCTCTGAGTAGTAAACAATGTAAGTCGTTCACATAACTCTCTGAGCCAGTGTATTGTAACATCAATGGCCTGGAGCGTGCGGCTTTTCCTTACGACGTTTCAATTTAAACACTACCGCACTGCAGCACTGTCACATCTCATTTACACTGTGGGACTCAGTGGGAGACAGGGATCATTACGTGGAGAACATTGAGGAAAAAATGCATTACACTCCGATCATAACCATAAAAGTAACTAAAGAGAAGGAGACACATACAGACGCACTGGCAGTCAATGTAATAAAACAGAATAAGCATTGCATCAGAAAAATTGTAGGGAATGGTAAGTTTAGAGAGAAGGCTGGCCACTTCACTAAAAGTGTTAAGGTTGAGTCAAATGATATTACTGCTGACACCTCTGGCTATAGTACATTGCTTTGAGATTCCGTTTCTCCACTTTCCTTTGGTTATCACAGCCAAAGCAATTCTCTTGTGCTTTGGATGCTGAAATTGTCATCTTTTATGTTGGGTTCCCCCCATTTGCCCCTCCCATTCTTATTTCCTCTCTTTCTCATCAATGTTTGGGTCCAAGAACAAATTACACAGACTCTTGCTGTATGGAATGTCCTTTACCTTGGAAGAAAATCTGGTCAAATGTGAGAATGAGGGGTACCACACTGCTTTTGTTAAACCTATACATCTTCTTTATCTTAGATTTTTTTAAAAAAATATGAGATTATATTGAACTGTCCTTGCTCTTTTCTTCCTTCTCGTCATTACATTTTTCATAAAGAAACTGTCAGTATAAGGCTCAAAGGTTGGTGCACCAGTCTATATTTGTGTCAAGTGGAACTAACCATAGTAGTCCCTGTCCTGCTGACACCAAAACTCGATTACTGTGTGCATTTTGTACGGTGTTACCCTTGAAGACTGAAGCTACAATTACAGCCTGTACATAGTGACCTGTATGATTCTTAGCGATTGGCAGTTTGACTCTGTCAGGTCACTGCTCCTACAGCTATACTGTTTACAACATACAGGCTTTGTCTCTTCCTTCTTTTTTCCTCTGGTTTTCTCAATAGCATTAGGTGCTAGTCAACCTACTAGCTGCGATTGGTATGTTCCACAACACGACACCCAAGCCCTCTGACCCTCTGACCCAAGTCCTCAATGGGTTAGTAGATGGTTGAAACCAACCTCAGTGGGTTAGTAGATGGTTGAATGAAGTGAATGGCTTGTAGTGGATGAAAAAACATGAATGGTGCATGTGGCAGAGTTGTAGCAGATTAAGAAAGGCTAGTTCTCCTTTCATCTAGGCCGACCCCAATCCCAGTTTTTGCCATAAAGCTCCTTGACAGCCTATGCACACTTTAAGTTCCATTGCACACAATGATATTTACTTTTGAATAGAAATGCATAGGCTTGCAGCATTGGTTTTCATCTCAGGAATGATTCCAAATCTTTTCTAGCAAGCTTTAAACAGGTATGTCTAATTTGTGGCGTACTAGAGCAGTGGTCAGCGAACAGGGGTAAATTACCCCAAATGGGGTAAAAATGAAATTCCTGGGGGCAATGGATGGTCGCACTGCCGAGACACAGCTGGGCATGCATATGAATCTATATGTGTGTCTCGACAACGTGACCGTCCATTACCCCCAGGAATTTCATTTCATTGCATATAGAATCTATCTATAGATTCTATAAGCATGCCTGGCTGTGTGTGTTATAGTACTGTAGTGTACAAGGACCTGATGCAGTGCACTATATTAATAATATATATTTCCTTCCTTTCAAACCAAGGGGGTAATGTCGGCATATCTAAATACATTTATATGTATTTATAGCTATTATATAGCTATTAATTTTTTCATTTTCTTTGTAAAACGCTTTGTGAACTTTTTAGTTGAAAAGCGGTATACAAATACTGTAGGTAGGTAGATAGATAGATTGATAGATCAATAGATCGATAGATCAATTGATGATTCCTCAGGGCTAGAGATTCTCCTTACCACTTGGCAGAACAATACAGAGACTATCCATATTGATGATCATATACCCTCCTCCCAAGGCAAGCTCTCTTTCAGAAAGGGATATCTTAGTCATTTGTATCCCTTTGTCAAGAGGTCAAGAGATTTGACCACACATTTCCCCCATATGACAATTTCCACATGTGGTCAAATTGCTATTTATACCTATGGCTTTTTTACTACATGTTTAAATGCACTAACTGTCAAAAGTGGCCAAGCATTTCTCAGCTTCATCAAGTGAATCAATTCACTTCACCTCCCACTTTTAAATGTGCTGCATGGCCAGCAAGTGACAGAATTAGCTAACCAATGAAATAGGGTGCAATCCTAACCATGTCTTCTCAAAAGTAAGCCCCATTGTGTTCAATGGGTTTTACTCCTACGAAACTGTCTTTAGGATTGCAGCCATAGTCGTAAAGCTTTATGATGCTGTGGGCATTAATTTGCCAGGGACAGCTAATTTGCTCAGCGAAGGAATACATGCCTGTTTTGCCTAATTCCTGACCCAAGCTTTGTCTAGATAACTTATGTCCACTTTAAGCTAATTAGCTCCTTTCCCCAACGATGGCCTTTGTTCTTCACTACAGTGCTGTCATGATAGCTCCCCTGTTCAACCTGCAGAGATCCTCATTCCTCCCTTATCCTGACAGCAGCTTTCTCCTGCCACTTCACCTTGGTTCTCAGCATGTCTGGGTGTGGCAACTACACACCAGTCTGGAACATCTCCCACAGTCCCCATCCTAGAAGTCCTCTGTAGTCCTTACCTGTCTGTCAGTTAGTTTGTCCATTGGTCAGTTAGCTTATCATTGGTTGATCAGCTAATCCAGTAGACCTTCTCCATTAATCAGTGCACCGGTCAGCTGGTCCATCAGTCAGTAATATTGCTGCCAAACCCCTGATCTCTCCAAGCTCCATTCTTCTGTATCACACACTTCTCCTTCCTCCGGATGCTGTTTTCATCCCTGCACACTCCAAATGGCTATAGCTGTACAGCACACTCAATGTAATCTAAGGCCGTGGTGTCAACACCACCCTATGATTACCTGTCTGAGCAAGGGGCCTTCTCAGTAATGGCACCAACCCTCTGGAATTCCCTCTCTCTTGATCAAAGAACCGCTCCCTCCCTTGAAACTTTTCGGCTTGACCTAAAAATGTTTCTGTTTAAAACAGCCTTCTGAGCTTTTTAATCTACTGGGGTTTTTAGTCTAGCCACTTCTACTGTACAACTCTTTTATTATGGTTTTAATCAGTGTTTTAATGTAGATGTTTTATATTTATTGTTTTATGATGTCTGTGATGATCATAAAATTTATTTATGTGATGATTTATTTATGTGATGATAAAATTTATTGTTTTATGATTCTATGATGATCTGGCTGCCACTATCAAGAAAATCCCTGAGAAAGAACCATTGTTTATCCTTGGTGATTTTAATGCAAGAGTTGGATCTGACCATAGTTCTTGGCCCGCTTGTGTAGGTCGCTTTGGCATTGGGAAGATGAATGAAAATGGCCAACGCTTGCTGGAGTTTTGCTGCTATTATGATTTTTGCATTAGCAATACGTTCTTTAACACAAAGCCTCAACACAGAGTGTCTTGGCGACACCCAAGATCGAAGCATTGGCATCAGCTTGACTTGATCCTCACCAAGCGCTCCAGCCTTCCCAGCATTAAGATCACACGTAGCTATCAGAGTGCTGATTGCGATACTGACCACTCCTTGGTGTGCAGCAGAGTAAAACTGCAAGCAAAGAGGCTGCATCACTCAAAGAAGGAAGGAAGACCACGAATCAATATCAGCAAGACCCACAGTCTGGAAAAAGTGTTGGAATTTGACCAAGCACTTGAGGAAATTCTTCCGGGCCTGGCTGAGGCAAAAGCTTCTGAACGATGGGAACATTTCAAGAATGCTGTTTATACTACCGCCTTGTCAGTTTTTGGTAAGCAGGTTAGAAAGACAGCAGATTGGTTTGAAGCCCACTCGGAGGAGATGACACCAGCCCTTGAGGAAAAGAGGAGAGCCCTAACTGCATATAAAGCCTGTTCTAGTGAGTGCAACCTCCAAGCCCTGCAAGCCGCCCGTAGCAAAGTCCAACAGATTGCCAGGAGATGTGCTAACAATTATTGGCTGCAGCTTTGCTCTCAGATCCAGGTAGCAGCTGACACAGGCAACATCAAGGGGATGTATGATGGCATCAAGCAGGCCTTAGGTCCAACAGTGAGGAAATCTGCCCCGCTTAAGTCCGCTGCAGGTGAGGTCATCTAGGACCAAGCACAGCAGATGGCATGTTGGGTGCAGCACTACTCTGAGCTATACTCCAGAGAAAATACAGTAACTGAAGAAGCATTAAACAACATTGAGTGCCTGCCTGTCTTGGAGGAGCTCGACAGTGAACCAACTTTAGAAGAACTAAACGAAGCCCTGGATTCCCTTGCTTTTGGCAAGGCACCCGGGAAAGACAACATCCCTGCTGAAGTTCTGAGGTGCTGTAGAGGGACCATTTCCACTGAACTGTACAAGATATTCTGCCTTTGTTGGAGGGAAGGTGGAGTACCACAGGATATGAAGGATGCTAATATTGTCACACTGTACAAGAACAAAGGCGACAGGGGTGACTGCAACAACTACCGTGGCATCTCTCTTCTTAGTGTTGTAAGGAAGCTGCTTGTCCGTGTCATACTGAAGAGGCTTCAGGTGCTTGCAAAGAGGATCTATCCTGAATCGCAGTGTGGATTTCGAGCCAACAAGTCCACCACTGATATGGTATTTTCCCTTAGACAGTTGCAAGAGAAATGTAGGGAACAAAGACAGCCACTCTTTGTAGCCTTCATAGATCTTACAAAGGCTTTTGATTTGGTTAGTAGGGATGGCCTTTTTAAAATCCTCCTCAAGATTGGATGCGCACCTAAGCTCCTCAGCATCATCAGGTCCTTTCACGAGGACATGAAGGGCACTGTAGTTTTTGATGGCTTAACATCAGACTCCTTTCACATCCAAAGTGGAGTGAAGCAGGGCTGCGTCCTCGCACCAACTTTATTTGGGATCTTTTTTGCAGTCATGCTGAAGCATGCTTTTGGAAATGCAACAGAGGGAATCTATCTCCGGTCCAGATCAGATGGAAAACTCTACAATCCTTCCAGACTAAGAGCAAAGTCCACAGTCCAGCTGAAATGCTTGCAGGAGTTCCTCTTCGCCGATGACGCTGCTGTTACTGCTGTTACTGCTCTTGTTGAAGGCCTCTGCCGAAGGCCTTCAACAACTCATGGACCGTTTTAGCAAAGCCTGCCAAGACTTTGGACTAACAATCAGCTTAAAGAAAACACAAGTCATGGGTCAGGGTGTGGATCCACCTCCCTGTATCACAATCTCTGAACATGAACTGGAGGTTGTCCATGACTTTGTGTACCTTGGCTCAACTATCTCTGACACTCTCTCCTTAGATACTGAGCTGAATAAACGTATTGGTAAAGCGGCTACCATGTTCTCCAAGCTTACAAAGAGAGTATGGCTTAATAAGAAGCTGACGGAACATACAAAGATCCAGGTCTATAGAGCTTGCGTCCTGAGCACACTCTTGTACTGCAGTGAGTCTTGGACCCTTTATGCATGGCAGGAGAGAAAGCTGAACACCTACCATATGCGCTGTCTCCGATGTATTCTCAGCATCACCTGGCGTGACAAAGTTTCAAATGACGCAGTCTTGGAACGTGCTGGAATCTCTAGCGTGTTCACACTTCTGAAACAGCGGCGTCTACGCTGGCTTGGGCATGTCGTGAGAATGGCTGATGGTCGGATACCAAAAGATCTCCTATATGGAGAATTAGTGCAAGGAAAGCGCCCTAGAGGGAGACCACAGGTGCGATACAAAGACATCTGCAGAAGGGATCTAAAGGCCTTGAGAATGGACATCAACAGCTGGGAAAAGTTGACCTCCGATCGTTCAACGTGGAGGCAAAAGACCTAGCATGGCCTTCTCCAACTGGAAGAGACACTTGTTCGGCAGGCTGAAGCAAAGAGACAGACCCGAAAGCAGCGAAACCTGGGGCCTGGGCAGGGGACAGAATTTATTTGTCCTCAGTGTGGAAGGGATTGCCACTCTCAAATTGGCCTTCTTAGCTACACTAGATGTTGTTTCAGGACCTCCAATCAGAGCACGATACCATAGTCTTTCGAGACTGAAGGATGCCAATGCAAATATGATGTCTGTCTTAACTGTATTGGATTTTAATGTACTGGATTTTATTGTTACTGTTTTTATGGATGTTTTGTAAGCCACCTTGAGTCCCTCTGGGAGAAAGATGGGATATAAATAAAGTTTTATTATTATTATTTAAAAAAGCAGGCCTCCGTCAGTCTTGAAAGACTATGATATCGTGCTCTGCGCTGCATACGCTGCATGCGAAGCACGAAAGCCTGGGTTGGATTGTTATGGAGGATATGCTGTTACCCAAGCAGCAAATCCCCCCTCTCCATGCCACTGAATTAGTCCAATGGAAAAGCAGAGCTAATACGATTGGATCCACCTGGCGTCACAGAGCTGTCTTGTGGGGCCGACCCAGGTCTTGAACCCTGCCCTGCTGGTTAACAGGCACAGCGTCTTAACCGCTTGCACCACCCACAGCCCTATTATTATTATTATTATTATTATTATTATTATTATTATTATTATTATTATTATTATTACATAAATGCACAGCAAACAATTTCGTGCTGGTTTCATTCACTTCACCAGTCAGACCCTTCCCAAGAGTCTAGGAATGTATGATGTAGCGGCGTATAATTTGTGCTGATCCCAGAAGAGCGGCTTTCTGCAGTTGGCAGAGTGATATTTTGTCAATGCCAATAGTTTTCAGGTGCCTGCCAAGGTCTTGGGGCACTGCACCCAGTGTGCAAATTACCACTGGAACCACCTGCACTGGCTTACACCAGATACGCTGTAATTCGATTCTTAGATCTTGGTAGCGGGAGATCTTTCCAGTTGTTTCTCCTCAATTCTGCTGTCACCTGGTATAGCAATGTCCACAACCCACACCTTACTGCTTTCTATGATGGTGATATCTGGAGTATTGTGTTCCAAGACCTTGTCGGTCTGTATCCTGAAGTCCCACAGAAGCTTGACCTGCTCATTTGTAACCACTTTTTCAGGCTTGTGGTCCCATCAGTTTTTTGCCACTGGCAGATGATACTTTTTGCATCGATTCCAGTGGATCATCTGGGCAACAGAGTTGTGCCTCAGTTTGTAGTAGTAGTAGTTGTTGTTGTTGTTATTATTATTATTATTATTATTATTATTATTATTATTATTATTATTATTATTATTATTATTATTATTGTCAACACATCCTATCTCCTCAAGGAATCATGCATATTTCCATTACATAGTGCCATATGAGAGAAAGTTGCCTACAAACATGTGACCTAAAATTTTCATGCTCCTCTTTATATGGATGGGTTTACTTGAGCAATGAACACAGGGAAACCTAAGACTATCTTGCAAAAAAAAGTAAGTGTGAAGACTGCGGATGTTGTCTAAACCTCAGGAAGCCTATTCAGTTGTGGTGATGGGCAGAGCATAGCCTCCCATTCTCATGGGTCCTGAGTCTTGTCCTTCCTGCTGCATCACATTGTCCTTTCCATTAAACAGGCTTCTTTCCCATCCCACTCACTGCCCAACTAATCCTAATCCTAGGCTGCAATCCTAATCTCCAGGTAGACCAGCACAAATCCCATGCTGACTGGGGGTGTCACAAAAATGCGGCTCCTTTTGGGTAGATCTAGGTTAGTACAGACATGTGCTGGCCTTCCCCACACTGTCATGGGAATGGGGAGACAGATGAGTTATGACATCCTAAATTAGTTAGGATTGTGCACTCAGAGCCCAAACCATGCATGTCTACTCAGAAGTCCCATTACAGTCAATGAAGCTTACTACCAGTTAAGTGTGCATAGAATTGCAGCCTGAGAGCCCAATCCTGAGCTCTTTACTGCCATCAGTAGAAGTATATTACTGGCACTGTAAAAATTCCATAAAGCATGTTTATGGCACCCTCCATTTAGGGACCACCATCATCAGCCCAGCACCAGTCAGAGCAAAGTTTTGTTGGGGGGAGAGGCATTCAAATGTGGGAAGAAGGTGAGGGAAGGTGGAGGAGGAACCAGGACAGAAGTGGTGGGGGGGGGGGGAACACACCAGCAGAGCCCTGCTATACCTGATCCAACTTTCCATACTGGGTTATAAAGTCCAATTGGGAGGCCCTCTAGACTGTACCAGCAAAATAGCTAGTGTGAAATAGCCAGCTCTGTGCTCCTACCCCACAGGCAGCCCAAACCTCACTCTGGATATGGAAAAGGCCAGCTGGCCTGCCTGTTCCAATATAGGTTCGGATTAATCATATAGTCAGTTGCTTAACTCTGCACCTACTTCTGCTACCTTGGTTGCCACAGTGTCTGAGAACAGATCAATGCATACATGTACAGGTGAATTCTTTCCATTTCTCTATATTATCACCAACAGAAAGGGGACTTTCCTTTTTGACAATGTCTTCATCTTCCTCAACATGTTTTTCTATCCACTTAACATTCGAGATCACCACTAAGCAAATACTTTCCTGCTATTTTCATTTTTCTGACTTGGGTGCCCTCATTTACTTTAAACATTAAATATATATATACACACACATATATATTTAATCCAGCCCAAGGTGAGATTAGCCACAGCAAATGGACAGTGCATAAAACTTTCTAGGCATTCAGTCAGCCATACCTTGACAGGTTTGCAGCTCTTACAGCAGGTTATTAAATTTTTGAGAAACTTAAAAGGACACTGTCAAGGTGTTATAATGATTTTCCCCTTTCTGCTAATATTTTAAATATATGTAACATGCTTAAATAGTATCGAAGTGACATTCTAAGCATAGCCCAAGCAAATCTCAGGGGAGAAAAAAAATTTCATCTCCTCCCCAGCTTCCTTGCCATCCTGCCTCAATCCTGCCCTGGAGGATGCACCTGGATTCAAAGAGTAGCTGTTTTCTTGACTTCTGCTTCTAAGTTGTGTTCCAGTCATGAAGATAATGAGAGCTCATTACAGTAAAGAAGATTTCTTTTTGCCTCTTTGCTGGTGTTTATTCAGAATTATTGGAGCCTGCCATTTCTTGAACCTCTACATACATGTGTTTACTCAAAAGTGTTGCAAAGTCACGAAAACATTGATCTTGTAATTAGTGCTGCCTAGAGACATCTCAATAAAAGCTATCCCCTTGTTCTGCAATAAAATAATAGCAAAGTAAGCCTTGTTCTGGCCTGTCCAATTTAGAATAGAACAAGCTAGTGACCAAAAGTGTAACTATGGGGGACACAGTTCTTCAACAGTATGTCTTACACATGCTGTAGAAGTTCTCCCTCCATCTCGCCTTCAAGGGGTCACTTCCATAGCCTAAGGAGACGCCCTGTTGAAGGGCTGAGCCATCAGTAACTACTCTACTGGTCCCTAGCTTGTTTCGCTGCCCAGAATAACTCTAGTGGTGAGTGAGAAGGACCACTTCCATGGCGTGTTGAGCAGTGATGGGATTCAAAGAAATTAACAACCGGTTCTATGCCCATCTGGCAGCCACTTTTAAATGGCTATTTTTAAACTTTATATGTCCTATCTTTTGTTAACAATTGGTTCTATAGAGTAGATGCGAACCTGCTGGAGCCCACCACTAATGTTGCGGCACCCTTGAAAACATTGTGCTATGGCCAGAGAGAGCCATAACACCAAGGAGAGTCCAACAGCTGCAGCATGAGATGGCATGCCCAATGCTGCTCTAATGATGTTTAACCAGTGATGTGCCACCTTTTTCTCCTTTCCCAGTGCTGAATTAGTGTTCAGCACACTTCATGCCTCCAGATGTCCTCTTCCTTCCTCTTCCTCTCTGTCCTCATCTTCTTTTTCCAATACAGGGGGTGGAAGGAGGAGGTGGTACAAGTGGGTAGCAAGATGTGCTGCCTTCAGGGACCACTTCACATTCCCCATTGTAATCTGTGGGGAAAGCATGGAGAGCTTCCTTGGGTGTAAGGAAAACCTCCTCAAATATAAGTAAGTGGGGCAGCTGTAGTACTTTTCCACAGACTTTTCCAGCCTCACTTGCCACCCCTGCACATATCTGCACCATGCACCCCCTAGACATTTTGGTACATGTCTCAGGTCAGCATGGTGGGTCACAAGTTGTGCAGGTTTAGTTTTTCGAACCAGCATATAGGCCAGAGATACATACAGCCCTAAAATCTGATCAGACATGGTTGAAAATACATGTGTTTGAAGAAGAGAGAAAGAGTCTGCCTCTCGGTATACATGTGATCCCCTGCTCATTATTCTCACCTCACTGGACTAATTTTAGCATTTTGAGTATAAAAAAAATATTTACATGTTAATAAAAGGTCATAATCACAACTGACTACAGTATTTAAAAACTATGAATGTTTTCATTAATTAATGTTGACACTGATTTTTTTTCCTTCCAAGGGACACAGATGGACACACTAACTGCATAGCCTTTCAAAGGTTTAATTATGAATGAAGGTTTATAATGATGAAGATTCTTTTTTTCAATGATTTGAAATGAAATTGTGTAAGCAGTGCTTACGTCTCCATGGGACAGCAGCTTCCTGTGTTTGCTCTCACCTCTCCAATTGGCATCCTTTGCATTCTTTTCATGCTTTTCATTTCAGGCTCGTTAATCAATATGCTAATGACATGACACCAGTTCTCCACTGAACTGTCTCCCCAGTGCTTTCCGAACACCAACAAATATTAGCTGATCTCTTGCCACCAAAGTTGAGGCTCCCAGTCATCTGGAAACTCGGCTTCAAAAGTACTGAATTTCCCAAACAATGGGGCTTACCAAGGCTGAGATAAGTTAAGTAGAAGAGTGATTCCTTGGTGTAAATCAGGCAATGCAGCACAGTCCCATACTGGAGATTAGGGCTTGATCTTTGAAACTGATCTCCCAGTAAGGACAATGCTGAGGACAAAGCTTGCATACCATTTTGGAAACAATGGGTGAAATTTATATTCTCTCTCATCCAATGGTCCAATGACAGCTGACTTCAGTGAAGCCAGAATTTAATCAAAATTATTCCAATTAAATTGCATTCTCAAAATCTGCCATATTGTGCATGCTTATGTGGTTCATTCCCACTGAACCCCATAGTACCTACTTTGGGGTGAACATACAAAGTATTGTGCCACAGAGTTCTTGATAAGAATCCAGCAGGATCAAATGGACTCTCCCTGTACTTGCATTAGCTTGGTAAGGTTGGCAGAGTGTTGGATGTGGAACTGCTTCAAATGTCTTGTCAATTAATGGCTTTCCTTTCTACGATCAAAAAAGAAGTGATAGGCGCTGGCACACTGCCCTGTTCACACTCTGAGTGAAGTGATCTACTTTTTACAATACCTTACCTTATCCTAGTTCTAACTTGAGAGAATGTCTAGTTCTGGGACTTGACCCTCAATGTGGCAAAGGAACAGCCACAGGGCTACTGAAAGGGCACTACTCATTTCACTGTCTGGTACATGCCCTTCAAAGCTGCATATTCCAAACATCCCAATTATTACTATTATGGATTATTATGTGTAACTATGAGTCTTCATCTTCCTTCCCACCATGCAGATCATCTTCCAAAAAGGCTCTCAGTAACTGCAATTTTCAGGGGAATGTCTTGGCTTGAGTGGCGCTTCAGAAGTGAGTGGCACTTCAGAAGTGATGCTTCAGATGCCTTATATATAACTGAGCTCAATAGTTAAAGTTTAAGGCTCATGATTCTGGTTGGATGCTATAGTTAAGTGCATACACAGAAGCATAGAGTAATGAGATAGCCTTCCAACAATCCTAACCTCCAGGTAGGCTGACATAAACCCCAGCGCAATCCTGTCCTAGCCTGAGGGTGTTGCAAATGTGTTGTAAGGCACTTCTGCTCCATTCCTGGGGCGTTAAGCCAGTGCACAGGAATATGCCAACCTCCCCACACCACCACAGGAAACTGTGCCAGTTGAATTAGGCCAGCCTTAATGAGTTAGGATTGTGCCTTACCCTACAATCCAGAGTAACTTTGGGAGAACGTAAGAGACATTACATGCACCCATAGTTTCTGCAACACCCAGTGCAAACCTATGGGAAATTCATATTGCAATCCAGAGTAGATTATTCTTACACCGGAGCAAGGACTCCCCATAGTTACTCTGGATTGCACCTTTATTGTCTTTCCAAAAATAGGCAGCTTTCCAAGTGGACAATGGCACTGTTCTAGCATTCATTAATTATCAGATTTCTGGTTTTCTGGTTCTGATATTGAAAAAAATCACCTATGTTCAGTTCTAATTTCTTTTCATTTGTTCTGACAGTTTTGGTACCTCTCCATGCTTCTATATTGTTATATGATTGCCAGTGGATCAGTCTGTTATAGCACAATAATGTCATCAGAAACCAGAAGCCTTTGCACATGCAGAGGCTCCAATATCCCTAAAGTTTTGAGGCCTGTAACAGAATCCATCTGGATTCCTTCATGTCCTTAATAGGTTGGTTTAACCTACTTTTACCATGCATATGACTTCAAATCTTTAAGTGGAACTGAGTGACATCTCTCCTTTTCTCCATGGACATTCTACTTAAGTGGAAGTTATTTATGTGGACTGACTAATCTGCATTAATCCTGTGATATTTCTTGTTAGCCATGTGGGTAAATGCATGGACCTAAATCCCCAATATATGTGGACTAGAGACATTGGATACACTGCATCTGTGGATCCAATTTTGAAAGAATCAGATGTCCCTTAGGCAGTTCAGGAGTCAGAGAAAATCGTGGTTATATGTAGTATCATTTTTTGGTGAAAGTTAAACAGATTCTTAAGCGTAAATTGCTTTACAGCTTTAAACTGTCAGCTTTGAATATTATCCCTTCTACGAAAAGTCATCATTATACTTTATTGTTAAAGCCAGAGCCATAACATCTACTAAGCAGTTAATTCTACAACCCCAGGCATTAACCCCTCCTCCCACAGAAAACTCTCACAAGTCCAAACTAGAGCTGAAGTTAAAGTGTTCCCCAAATTTCTCAGCTGGCTCAGCTCGAAAATTGGTGTTGAATATTTTTCCAACATTTGAATGTTCAGAGAATTTTTGGTATCTACCCTGAAATCATAAAAATTCTCTCTCCTTTCTCCCTTTCATATACATGCACACAAGAAAGTCTGAAGTGTTTCTTGTTTTTCTGTTTCACTGGAACACTGACATCAGCATAGGCGACTGACAGGCGAGTTTATGGGTTGTTTCTCCAGCTTTTCACTGAGACACAATAGAACCTGGACAGCCCATCTACCAAAACCAGCAGTTGTTAGCCCATTGGAAACTTCAGCTCACCTGACCAGGTAGGAAGGTGGGCTGAAATGCACTTACAACATCTAATCAGACAGGACAAGGATCTCATAAAACTGAGGTTCCTTAGTGGGGCCAATTCTGTCTGGATTTTATGCTGGCTGTTCATATGATCTACCACTTGAAGCTCAGGTTACTGATCTGGGCAGAACTGCATTGTGCTATAGGCCACTGCTGGTACCATAAAACCTTGTAGGCCATGTGCAGGCAATACTAGCCAGGAGAACGTCTGTAAGTTATTGTTTGTAAGTCAGTGTTGGGAAGAGGTTGGAGTAGGATGTGGGCTAGACTGGAAATGAGAAGGAAGAGGATCTTGGTAGGTATCTAGCAGTCCAATCACATATGCAGGATGGCTCTGGCCTTCCTGCTGGCATTTTGGCAGCACAGTAGTTGGCAAACTGCTGGAGAGAGCTCTACAACTGCTTTTCATCAGCAGCCTCTAGCTTAATGATTTTCAGCCTTCCCCAACTCACGGCACACTGACAACACATTTAAATTGTCAAGGCACACCATCAGGTTTTGGCAATTGACAAGGCACACCACGCTGCCGGTGGGGACCCTGGTAATAAATGGTAAAGGTAAAGGTGTCCCCCACAGGTTATACTGCTAGTTATGTCTGATTGGTGCTCAGCCCCGATTCTAGAGCCATAGAGCAAGCGTTGTCCGACATGTGGCTCACATGCACACAGAATGCTGTTACCTTCCCACTGAAGTGGTACCTATTTATGCTGGCTGTTCATATGATCTACCACTTGAAGCTCAGGTTACTGACCTGGGCAGAACTGCATTGTGCTATAGGCCACTGCTGCTACCATAAAACCTATTTATCTACATGCATTTGCATGCTTTCAAACTGCTGGGTTGGCAGGAGCTGAGCTAAGGGCAGGAGCTCACCCCCACTTTGTAGGACCCAGGTCTTAAACCCTGGCCTGCTGGTTAACAGGCACAGAGTCTTAACCACTTGTGCCACCCCAGTCCATTGCTAATATACTAGAACATTTTTTTTTGGGGGGGGGGGGCTAATAAATGACCTTCCCCCAAATTTCTGCAGCACACATGTGGACCACTCATAGCACTCTTGTGTGCTAAAGCAGAGAAAATGCTCTAACTGCTCCCATCTGTTTGTAGTTAGAACACCTTTAGAGGTGACCTATCAGAGTAGATCCATTGAAGCTGTTCTGTCTTACCCTGCAGAAGGGGAAAACTTCCCCACACAAGTAGCCCTGAAATTTGCCCTGGATTGAATGTAAGCTAAGCCAGCCTGCCTGATCCAGCCCATGATAGTACTGTGCTGACAATTTATATTTGACCAAAATCAACAGTATTTATGCACTGGTGCTTGGTATTTTAAAAATTTAACTATATGCATAAAATTCGATCTAAGGTTTTTCTAGCCAGCTGTTGTATATTTGTATCCAGAGTTGTATATTTATTCCTGGTTTTTCTTGCCATTGAAAAAATTGATTTTTATAGAGACTGTTTTGCCACTTTTTGTGGCATTGTCAAAGGCAAAAAAGTGTTTGAAACACCACAAAGGTGCACAAAGAAAAGCAGAGAGTTTCTGTTTGGAACTATAAGGCAGTTTAGCAGTTACGAACAGGAAAGATTTGACAGGAAAAAAACTGATAGTACACAAGAGGAAGAGTCCATTTAAAATCTTTATGTTGCTTTAAGAACAGCAGCATAGCAGGCATGTCACTCAACTGACAGTTCCAAACAGTTCCTAACTGCTGAACTGCCCTTTAGTTCCAAACAGAAACTCTGTTTTCCTGTGTGCATCTTTTTAGCATATAGCATATAATAGGAGATGTGCAATGGAATTTAACCTCTGATTATATTTGACAGTGGAAAGAGAAGTCATGTGTAAGAAGCCTGCCCAAATAATCAAGGGATGAAGCCTCTTGAAGGGATGCCAACAAGTCCAGCAGCCAAACCTCATCTGCATTAACCCACAGCATGTGCATAACAACACAAAATTACCCTGCTGAATCTGGAAAGTTCAATATGATGAACTGTTCCATCAAGTTCAGTTTCATGATTCCAACAGTGATCAATCAATTGCTTCCAGGAAACCCACACAAAAGGTATGAAGTCTGCTTGACAAGGTGGTCCAATAGGTTTTTTTTGCTAGATAATTTTTTTCAAGAAATATCTGTTAACTACAGGCATTAGTTTGTATGGTTATGGATAAAAAGCTGTTTACAGAGTACACATTACAAAAACAGAGTACACATTACTCTATTTCTGAATAGAAATTCTTTTTTTTTTAATCTGCTAAACAAGTCCATTGAACAAATGAACTAAATAATGTATTAAAACAAATTCGGACAGAATAGTTCATAAAAATGTCAGTGTGATGATAGCAGAACAAATAATTGCAGCAGCTGTCAAAGTGTGAACAAGATTATTCCTTGAAATTACCTTATCTCTCCTTTAAACAAGTTTTAGTTGCTCCATTGAGTAATGTCTGTTCTATTTCTCCCATAAAAAACTGGAAGATACTCTAATATCTCTTGTAGAACCAGGATTTTATTGGAAATATTAATCTTTAACTTGGCAGCTGCTAAATTCTAATATCCATTTAAGCAATTTACAAATAATAATGATGTTAAGAAAGATTTACTGTGCATTTGTACAACTCTCAAAGTTTGCCATTTCTTCCTGGTATAACTAATATTGATCTATTAACATAATGTCAGCCCCGTTCACTCTGTTTTGTTAATCCGTGTTATAGAGGATATAACACATATAGAGATACTCTCTCTCTCTCTCTCTCTCTCTCTCTCTCTCTCTCTCTCTCTCTCTCTCTGTGTGTGTCTCTCTGTGTGTGTGTGTGAGAGAGAGACAAGAACATACATACACCCCATATGTATTTACATGAATCTGAGTTTTGAACTATATAGAAGTATTAGTTTTATCTTCATTGGATAAAGCACTAGATACAGTATCTGCGTTGCCACATTTATTTTGCAGTTTGTTGAAAGTATGGGTAGCATTCAGGCTGTATTAGTTAGTGACAACTCAGTTCCATCAGACTCTTAATGCAGGGGTTTCAAAAACCCAGTCAGGGGCCAGATATGGACTGTTGCAAACTTTCATGCATTCCACAGCAAGACCCCTCCGTCCAGCCTGCGAGCAAGCCTGTAATCCTCCTCCACCTCTGGAGGGTATACAGAGGGTATATAGAGGCTGCACACACCTCCTCTCTCTGTATATGAAAATGGTTTGAAGATCAACTTCTCTGTGTTAGAAAGTGTTTATGAACTGATTTTCATCGACCCATACAAGTTCTATCTCTAATATATTCATTTATGTAAAGTTATGTAAATTATTTTTTCCCTGCCCCAACACAGTGTCAGAGAGATGATGTGGCCCTCCTGCCAAAACGTTTGGACAGCCCTTTCTTCAAACCATGATAGAAAGGTTGGTGATGCAAGTGGGACACATCAATAGGCTGCATATCAATGCACCTATCTCCAGCATCTAGTCACTCAACAAATAGTCAAGGCTTTGGCAACACCAGTTATCTTTTTAGAGGATTAGAGGGTAGATTCAAATCTTGCATCCTTGCATTGGGCAAGGAAGAGTGGAGATCTAGCTGCGATGCCATACTTTCCTGTATAGGTGGTCAGAACTGTCAATAAAGCACTTTCTTCTGGCAGCAAGCCAAGTTCAACAAACCTTATGCACAGCCCGAGTTTGTAGAAAGAGAATAGCAACATATTTTGGTGAAAATGGTTCCCATGCATCACCCGCACTAAATCAGGGCAGATATTATCTCTGATATAGATGGATGTTGCTGTTTGTATTAGTCTTGTGGGATTTTTTTGTCTGTTTTGTTTGTTTAGGCTTCAGTACTCATTTATTCTAATTTTTGTAGACAACAACATTCCATTCCTCAATCAGTATTTCGAAGATGTGCTTTTCCTTCTTCTCTGAGTATATCTTATTATTTTAAAACAAAGCACACTCATTTCTTAAAAGGGTGCAGGCTAGATGAAGGTTTGCTTGTTTGTTTTAGTTTATACCTCTCCTTCACTGGAAAAATATCAATACATATTAATTTATCTATGTAGGGAGAAAGCAGCTTTGCTTGAAATAATAAGAATGGATTTTGTGCAATTTCTGCTCTGCTATTGTATGTATTCTAAAGAAATACCCTCAGTGAACTTCAGCATATGGGAAGAATGACTGCAGTCTTTGTTCAGGTGAGATTGCTTTGTTGATTGTAATCAATCATGTAAAAATATAAATTAAAATCTTTATGTTTATCTGATTTTTCTCTTTCCTTTTCTCCCCTTTCTGTGTTAGCTTTCCTGAATGGCTTAAGTTACATTACTTTAAAGAATGTCAGAATATTGTTTTTGTTTCTATGAGACTGGATGGTTTTTTTTTTTGGGAAGGTGGGTAGATGGGAAAGGGGTTCATTTTATTAAAAAATCCAGAGACGGCTAAAATGAGTGCTAGTTCAGTGATGGCATTCATTGATGATACACTGATGGCATCACATTGTCATCAGTGAATATGATGCTTTCCAGAGTAACATAAATAAGCTTTTTATGATGCAATAAACAATCAGTGGAAGCAGGGTCAGAATAATAAGGGATGAATGACAAAATACAAACATAGGCTTTGTTTTGCTCATAGGAACGGTCTTTCAGGACAATCTTATTTCCCTGTCCACTGTTGCAATGATACCAAAATGGCTACCACGGGATCCAAGCAGTTGTGGAGCTCTCTTTGGGATAAGGGCACGTTGGTCCCCATACCTGGAGGTAAGGTTCTGCAGATCTAGGAGGTTTATGTGAACCTGCACTCAACTATTTTCTGGCACAGGTCCAGGTGGACCTGTCCCAAAGGATCAGCTTCAGGAAAGGTGCTAGGATTTTCCCATTAAACCTGCCCCTTCATTGACCTGATCTGACCTTTCCCCAATCCATCACTCTCACCCATCTCCACCTCATTCCACACTTCAGTCTTCCCATACCTATCTTTCCTCCACGTTACTTTATTTGTATCAACAGGTCTTTGTTGATTCTCCAGTTGATTCTGGTGTTCTGGCCTTCTGATGGCGGCTCTCATAGTTCCAGATTGGATTTTACAAGTGGTGGCAATGGCAGGATGATTGTTCTACTAGTCCTCAACTACCGGTTCAGAGACCACTGGAGGTCCTTGGCAGCTGCCTGACTTGTCCAAGAGGACTCCTGTAACTGTCTCTTCCCCTCCTCACATTAGGAGGGGAAGTAGGAGGATTGCAGTCTCAGAGCCCAAACCTGTGCCTGTCTACTCAGTAGTAAGTCCCACTGTAGTCAGTAGAGCTTACTCCCAGGAAAGTGCAGATAGGATTGCAGCCTCAGAGTTCAATCCTATGTCTGTTACTCAGAAATAAGTCCCATTATAGTCAATGAGGCTTACTCTTCAATAAGAGTGACTAGGATGGTTTTGTGCATTTTCAATGCATCCCGCATTGAAAAAGGTTGAAAATCCATGCCCTGAGCCATTGGGTTCTGACCTTCAATCCTATCCACAGAAAACTAGCAATAGCTCTATTTATTATAATGGGATTTACAGGTGGAGGCAGCTGTGCTGTAGGTCAGGAAGCCCTCCTTCCAGGTTGTCAGAGGCAGAATTCTCCCCCACCCCTTTCTTTTCCAGAGGAGTGGTCCCTGGGGCCAAAAAGGTTGAGGACCACTGACTAAAGCAATGCTTTTTCTTTCTTAGGCTGATTCCTAAGATTGGCTTATGTAGCATATCAGTGAGAAGCTCCACTCAGAAAGTGATCCTTGGAGATAAGATAGATATGAATTGGTATTATGTTATGCTTTTAATTTTATAAAGCTTTAAAATAACTGGATTAAAATATTGAAAACTGATGACAGTTGAGTGTTCTCCTACCCCCAACCTATCCCTAATGTATCCATAAAATATTTCATACTGCATTTGGGAACAATCAAGTATTCGAAATAATTAGGTAACGACTTGTAATGTCACTATCACAAAGACTGATGAGGATATCCTCAACCCCTGCTTACTGGTCAAGAGACACTCTTTCAAGTGGGTGCTCCTCTTTTATTTAGCAGGGGGAGAGTAACTGGCCCTCCACACCCCAGCAATGTCTGTTCTAGTGGCTTCTGCTGGTGTTCTTTTTGCACTTTAGATTGTGAGCCCTTTTGGGACAGGGACCCATTAGCTATTAATTAGCTATTAATTTTTTTTCATTTTCTTGTAAACCGCTTTGTGAACTTTTCAGTTGAAAAGCGGTATATAAATACTGTAGATGTAGATATGGAAATCTCTTAGCTAATAAGATAAATAAATCAAACATTCACAAATGAATATGTGGAGTATATAAAATAACCTATATTAAGAAACCTGTTAAAATTCAACAGCTGAGATTTAGTTATAGCATAGGCACAAAATGGAACCCTTCCTTATAATAAGAACTGAGTCAAAGTGCTGCATTGCCTTATTAGTTTTGATGCCAATTCACACAATCACTTATAATCAGCTTGCTATTCTCAAACCATTTATTTGTTTGTTTGTTTGTTTGAAACTCTATGCTGAACTCCATGAGGAGTGGGTAGATCTTAATTCTTCTGGTATGGAGTTCCATAATTGCGGTACCACTATCGAGAAGGCTTGCCCATCTTCCAAATATGTATGAGATTTTACTAGATGTTAACCATCACTGGAAGCCAAATAAGAATATGAAATAACTTGTGAAGTTTGTTGAATACTCAAAATTAGGAGCATATTTTAGTTTTATAAGGAATCTTCTGGATTGGGCAGTTTTTCAGATATAAATATTCTCAATACCATCAAAGGTATTGGTCATAAGATTCACCCTATAGTTTTCTAAACTCCTGCAATTCTAAACTTCTCAATTTTCAGAACGTAATCTTAATTATTTTGGTCAAAGTATACTCAATGGTTATTATTGGAGGAAACTGTTCTAACACTCATATACACTAGTGCCCTTTATCATTATCCATTATACACAGATTAAAGAAGGAAGTGTTCACTCCAGTTGCCCCCAAGGAGTAAGGCAAGAGTAGATTACTGAAGAAGGTTATTAGTTCTGTTTCATATATATCCATAATTTGCAGAGCTGCACCTAGAATGGTGTGGGCAGGGTGCAAGTCAGCAGGGATCCTAATCAGTGCCCCCCATTATGGCCATGGAAACACAGGTCCTATAGTGATCTGACCTATTGCCCTACCCAAGCAATGGCTCTTTCCACTAAGGAAGATCCTGAAAAAACACATAGAAAACTAAGGTATGTTATACCAAATTTATGTCATTCCCTTTCTGAAGGCAAAACAGAGAAGTTTGGTGCACTGGACCGACTGCTCAAAGTATGAAATATCTATCTATAATCTGCACTTCCATGAAATTCTAACCTTGGACCCATTGCCGTATCTCAGTCTAATTTTACTTGTCTGGAAGTAACCACACTTTCCTGGGAAACACCCCTACTGATTGCAGTGGAACTTACTTCTGGGTAGACATGCATAGGATTGCACATAGGTAACATGAAGGGAGAAGCACACTATACCTAGCTTGAGTACTGCTTGAAGGGCAGGCACTTTTCACATGCTTAGATTACTTTAATGTCAATATACTGTTTGTCTTCAGAAATGTAACATGTGAGACAAAGTACATCTACCTAAAATACACTAAGACTGCAATCCTAAACACACTTTATTGGGGGTAAGACCCATTGAACACAATGGGGCTTACTTATGAGTAGACATAGGATTGTACTCTATCAGCACAATCCAGAGTAACTACGGGAGCTCTTACATCGATGCAAGAAAAATTTATTCTGGATTGCTCTATGCATTTCCCATAGGTTTCCCATAGGTGGCACCATAACTACATCAATGTAAATGTCTCTTACGTCAACGTAAGAGTTCCCATAGTTATTCTGGATTGTGCTGTATGGCTGCTATCTTATCCATACTTACATGGGAATAAGCACCATTGGCTATAATGGAACTTACTTCTGAGTAGATGTGCATAGGATTGGGCTCTGAGACCTGCCCTCTCCCCAGTATTTTGTGATGCAGCTGCTACTGTTTAGGGATGCTAAAATGCGTAAAATGGAAAGGGGAGGAAAACTGCACTGCCTTGAGTTTTTAGAGAGATTAGCTTCGACTGGTCAGGGCCGTTATGGTACACTGACTTAAATGCTGGGGCTGGAGCATAGAGACCTGGGTTTGAAACCTTACTCAGCCATAAGGTTCACAAGGTGGTTGTGATCAGGAAAGTCAAACTCATTGGGGGGTTATTGGGAGAAGGAAGGGTACAAAGATATTCAGAAATAATATAAACATGTTTCTCAGAAACATATTCTTAGGTGCAGGTCCTACTCCTGTGCTGTAAGCAAATGGTAAGTTTATCCTCAGTTGGGCAAAGATTTGGGATTTTGCCACAAATCACGTTTTCCCCCCAGAGGCAGAACTGCTGAATTTGCGTTGTGTTTGGTGAACTTCAGAGACTCTTTGCTGTGTGCAATTATTCATGCCACAACATGGGGCCATAGAGTCCAAGCTGACTGTTTGTTCTAAGGCTGAAGCCGAGGCGTTTGAAAACTGCAAGAGACAACTGGAGGCCCAGAGATCATGGCTAATGTGACACCCCCAGGCCTAATCTTCTTAGAGCACTGGGATAAAATAAGGATCCATTACAAAATCGGCCTTCATCCTGCCCCCTTCTGTGCTCTGCCTCTCTGATAGCCAAAGCTGAGACAATTGCTTGATTCGGGGGACTTAATCAGGTATTAGGAGCTAATGCAGTACCAGAAGAGGCTAATCTCCATATTTACTCCATCTGTAGTGGTGGACCTTGCTTGCTTGCCTCTGGGAGATCAAAAGGATCTGGCAA
The DNA here is from genome assembly GCA_030015325.1 of Cryptoblepharus egeriae. Lineage (NCBI taxonomy): Eukaryota > Metazoa > Chordata > Lepidosauria > Squamata > Scincidae > Cryptoblepharus > Cryptoblepharus egeriae. The sequence goes on along the minus strand of JAREYC010000003.1, from coordinate 82,503,330 downwards.
AAATCAGATTAGGGCTGAAGAAAAGAAAGGGAGGTCCAGAAGTATAAGAGGGAGAATTCTCTCTGCTTTTCGGAGTTGTGTATCTTGTGTCTTAAGATCATGCACTATAATCTCATAGAAAAGCCTTTCACTTTTATCTTGTTCTTTTCTTTTTGAAAACAGAACCAGCTAATTCAGTATTTACTATCAACTAATAAATGGGAACATCAATAAATAGTAGGGATGTAATAGATATTCTATGCTTTAGTTGCTTCGTTCAAAGCTAACAGTTACAGTGGGATAAAAATGTCTCCTGAAAAAAAGCTTGTACTAAGGCTGTGATCCTGGGAGTAAGACCCATTGAACAAACGGGGCTTACTTTTGAGTAGGCATGGTTAGGATTGTGCTCAAAGTGAATCTTCACCTTTCTAAAAATTGTCTTTGGAACTCTCTTGACCTGGCAGCTGAATCTTCCTCCCTCCAGGATTAGTCACATGAATAATCCCATGAACCAGGCATTACAATGGGCCAATTCAGGTGATACTGTAGTGACATGGTGATGAAACTGGCCGCACACAGTAAGTCTGCATGCTTCACACACTAATGCTACATGCTCATCCTGGCTCTTCCCTCCTTTTCTGGTTACTTTTGCTGATCACAACCAAAGCAGAAAGTAAGCTTACCACCAAGCAAACAGGGGAGACTTGGACACTTCCCCATCAACACATGTAATGCAATTAGGAAGTGTTGGTAGTGCCTATGCAGCAGTTTTGAGAATTTGAATGATATAGACTCAAGTCACAAAAAATTGCATTTTTGCTGACTCATGATTTGTTTGTTCTGTGGGTGGGAAGACTCTAAAAAACACTTGACTGACTTGAGTCATGCATTGAAGTGAAAAAGTCTGCCCAGGGTGACCATACAGCCTTTTTCCTGTATATGTTCTTTTTTAAGCCTTGTGTCTTGGAAAAAATCTTCATTGTCTTCCTTTTTTGTGAGCAGGCAGCATGAAGTCTTGTGATTAATAAATCACCTTAAATTTAAAACTATTACACACAACATTGCATATAATTTATTAATTGTTAATCCATGCAGGTGGATCATACCAGGGAAGGGGGGGTTTAGATTCAGTACACACTGGCACTGCCACCCCTTTCTGGGCCCAATCTGTCTCCTCTACCTCCACCCCAGCTTGCCTCCTCTCACTCCATTCAACTTACCCCTCCTCTTTTGGCAACTTTGCTGGTTTTAGTTGATCCAGTGGGCCACCAGTAGGAGGGCTCTGGCTTTGGGCTAGGATAGGGCCAAAAAGCTACAATTTTAACCACATTAATTTTACTAGAGATTATGCATCATTGATTATAATGGGACTTACTGCTAGTAAATGTGCACAGGACTGAGAAGAGGGAATTTAGGCAGGATTTCAACATAGAAGGATTCAACATAGAAGGATTCAACATAGAAGGATTTCAAAAGCAGTATCTGCCTAAACTCCCTCTTCTGTGCAATTCTTAAAGATAGAGACACTCTGTCCTCCATTCTGTATAGTCACCCTGCACATGAACTTCTTGTACCTCTCAAAGTTTCTGTTGTTGTCAATTGTGTAGAGAATTGTGGCAATAAGTTTTTTAAAAATTCAGAATGCTTGGTCATCATGTGTTTTTCAGTTTAAGCCATGTATCTCAGGTCTTTGGGTTGTAGATTGGACAGTTTTTCAAGTTGTGAAAATTTCCACTAAAAATGTAATATGCAATATGTAAAAATTAATTCCACTAAAAATATAATATTCAGTATGTCTGACCTGCAAGTTGGTGGCCTCAAATGAACTCTAGAATACATTGATCTTGTTTTGGTTTATCCAGGTACTGGTTCAACTTGGATTCGGTTTTCTGGCTGATGAACAGAGAGCACTGGGAGCCTTTTTAAAATCAGCCTTTTTTAAATTAGAAATTTCCAAATTTATTTATTTAATTTATTTAATTAATTTATATCCCGCCTTTCCTCCCCTGCAAGGGGGAGCTCAAGGCGGCTGACATCAGGGAATAAAACATCATTAAAATAGATCATATTTTATTGTGGCCCAAGTGCTGTTAATATACAAGCAATGAATTATGGATGGATATAATATGCAGAAATGGGCATTTGCAGTATAGATACGAGCTAGAATTAGATATTTCTATTCCATCTTATTCTTGAAGGACTCAAGGTGGCTCACAATCAACAAAAAAAATCATTAAAAAACATAAGCATCAATTAAAAACATTAAAACATCAATCTTAAAAAAAACATCAGCACTAAAAACATCCACATTAAAAACAGTTAAAACCGCAATCAAAAGTACAGTGGCGCCTCACATAACAAATGCCTCATGTAACGTATGTTTCACATAAACAAAAATTTCTCTAGGATTCTGCTTATGTAAAGAACATGCTTCACGTAAAGAAAACATTCGTTGGCAGTTGGGGCAGACACGCTGACCAGCAGCCTGTTTAAAAAAGCATCAGGACTGCCTAGCGCACCTGCCCATAGTGAAAGCAACACTTCCATGCTGTTCCTCCTGTGGCTGGGCGTCCGCTGGGCAGAAGGAGAGAAGAGCAGTGGAGAAGAGGGAAGCAGCTCAGGGCTAGCCAGAAGGGAGCAGGGGAGAGAGAGGCTTAGGATGGAGGGAAGGAGAAAATGTCTTGGATTGCAGCCTCTTAACCATGTTAGATGGATCTTACTCCCATGTTTAACTCCCATGTTAAATATTTAAATGTTTAACTCCCATGTTAAATTGGGCTCACTCCATGTATTAAATGGGGCTTACTCCCAAGAAAGTGTCTTTAGGATTTCAGCCTAAGTAGACTTCATAGGATCATGCACATTGAATGCATGTTTTGAATTCAGTTCCAGTGTTTTGTAATAATTTTTACATCCAGTTAATATTTTATATGAATATTTTTTGGGTTGTGGAGCCAATTGTCTGAGTTTCCATTATTTCCTATGGGAAAATCTGCTTCACATAAAGAACGTTTCACATAACAAACATGCCTGCAGAACAAATTAAATTTGTTACGTGAGGTACCACTGTATATTATAGGAAACTGATAGTGGAAGTAGCAGAAGGCAGAAGCATCTTTAATTTTTAGTTAGGTGATACAAGAGGCCACTTGATAGTTTCATAAATTAGGGAATATATTGCTGGACGATATATTCTCATTTGGCTTCATCACCCATCTGCCCTCATCACCCATATATTCTCATCTGCCCTCATCATGCATTTGTTTTTTTCCATTTGACTACATCTTTAGTCTTCCACTGGTGGCGCAGGACTCACCACTGAACAGATCCTCCATTTAGGGAAAGTTAGCAATTTAGCTTTAAGTAAACAATGCCGAAGAAAGAGGAGAAAAACACAGCAATTCATGGAATTGTGAAAATATGTAAGAGGTGAAAAACAGACCAGTGAGACTAGAGGCACAATCCAGAGTAACTACGGAAGCATGTTAAGAAACATTACGTGCACCCGTAGTTACTGCACCACCAAGTGAAAACCTATGAGAAATTCATATTGCAATCCAGAGTAATTTGTTCTTACTCTGGAGCAAGTACTCCCCGTAGTTACTCTGGATTTCACCCATAGGCTACAATTACCTTTATACAATATACCTTTTATACCAATGTAGATACGGTGCAACATATGGGAAACCTATGGGAAATGCATTGAGTAATCCAGAGTAAGTGCCTCTTATGTCTTCCCTACTCTGGATTGTAGGGATACATAAATAGAATGTACATGAACAGTTGCAAGCTGAACCCATGTTGTAGGTTCAACTATGGTTCCTGGCACTGAATGGGTAGAAAATGATGCCACATGCATTTATAGCTTACAGCATTCAAAACTGGAGATGTGGGGTAATAAATATAGTGTGTATTGAGCCTACACACATCCAGCATATGTAGATGTGCCTATTAAATCTCACAGCAAATCCAAGGACATAAGGTGGAGCCAGCAAAATGCAAACTCTATGTAACACTTTGCTATACATTTGCACAGCCTGAGAGTTGTTTATGTAAATGAACTATGATATCCAGAGGAATCTCTATTTCCATAGAATAACCTGTTTCCATACAATGAATTGTTTCATGTCATATCACCTTTATTGTTCATTGCATATTCTGAAGTATTCATCTTCTCCAAACAATCTTTTAAAATAAAAAAAATCACACTGCTTTGTTCCTTTTTTCTGAACATAGGCTCTCTCAGAAATGCAGGCAGATGGATCGAGAAAAAGCACGGCCTGGAAATTCATGTGGTTACTGATATTGGCGATATCACCTACTGTTTGTTAAGAGTGACATGTGGTCAGTGGTAATGGCCTTCAAGCTAGGAGAGTCTCGTACAACAATAAAGTAAATGGAATGGCCACCTTCACTTGATGTTGCCCTAATGACATCCATGTCTTACCAAGCCTGGAAGTATTCTTCGATAGAACTGGAGAAAAAAGAAGAGAAAGAGGGTAAAAAAATCTGCAGTTGAAAAGGCACCACAGTAACTTTTCAAAGAGTACATTGTCCTCCTTCCTGGAAGACTTACAAAGTCAGATCTTTTATTTTGACTTCCTCACAAACCCCGTGGTGCCAGGAGAGAGCAGCGGTGGCTGCTGTCTTTTTGGCAATAAAGCTCACCTCATTAGAGTGGATTAAGTCACAATGCTGAGAAGGATAAAAGGTGAAGAGCACGAACAGGGGATGGCGAGTGAGAGAAGCTAAGTGTCATTTGTATGCTGACGCCATTATTGACTGGAGCCCATGTGGGTCGCACTTTTCAATTACCATCTGCCAGAAAGGTGGCCCGTAATTGCATAGGCTGATGCCAGGGCTCTAAATGTCAGGGGAGCCTCCCTCACCTTCATCACCTTTTCTTGATGCTTGACTTGAGGATGTTCAAAGACAAAAACCACTGCCTCTAGATCTCCCTGAGGAAGAAAAGGATGCCATTTATTTTTTTATTTTCTATTTTTTTAAAGCCTCATTTAGCAACCTCCCATTAAATTCAGTCTGGTGGCCTGAGTCTCCATGGCCAACTATGCCCCGGAGTCTCTCTGACAGCAGTATGCATTTGAAGTGCATTGGTCTGATTGCTCCATTTATTCTCCGTTCAAAGAATGAAGAGCAGAGATTTGCAAAGCCCGTCCCTTTCATTCCATAGATTTTTTTTTTTGCCTCCTGACAGGCTGGAACTACACATTCAGAATACTTTTCCACCAATGCAGACATACCAGTTTTACACAGCATTTGGGACACACAGAATGCCTCTTGTTCACAACAATTGGCTTAACATCATGTTTAGTGCAAAAACACAGACACCTCTAACTAGAAGTGAATCATCCTTGCTCATCACGTAAGCAATTAGTATCATTATGCATCAAACCTGTTGGAGCCCCTTATCCGCAACAGCAAATATGTGTGTTTTGATCCGAGAGTGGAAAAGCACAGCTGTTCACAGCATCCCTAGTGAATAGGCCTGCTCATATTGGGGCTATTTCTGTGTATGTAACATGGAAAACTGTCTTCCTTTTCAATAAGGCCCAAGATATTTCTAGACCAGTAGTCTCTAAAGTAGAGTCCACTGTGTGTTAATAAAAGCTTCCCTGGCGTGGATGGAGCTAACCAGTGAACCCAGGGATCCCTTTATTCTGGTGCAGATCACCCTGACATTTGTGGTGGCAAGCCAATTCTGTGATCTGTCACCCCAGGCTTTGCACCTGAATTTCTGAGTCTGTGGAACTGGCCACTGTGATGGTTGGGCATGATTTGACCAGAATGAAGAGGCCTCTGGGCAGAACAGTTAGCTCTGTACCAGGGTGACTATATGCACCTTTTTAAAATGACATATCCTCTTTTTTAGCCTTGTGTCCTGAAAAAAAAATCTTCATTGTCTTTCATTTGCTTGTGAGCAAGTAGCATGTAGCCTTCTTGTATTAAATAGATTTTTTTTTTGGCAGGATTGAAGGTGCAACTTTCAGTCTGATGAATCAGATTGGGACTGCAATTTAGCTACCATATTTACTCGAATGTAATGCGCCATTGAATCTAATGCACACCTGATACATATAATCAAAATATCACATTTATTCAGATCTAATTAACCATTGAATCTAATGCACACCCTTTGATTGGAGGTTGGCACTGGAGCCTGAAGAGCTGCCAGTGTTTGTGGAATGAATGCATAGACTAGAGGCTTAGGCTACAATCCTAAGAACACTTTCCTGGGAGTAAGACCCATTGAACTCAATGGGACTTTCTTCGGAATAGACACACATAGGATTGTAGCCTTAATTTCCCAGCCTTTGTGTCTGAGGCTTGGGATGCCGCCAAAGGCATAACCAAAATTTTAAATGACTAAACAAAAACAGAAGCGAACAGTGAATTACAAACAAGAAGTTGTGATAATAGTAAGAGACAAAAACTTACTTTTCGTAGATGTAGTTGTCATCAACAAAGAAGTAGTGAGTATAAGTTTTGCTTTTTGGTCTGTGGTCTACAGTTGTATAGTCTGTCTGGAATGGAAAAATAGCATTTAAAAGCTGCAACTTTGAATGAACTGGGAGTATCCTTAAATGAGAAACATGTTTATCAATATCTCTCTGTTATACACTGGAAACATTTAATGCCAATCCATTTTTTTTGTTTTGGAATTAATTTCATATGTTGTGATCCATCTCTTTCATTGCTGTTGTGAGATCCAGGAAATGTCTGAGACTATCCCTACAATCCTAAGAGTCTGATACACCCCTTGGGCATCCAGGGATTTTAAAAGTAATGTTTGTGGATGGTGATTCTCCTGTTCATGTCCTAATTTACAATGGCAAATTCTTGTAATATATGTCTAACATTAAAATAAAATTCCTGTAAAACTTCAGGCACTCTGTACCTTGATGATAGAAAATCTTCAGTTAGTTGGCCTGTCTTATATGGGACTTCCTACAAGCTGAGGGGATGGCCAACACCATACCTCTCTGAGCTACTTCTCATTTACAATCTCAGGGCAAGCATACGAAGTCTAGATGGCCCTGACTAGGGTTGCCATAATTCTCTTCCACAAAACTGGGACATTTGGGAAACTGGGACAAAACTGGGACAAAACTGGGACATTCTCTTCCACAAAACTGGGACTCTGTCCCATTTGCCAGTATGTGAATACAACCCCCCAAAATCAGGATTGTACCTGTTTTAGGGGACATATAGCAACCCTAGCCTTGACTCTGTTGGAGTGATTCAGAGTGGAGGTTTGAAAGGCACAGTGCACATGTGCATCATCGCAGTCCCAGGAGCAACTTTGCATACTCACACCAAACATCACCTCAGATCCCATGATTCTACCCAGGTTCTCACACTAACGTGAATTCCATAGTGAAATGGGAAACTCAAAAGAAGAGGAAGGAAACCCCCTGCCCCACCCAAGATTCAGCAACGAGAAAGCCAACATACTGATGAACACAGCAATATTGTCAGTTGTGACAATAGCTAGACCAGAAGGCCTGCCGGCCCTGGGTGGCTCCCTGCCCTCACCAGCTAGTCTTCTTGAAGAAGATAATCCCACACCTGACATACTTCAAGGAACTGGGAAGTGTGGGCACAGTGGGAATCTTAGACACAGGTGGGAAAGATCTGAGCAGACTACCTGGCTGTCTTCCCATGCTGCAGATCCTTGCTTATCTGAACAGAGAGAAAGGATGAGATGTATGCCATTGCATGGACCACAGAAGCCGTAACCTGCTTGGTTTCATCTTCTCAGAGATGATGCATGGCATTTGTTAAAAAGCCTTCTTGATCTCGGCAGGCAAAGCCCAGGCTGGCTGTTGGGGAAAATGAGAGGATTCTTCCTTTTACCTCTGGATCTTCACCGTTCGTTGAGAATGGACTCTGATGAAATCTCTGGTGTGGGCTCTTCCTGAGAAGTTCCTTGGTGTGGCCAAAATCTGTTGCCATTCTGTGCTGGCCCTTGCCAACACAGAAGGCCAGGCATGATGTCTGCTTTCTTTCAGGCATGTGGAGCAGAAACGCCTGCAAGAAAGAAGAGAGACTGTGAGAAAGTCACTTCTGGGAAGACAGTGGGGGAAGTTAGGAGGTAAGAAGACCATTCATGTGTCCCCATTGGAAGAGTTTCCTCTCCCAGGTATGTAGCTGCATGAGAGGCTTGGGGTGCATTGCAGCTGCAAAGACAAACTTACCTTTCCAGCTTCTGAAGTAGATTTTTTGCTATTGTGCTCTCCTTAACTATTCATATAACTAACACTAATTCTACACTCTACCTAAATACCTACAACTCTCACAGAATACAAAAAGAAAGAAAATGAACTTTCCCAAAATCTTCCACCTATTTACCCTCTTAAACTAGCAATTTCTAAAAATCTACACTAAAAAAATACCCTTTCTAAACACCCACAATAACATATAATACAAGAAAATGTAGAAGAAAAGAGAAAATAATAATTCTACAATAGTGTTATGAGTAAACGTTCTGGTGCAGCATGAATTTTATTATTTTCCTGATGTTAGCCGCCTTGAGCTCTCTCTTGTAGGGGAGGAAAGGCGGGATATAAATTAAATAAATAAAATAAAATTATAAGAGATGTAACTATAACACTTTTAAAAAATCTTCTCTAAAAAAACACCCTTTACAAATATCCACAATAATATATTAAAAAGAGAAAATAATGATATTTATTCTATTAAATCTGCGCCTTACTATAACACTTGTAAAAAAATCTACTCTAAAAATCACCCTTTACAAACATTAATATATAAGAAAATTAAAAAGAACAGAGAAAACAATATTTATTCCACCATTAAATCTGAACCTTAACTAAATACCTACAGACCTCCCCCAAATCTCACACTAAAAAAATCTATCAGAATAATGGAAAGTCAAAGAAAATGTCCTTTCCCAAAATCTCCCCTATTTACCTTCTCAAACTAGCACTTCCTAAAAATCTACTCTAAAAAACACGTTTTCCATATTACAATATGTAATACAAGAAAATGAAAAGAGAAAATAACAATAATACAATAATGTTCTGAGTAAAGCTCTGGTGCAGCATTAGTTACAAGAGATGTGATTGGCTGGTAAAACCAGGATACAGACTGGGTAAAAAAAACAACAATGTCATAAGTAGTTGTGACTGGTTCAAAGTGGTAGTAGGTTCAACTGGGTGAATTGGTGAACCAAACCAGTTCTAACTGGTTTAAAGCAGTTTGTTTCAGTCTGAGAGGAATGGAGATAGGTAAAGTTCCAGCTGAGAAAGCATAGAGGGGGTGTAAAAGGAGGTTCACCTCAGGCTCTGAGGGAATTGTTGAGCTCCTGAGAGGAAAAGAAGGAAAAGTCCCAGCAAATTAGGCCTTAGTAAAAACAAAGCAACTTTATAAGAGGAACTGGTTCATGTGAAGTGATTCCATTCCTTGGTCACAATAATAAAGGAGTTTCCTTTATACAAAGCTCTTCTTGGTCCTTTGCCTCTGATTCCACCAGAGCATAATAAAAATACAAGAAGTGTCCCAAAGCAGTTTATGTACATAGAAAACCAAATAATTAACTAACGGCTTAAAAAAAGAAGAATAAATGCAGATCAAGGAATATAAAAACATCAAAAATAAAACAAGAAAAGATAATAGAAAAGGGAGATGGAAGAGAGGAAAGAAGAAATGAAATGAAAGTGTGGAGGGTAAAATACATGAAAATATAAGAAGAAACCACGCTCCCTCCACACTCTCACATCACATCTCATGCTCCTCTGCCTTTCACACCTTTTGCTCTTCTGTTCACTCCCCTTTTCACACCACATGCCCAAATCTGGCAAACAATCAAAAAATCTACTATTCACCACCTCCCCTTTCCACTTTGCCTCTCTCACGCAACTCCTTCACCTCCCTACTGTTTATACAGCCCCCCAACTGTCATCTGATGCTGTCACAATCAGTTGATGATGCCATAAACTGAACATATATCAATTTTTGAGTCAACTGACTTGAGCATGGCCAGGGCTCCTCTGGGTTCTTCAAGATTCAGCTGCCTGGAGGGTAGTTCCTCACCAGTATTATGCTGATCTTCCTCCTTGAATAAACCAGATGACCCTCACCCCACCACAGTTTCTACTGGGCGCCTTCTTACACCCTCCTAACTTTTCATGCCTCCATCTCTTGGAATGGACTCGGGCCAGTAGTTCCCATCTGTGAGCAAGAAGCACATGTTCCTTGCCAGTCCACTGATGCCTTCCATATTGGGAGATTTTTTGGGATGATGAAAAGTCCAGCAGGTCTTCTAAGGGGAGTGGTGTTACCCTTCCTGCAAGAGTGGATGAGTGCCAGATGGCTACCCTTCTCCCCATCACTCCTCTCAAGAATCATGCGCAGCAGTGAGTTATGGACTCACTAACCAATTTAGTAATCCTAACCACTTTAGGCCAGTATAATTCACCTGGTATACTTCCTGTGGTGGTGTGGGGAGGCTGATGCATGCCTGTGCACTGGTCTAACTGCCCCCCCCACCCCCGGAATGAGAAAGAGCGTGCACCGGCATCCCCACACCATCACAGAAAGTTATGCGAGCCTAAGGGCAAAATCCAGAGTAACTATGGGGAGTCCTTGCTCTGGTGTAAGAACAACTTACTCTGGATTCCAATATGAATTTCCCATAGGTTTTCATTAGGTGGTGCAGTAACTACAGGTGCATGCATAGTCTCTTACGTGCTCCCATAGTTACTCTGGATTTGGGGGTTAATTGGTTAGGATTGCACCATCAAGAACTGCTCAGGGAGCGGCATCTGAGGGAGCCCAATCTCTCTGTCAACTGAGGAGATGTCAGTCGCTCCTGTCTCTTCTGAATTCGCTCACCTTGCTCCAAATTCCCTTCCAGCTCATGTCCCACGTCAACTGGGTTCTGATGCCAGCTCAGCCACTTCTTTTGTCTTTTGAAAGATAAGATTTCTTTTTCAGGTAGTTTGTGTTGTGAAAACCTGGACTGAATGTTACATTTTGACCATCTGAAATGCACTGGACATCAGACCATCCTCACAAGATCGATGACCACAAAAATAAAAGAAGTAAAACTTCTGTAATAGCTAGACCCAAGCAGGAGCTTTCTCACTAAACAAAGAGTCTCTTTCCTTGGGGCACGTGCTCTTAGCAGATCTGTAGGCACATTAGCAAAATACTACATTAACACAAGTGAACTATGGACATGCTTTTTACTCAGAAGCCCAGGAATTGTTCATCTAACCTTTTACCTCTCTGGTGATTTTCACAAGTGCCGAATTTCCCATTGATTTGGTACATTCTCACATCCCCAGCATGAATTGCAAGGATTTCCTTTTAAAGAGGAACTACTATGACAGCTAAAAAGATAGTAATAGACTAAAGAACCAAAGATGAAATAATGCAAGTCTAGAAAAGGTGCACTATTGTTTTAAGGTGCTTTATGAAATCAGCCTGACTAGCCAGAGTCCAGTTTTCCCAGGTGATAAGAATGTGAAAATTGCCTGAAGATAAAAGGTCAATTTTATCTGACAGTCTGTCTGAAATGGCAGCAAAAGGTGCCACCAGGAAACTCACAAGCAGGTTGTGACGGGAGGCCTTATTGCTAGTCCCAGCATCTGAAAACTACTAATTCCATCCATGGAGCTTACAATCATCTTCAAGGATTGAGAATCTTCAAGGATTCTCTAGGAATCCAGACCAATCCTACAGTCCAGAGTAACTACGGGAAGACGTAAGAGGTACTTACTCTGGATAGCTCTATGTATTTCTCATAGGTTTCCCATTTCTCTTTTTTAAACTTTCAGACTTTTCAGGAAGCAAAGTGTTTTGCTCCTTTGAAGATTTTGTGTTCAAAATTTCAAACCGGGCATAGAAGAGGCAACCCAGAACAGCCTTCCCCGATAAACTGCCTTCTTTGTAAAGCCATTGTAGACCATTGGATCTTGTCAGGGTAAGGGAATAATTTCCAGTCCACTGTTATACAGGCTCCAGGCTCTGTCTAGTTATACTGGACAGGGTACTTCTAAGCACATCATGGAATCACCCAATGAATACAACTGACAGAAGATGTACGATAGAAGAAAGGAAGTATTTCTTCACGTAACACATAATGTATCTGGAATATGTTGCCCCAAAGTGTGGTAAGGTTTACCAGCTTGGTTGGCTTCAAAGGAGGACTGGCAAACTCATGAAGGACAGACCCATCAGTAGGTACAAGTCATGAGGACTACAGGTATCCCTCATTATCCACTTTGGTTCAGTTCTGGAACATCCTGTGTATGAAGTGGAAAAATAGATTTAAAGACATACTTCTAGGTTTCTTACTCCTCCAAAGGAACTAATAGAATAAGGGTATGCCTCAATATCTGCAGGATTTTGATTCTGGGACTGACGGCTGATACCAAAAAATGTGCTGAATAAAAGCAGTTAAAAATTAAAGAGTATATCCCTTTACAGTGGTTTAAAAATAGCTTTTCTTACTGTTGTAAAAGAGACAGTCAGGAAGTAGGAATGCAAAGGATCCTTTGCCTTTGCCTTACTACTTCTCTACAACAGGAAAAACGGTTTTTAAAACTGTGATTTGCAGTGGCCATTTGTGTTAAGTCAAATCTGTGGATTTAAAAAAAATCAATGTATAAAAAGGTTGGACTTGTATATGCTATGTGCTGAGAGGGTGTTTCCAATATCAGTTGAGTGCCCAGTGGTGGATGAGAAACATATGTCTCCTTCTTAATGCTTTTCTTGAGGCCACTTTGAGAATCAGGATACTGGACTACTTCAACTTTTGGCATGGGCTATAATGCAGAGTACCTATGGGACCTTTTACACCGACGTAGTTACGGTTCTACCTATGGGAAACTTATGAGAAATGCATAGAGCAATCCAGAGTAAGTGCCTCTTACGTCTTCCCAAAGTTACTCTGGATTGTAGGGTCAGTCTAACAGGTCTTTTCTTATATTGGCCTCAGCGTGGAGCAGCCATCTGTCTTTGTCTTGTTGGTGTTGTCACATACCAGTATATTATCTTCCTGGGAGATACACAGATGTCATATCAACTCAGCACTCTAACTTGGGACAGTCATACTTAATTTTACAGTACAGAGACAAGAAGTGGAGCAGACACAATAACATTGTGTATATCAATGGTTTTTAAGGATCTTTAGAATCTTTAAAGAATTGATTTTTAAAATTGATCTCTGCTGGTCTTCAGTTGTTGCTGCTGTTTGTCTTAAGAGGAATTGATTTAAAACTTATAGCAATAGCTGGAAACTAAACAGATTTACCCAAAGCTGGTCTAGATGCTAGATCTGACACAATAATTAACATCCCTATGGTGAATTTCTCACCCACAAACATAGAAATCATTACAGGAGCACTCGCTGTATGAGACCTGCACAACCTGTGACCTGTTTGAGATTGTTTGAGATTGTACAAGTGAGAGAGGAAAACTCAAACATCTGGCATACTGCATGACTGGTCAATGTGTTTGACTTGATGGGTCACAGACTATGCCATCCGGTATGGAGAGATATACATGATTGATGTGGTGAGTCCTGATGGATGAAGATGATACAACTGAGGTTTAGGAAAGCCACCATATCTAGACCAGCTTCTTAGTCCTACTGAATTTACTACAACTGCATCCCAACCCTGCACAGATCAGCTGACACAATCTATGCATTACAAAGACATGGCACAAACATCTCTCATTAACTTGGGTAATTGAGCCAAGGCGTCCTCTGCATCGGACTGTAAATCTAACATCCTACCCTTCAAAAGTCCTTGTTCATATTGCTGAAAACAAGAATCCCTTTTTGTGCTTTCTAGTCAGGCTATCAATGAATGAACACAAGAGGGGATAGCTTTTAAAGAAAGGTCACAGGCTTTTTGGCTCTGGAGGGGCTGGTTATGCTGTTTATTTCTTCCCCATATTGTTCCTTTTAGTTAACAGTAACAGCTGCATATTAGATGACTTTCCTCTTTAAAGAGGAAAGTGGTGGTAGTTCAGTTTTTTGTTTCTTTTTTACTGGTGAGTTGCCAGCAAGCTCGAGGGAGAAGTGTTATCTCCCTTGGCCCTGAAAATTGATATTGAACATGGAAGTGGGGGGGAGAGAATCTCACAAGCTGATAGCAATTAGCTAAAAAGGATTTTCAACTCCATGATTCATCACACTAGGGGAATCAAAGTCATTTGCAGGCACTGTCTCCGTAGTCCCTGCGTCCTGCTCCTCAGCTTTACCTCTGTTTATCTTCACACTGCGGTGTGACATTTCCTTTTTCAAGTGCCCATTTTCTTGGAAACAGAGCAGCAGGCCACTGGTGCACAAGCAGTCTTTGATTATCCCCTGACTGCTTCGATGACATGATGGCTCTAATAGCAGTCAGCTCAAGTGTGCTCAAGATGGGAAATGTGACTGTTTGCGTAGCTGCACAGCCAGGTCAAGTCTAGGGCTCAGAGGCAGAAGAGGCAGAACACGCCTCTCCCAGCAAGTCAAATTAAGCAACTTGGTGAGCAATCCTAACCAATTTAGGCCAGCCTAATTCACCAGGCATATCTTCCTGTGGTGGTGTGGGGAGATCAGCTTATGCCTATGCAGTGGCCTAATTCCCCCTGCCCCCAGAAGTGGGGCAGAAGTACTGTACGGCACTTCTGTGACATCCCCAGCTCAGCACAGGACATGTGCAGGTGGTTAGGCTGGCCTAAATGGAAGTTAGGATTGCAGCTTTGATCACTCAAAGGTTCTATGTACCTATTTGAAAGTCACACTGTCTTTTAATCTGGGCTGTGCTGGAACCAGTTGCCATGTTTTATGGTCTTTTTCTCAGATGTCAAACAACATCACTCCTTTACAAGAATGTTTGAGTACAGGCAGGGGGTTGGACTAGATGATCTACTGGGTCCCTTCCAACTCTAGGATTCTATACTTAAAAGATGACCAGAAGGAATATTTTAAAAAAGTATTCAAAGCCTGTCTTGTGATGACCAATATTGAGTTCAGTTTGACTTCTTGGAGGTAGAATATTACTACCTTTGTGCTGCCACTGAAAAGTTCCTGGCCACATCCTCACCATGTGGGCTTCTAATAGCGATAGGACAAGAACATAAGAAGAGCCTCTACTGGATCAGGCCAAAGCACCATCTAGTCCAGCTTCTTGTATCACACAGCAGCTCACCAGATGCTTCAGGAAGCACAAATGTCACTTGCATCCAGGTGCCCCCCCTCGCATCTGACATTTTAAGGTTGTCCACCTCTACACACCCCTCAAAGTTAGTAACCTGTGATGGTGCAACGTAGAGCTTTTGATCAGAAACCCAGAGTATGAACAGGCAGATTGCGCTGCTGGATACTAAGCAAGACATAGCTAGGGTATGGATTGTCATAACCAGATCTGCCTTTAGAAAGGAATGCCGCTTGTGCATCATCTGGAGCCACACAAAATGCACATTACAATAGCCACTGTCTGATTGTACAGGTTTAAACTTGTTATACAAATTTTTTATACACGCTTTTGACTCAGCATGAATGGCCACTGCAAATCACAGTTTAGAAAACTGCTTTTCTACCATTGTAGAGAGGTAGTCATGCAAGGAATCATTCCCAAAGTCCCAAAATCAAACTCCTGAAGAAATTGAGGCACTACTTTATTCAGTTCGGCACAACAGAGGAGCAAGAACATGGAAGTTGATATTAAAACATATTTTTCCATTGTTTTCTTTATACACTGATTTTTTTAATCCATGGGAAGTTCTGGAACAAAATTTACTGGATAACAAAGGACACATGTAAATCTAATTTAATGCCACTCCATCCAGAATAGGCTGTAAACCCATGCTAGAATCAGCTTTTCAACTGATGAGCAGCACAACTTCAATTTCAAACTTCAATTTTTAACCCACAACCAGTCTTTGACAACTGTAAAACACTGATTTGGAAGATCCACGGCCTTCCTAGTCTCAGATGGAAATGAAAACCCATTGGCACTGCATACCAAACCACCAGAGAAGCTCTCCCAGGGGCTTCATATGATGATAATAGGATGGGGGGAGAGGCAAGATGGAACCTGTAGGACCTCAATGGCCAAGTGGCTGAGAAATACTCATCCAGCATTCATAATCTGCCTGACATGTAGGAGACAGGTAGTGTCTCCCAATTGTATCCTAACTGGGGATACAAGGATACAACTGGATACTATGATCACTGGTACCAGGAATTCACTGATATATTTCAGTAATATCAACAGGGATGCTATCAGAAAAGAGTTCTTATTTATTTACTACAGTGGTATGTGAATAAACCTTTCCTATGATCAGGGTTCCCAATCACCTGGAGGATCCTACATGTATATGCATAAGAACCTCTTTCAGCTGAATTCATGGAATTTGGGGAAGGGCCAGAAGGTGCATTTCTACTTGCAAATTTTTGTGTTGTTTCTGTCACGCACCCAGACTTCCAGACTGCACACCACATACGGGTGTGTGTGTGTGTTTGTAGGAAAGGTAGAGGAATTATTGGGGGCTACAATTCCCCAAAAAACACTATAATAACTCTTGAGCACATAGCACCATCAGGGTAAATGCTGTGAACTGAGAAAAAAACCCTGATCTTGTTTCTCTCCTTCCCCTAAATTCTTACTCAGCATCTACTAAAGCTCAGCTTATTCAGAATAAAGAAGAATTTTGCCTTCACTGTGTGTGAACTGACCTCTAGTGTTTTGAAAGTGATGTTTGAGTGGTGTTATGCAGTTAAATGGAGATATAAGGCGGAAAGATCTCTCAAGTGAGACTTTTTTTTTGGCTCAAATATGGCAAGAGGATTTGTAAACCACCCCCTCCCTGAAAAAACAAACAAATTCTAGATGTAATTTCAGGGTTTAAATTTTTTGGAACAGCTTACTATTGTTGGTGACAGATAAAAGTGTGATTCAACAATCCAAGATTGAGCAGGGTTGCTGAGAGATGGTATCTGGCCCAGGGCAAGATGCCTGATTTGAACCCCCTTCCTAAATTTTCCTACTGTGACCTTTCAAATTGTAACTTTTCAGATATTTTACATTAAAAATTAATTGATAGATTTAACTTAGCAATGGATCCTAACTAATTTAGGATCCTAACAAAATCATAATTAATTTAGGCTGAAATATATTACCTGGCATCTCTTCCCGTGGTGGTATGAGGAGATTGCGTATGCCTAACCCCCTAAAACCTAGCCCCCAGAAGTGAGGCAGAATTGTCTTGTGACACTTTTGTGACACCCTCAGGTGTCACTAATGCTGGGGCTTAGGCCAGCCTAACTGTAAGTTAGGATTCCAGCCTCAAAATGAGGGGTCTCCTTTCCACCCTAAACAGAAACCAAACTTAACCCTTTATGAATGCTTTTTTCGGGCAAGCTTAATTGCTTCTTACCATGCTGCTTACCATGAAGTAATTGCTGCTTACCATGGTAAGCAGACTGCTTTTAAGCCATTAACTGCAACTTAAGGGATGCTCACCTATTAATTTAAAAAGCAATCTTTATTTGTGTTGAGACAAATGTCCTGCTCATTTGTGAGCAGTCACATTATATCCAACATATCTATATATGTTGATATAATAGATATATATATCTATTGGATATATGTGACATATAAAGATATATCTATATA
Organism: Cryptoblepharus egeriae; assembly: GCA_030015325.1. Classification (NCBI taxonomy): domain Eukaryota; kingdom Metazoa; phylum Chordata; class Lepidosauria; order Squamata; family Scincidae; genus Cryptoblepharus; species Cryptoblepharus egeriae. The sequence goes on along the minus strand of JAREYC010000003.1, from coordinate 82,485,691 downwards.
ATAGATATATCTATATATCTATATATCTATATCTATATCTATCTATCTATCTATCTATCTATCTATCACATATATATATGTGTCACATATATGTCACATATATATATGTCACATATATCCAGTATATATCTATATATATATATATCTATATATATATGTCACATATATCCTATATATATATATATATATATATATATATATATATATATATATATATATATATATATATATATATATATATATATATAGCTATATAGATATATAGCTATAGATATAGATATAGATATAGATAGATATAGATAGATATTGGATATATGTGACATATAATTGGATATATAGGTGGATATATGTGACATATAAAGTCTCACATTATATCCAACATATCTATCCTTGATCAATCCATCTCCCATTTTAAACAATTCCTTAGCTTGCTTAAATTGAGGAAGATCCACCAGAAGACTTTGGATATAATGTGTTGGATATAATGTGACACTCCATTCATTAAGAGAACCAAGCTGTATTTTTATATGTTTTTTATCTTTCTCTGATTATGGCAACCCACATTCATTAAATGCATGTGAAGATGGAACTATGTTCTGAAATTTATTATGTTTCAAAGAGCAGTTATTGAACAAAAAAGGGCCTGTCTATTGTGGTTTGTTCAGAATTTTACAGACAGCCATTGTACTCCGTTTAGCACTAGTAATTTGCGTATCTGGCCTAATTTTCAAAAAACACATCCAACAATAATAAAAAGATTTCAGTATTACCAGCACAGCTGAATTTCTTCTGTGTTTTGGTTGTATGGAAAGTAGTGTTACTCTATTACAAGGCAAATAGGAGTACTAATTTCAGTACTTTGTTGTGAATGAAAACAAGACTGTTTCTGCCCTGAAATGCATTCGTTATCCCAGTGTTTTTGTTGGGAGATCTATGACATAAAACCTTCACAGAAACAGCAGCTGGAATGAACAGTTAAAAACTTTATCTATATAGTAATTACAAGTTAAAAACAAAGACTGGGCAGTCTGTCCTGCTACAGCACCATCACATTTATTGCCAGATCTCCAGATTTGACCTATTTCAGGGGTTTGACAAAAATTAAATTTCAGGCAGAAGCATAGCTAAGCCAGGGTAGCCTCCTTCCATGGTGGAGTGGTGGTTCTCTGCTGGGAGAACACTTATCATGGCCCTCATGCATATCCTTGTTCTAGCATGACTCCCAAAGGCGCTATTCATGAGCGAGGGTCATGCATGCACAGAGGATGGTGTAATTGCACAGGCATGGGAGTGGATGACACAATGATGTGGTGTCATCATCACATTATCTGGCCAAGTCCCTTTTGTGTTGAGCAATAGTCCCAAATCCAAGCTTTCCTGCTTAATTGTTTATAATAAATCCCTCATACCATCTTCACTCATTTTTCACTAATAATTGGAAGTTGGTCTTAGAACTTGAAGATTCATATTTAAATTCTTGCTTAGACATGAAGCTTCCTGGGTGACCTTGTGCTAGTCAATCTCAGCTTCAACTACCTCATGGGTTTGTTGTGAGGGCAAAGGTAGGGACCATGCACACCACCCTGAGCTCTTTGAAGGAAAGGCTGTATAAAATTGTGAAAAATAAAGGAATTTAATCATTTTACCAAATTTGAAATATGCTGCAGATTTTACCCAATTTCCTAATTTTCTACTGAAAATCCCCCTAAATGTGCATTATGGGCAGCAGTTCTCACTGCATCCCAAGAGACTCAGCTGCAGCAAGGACCCAGGATGGTTTTCCACATCCTTAAACAACTTGTAATACAAAATCACAGGCAGCAGCCTTCTGACATACCTAATGCTGCCCTGCTGTTCACACGAAGATTTATGGCTGCTTTGCCATTTCCCTGGTCATTAGTTTTAGCAGCAGGCCAAAACTAACATGCATGTTAGCAAGCTTACTAAATGTTTGGAGAAAACCATGAGCAACCAATGGTCATTTGCCATGTCAGGAGGCAACTCAGGTTACTTTAATGCAGGGCACATACTGGACATGTAAGCATTCTCCTATTGTCTCACCTCCAACCTGATCTTTTAGAGACCACCATGATCATAATGCTTACCTATGTGGCACAATTTTCTGAACATTCAACTCTTAAATGAAAAATCACTATACTGTACATGGACTTCTGGGGTGGCCCAAACATGAGGCTGGCTGAAACAACAGCTTTGGCATTGGACTAGGAGAGGGAGCAAACTGGCAAGCCACTCTTGGTCCACCACTATCCCAGGCAGGTTGCCCTACCAAACCATTCTACACCACTGCCCGTTCTTTTTCTTACATGCTGTCCTTGGAGAATGAGCAAAGGGCTGTGGATATATTACAAATTCTTTCACTTCTGTTGGTGCCAGCAGTAGTCTAGCTACAGTGGGGTGGCATAGTTAAGTATTGTAGGTGCCACAGTGTGCTATGTAAGAATCATGATGATCAGGGCCATACTGGAAAGCAAAATGCAATGCATAGGAGACACCAAACCAAACAACATCTATTGCCCATTTTGCGACCTGGAATCAGTGGTGGGCTTCAGAGGGCTCTCATAGGTTCTATAGAACCCTTTGCTATATGAGTGCCTGGTTCTGAGAACTGGTTACTGATGGGACATAGAACCTGTTGTTAATTTAGGTTATTAGGACATAGAACCTGTTGTTAATTTATTTGAATCCCAGCACTGCCTGGAATGGCTCTAGTGGCAAGGTCTGCTTACTTCCCTCCCTGCCCCCTGTAGCCATGCTACTGGGTACTACCAAAGATAATGTTGTGGAGCTGGATAAAAAAACAACCACATCCATCCTATCTGCAGCTGCTAAAATTGCCACCACTGCCACCACCTCTGGGCCTCTGCCAGCTCTGCTGTTCCTTTTCTTCCCTACTGTTTCTTCTAACTAGTTGGATAGGGAGTATGCTGGGAGCAGAGAGTTAAACTCCATAGCTGCATTAATGGAATTACAGCACAATCCAGAGCAACTAATCTGTCCACATAAGAGCCCTTGGGTTGCCCTATCTATCACTAGGGTGGAGCAACTGCAAGATGCTCCACCCCAGCTACTCTGGAAGAGGCTTAGGGCAGAGCAAGGCAACATAGGGTGCCCTAAGAGAGGTGGACCTGCTCTGCCCTAACTGGGGCAACCTAGACAGCTCAGGAAAGGCAAGTTGAGGGCATGTTGAGCATTGCTAGGGCAGAGCAGTTACTCTGTATCCAGAGCCTTTTTCCAAGGCAGAAATGCCCTCTTCCAGTTCCTCAGAGATATACCACCTCAGGAGCAGGTATAGTAATGAGTAGACCCATAAGGATCCATGATAAGGCCTGAGTAAGAATGGCAGTGTTGACCAAAAATCTGAGTTTTTGGCCAGCCTAGCTTCAACCCCTGCCTCTCAACCTCAGGATATGGAACAAACTATGGCTGCCCACAAACCTCAGGATACAGCAGGCCACTCCAAGAAGCCCCTTGTATTCACTGTAGAATGTACTGGCCTCTCATCAGGGACTCCTTATAAGGCAGGCTCCCAGTGGCATCACCAGACTGGTGCAGCTGGTGTGGGCCGCACTGGGTGACGTACTCCATATGGGGTGATGCGTCAGAGGAGTTTGACAGTCCTTTGGCAGAGCTGGGCGTCAGCGTGCCCATTCAGGCTTGCTCCAAGGCAGCTCAGTAGCCAGAAGCTGCTACTCATCCTCGGATGGCCTGAATGGCCAGCTGAGGTGCACTGCGCAGAAACCCACTGAGCATGCCAAATAGCTTCAGAGGAGACTTCCTTGGAGTGGAGGAAGTCCGCACCTATGCACAGCCATTCGGCCTCACTCAGGAGGCGGAGCAGCAGCCAAATGGCTTCAGAAAGAGTACTGCACAGGCACCAACTCTGACGCCTGCACAGTCTCCTCTGAAGCCGAAAGGCTTCAGAAAAGTACTGTGCAAGTGTCAGAGATGGTGCCTGCGCAGTACTCTTTCTGAAATCAGTTGGCTTCAGAAACAACTGCGCAGGCGCCAACTTTGGCGACTGCACAGTCCACGTAGGGGGTGCGCGCATCCCAGGGGTGACACACAGACTTCTGCACCGGGTGATGTGCAGAGTTGTGTCACCACTGTTCAGTTGTGTTCCTTGTTCAGTGTGATCTGAGGGGTGTCTCCTCAGGAGCAAGTCCTCCCCATGTGTCAATTACTTAGCATGCTCTGGAGCAGTTAGGGCAGTCCAGGCTTCCTGACTCTCTGGATGCAGCATAACTTTCTGCTCTGGATACAGAATAGTTAGGAGAGAACAGTTAGGGCAGAACAGGCTGAACTTGCTCTTGATTGTGCCATTAGTGGTTGTAGGAACTGAAAAATGATATGCTGAACTAGATGTGATCTTCATGCCCTTACTGATGCCATGAAAATTGCCATGAATATTCCCTTATAGGGGATTGTTCTAAATGAAAATATGCACAGTCTGTTCAATTTTGGTGTGCATCATTTCATGAGACTTGCCGTTTTCATATCTATTGCATGGGATGATGCATCACATTAGTCTTTTGGCAGCTGAAGAACTGATTCTCTGCCTGCTTTGGATTCCAGCCTGACTCAGTAAACTCCCTTGCCATTAACTGGTGTGGAATTAGCATTCCAAGTCATTTCACCGTATTGAGCTTCTAACTCCGTCACATTATAGATGTAATGATTTCTTATATACCAGAATTAGAGGTTCTGCCCATTTCAGCTCAATAAGTCTTTAGCAAGAGTGATCAGGACATACAGCATGAGATCTGGCTGTAGCTTAAATCCTAATGACAGGAACATTGTTTTCAATTTGATTGGTATTTTAAAACCCAGTTAATACAGGTGCATAAACTGGAATTTTTTTTTCATTTCTGCTGAGAAAGATAGCTTTCCTTACTTTGTATCAAGTGCTTGATCTTTGAAACCACTGAAGCAATGAAGAAATTGTCTCAGACATGTTTACAGAAGAAATTTTGAGATCTTGATGTGTGGTTGATTCTTCAGGTTCCAAAAACAAATGCCAAGCATGGAAGGGCCCTCACTGCATTGGGTATGACTTGAGCAATTTTCCACTGGACTCTCACAGCCCTCCAAGTGGAGAGGAGAATAGCAGAGCCAGCAATCTCAACATGAATTTTGACTCTTGCTACTGAAGTACCTTCCTTAGAGGTATAGACGGGATGCCACAAGGGTTAATAATTCTGTGATTACAGCAGTGGCTTTGTTTGGCAGAAAGCTAATCTCCTTCCTCTGCTTATTTTGAGCTTTTGCCATGTATTTTTACATTCTGTAGTCACTGTAAGTAGGTAGTAATTTGGAGTAATCACTGTATTTAGCACAACTGGAGGATTTTGAAATCATACAGTACTATTCTTTAATAATGTTTCATGAATGGTTGGGCTTTGAAAATAGTGATTAATTTACTTTGTACATGGAGCACTCTGAGAAAAAAGTCCCTTAAGGACAGGGGCCACCTCCTTTACTTATTAATTTATTAAAAGATTTCAATCATCCAGTCTCTCCTCCCATTCTACTCAAAGCAGCTTCTAGCCACAACATAAACTGGAATAAATGAACAATAAAATTGCAGTAAATAGAGCAGATCTGCTCATTTTATTATATGAACTTCAGGTTATTTAGATCTGGAAGTTCCTGATGGTGTATATGGGGACTGGGGTTATATAAAATTGAGTCTGAAATCCAAAACAAATCCAGGTTTTTTTCTTGAGTATTGTTTTGTTGGGAGAGGAGGAAAAGATATCTCAGTGCAGTTCTAATCTCAATCCTATACAAGGAAAGTTAGCCAAACTGGAGACTGAGCTCTCCAGATGCACCTATATGTTCTGCCACTAAACTATGCTGGATAGAGTACAATGGGTTTCTATGCAAGATATTATCTGGCCTCTGTCCTATCCCTGTGTCATAATGATGGGTGTTTAGGATGCAATTCAGAGTAACTATGAGGAGTCCTTGTTCCGGTGTAAGAACAATTTACTCTGGATTGCAATATGAATTTCCCATAGGTTTTCACTAGGTGGTGCAGTAACTACAGGTGCACGCAATGTCTCTTACGTGCTCCCGTAGTTACTCCGGATTGTAGGGTTCATTAGCTTAGCTACCTTATAAAGCTGAATGTGGGTGACATGCAGGATATATTAAAGAAATAAATAGCAAACATCTTATATTTCCTGCCAACATAGCAGTTCGAAAGCATGCAAATACAAGTAGCTAAATTGGGACCTCTGCGGTGGGAAATGCAATATCCTGGCAACAGGACCCTATGACAGGTCAGCCAGAAATCCCCATGTTGCATGGGCTGGAGCAAAATCCAAAATCCCATCCACATCAAGAGGACTCTCTTTTATATGGTCAAATGCTGAAAAAGTTGCATATTATATTATATTATATTACAGTGGTGTCTTGATTTACAAGCATAATTCGTTCCGGAAGCATGCTTGTAATTCAAAGCGCTTGTAATACAAAGCAGATTTTCCCATAGGAAATAGTGGAAGCTCAGACAATTGATTCCACAAACAAAAATATTTATATAAAATATTAACTGTATATAAAAATGATTACGAAACACAGTAATCCAATACAAAATACTGTAATAAAGAAAATACTGTATAGTACTGAACTGTACTGTACCTTTGAAAACTATGGCTGAAGTGAGAGAGACAAGAGAGAGGAGGGATTTTGTAGGATGACTTTCACTATTACTAACAGTTACTGCAATCTATTTGCTCAGTGGAATCTTTGCCTTTTCATACAACTTTAACACTGCCATACTGCTGATGGGGAGCAGCATTGGAACACTGATAAGGCACATCTTTCACACGTTCATACACAGATCACACACACACACACACACACACACACTTGACTCAGGCTGCCCCCCCACCCCCACATTTCACCAATGAGTTCCCTGGCCATATAAGCCTGTACCAAACTTCCGCAGAAGTGATCTTCTTCCAAGATAGTGCTCTTAAATTAAATCAAAATTTCTGAGAAAATTTTGCTCTTAAAACAAAATGCTCTTAATTCAAGTTGCTCTTAAATCAAGGTACCACTGTATATTATATAGCTACAGTCCAAAATCTACTTGCTTGAGAGTTAGTTCAATTGAATTTATGGGACTGGGAGACAAATCTAGAGTAACTATGGGAGCACATAAGAGACTTTATGTGCACCTGTAGTTACTGCACCACCTAGCAAAAACCTATGGGAAATTAATATTGGAATCCAGAGTAAGTTATTCTTACACCAGAGCAAGTTACTCTGTTACCCCATAGTTACTCTGGATTTTGCTCTTACTTTTGATTAGACATAAATAGAATTGGGTTGAAATACAAATTGCCCTATTGTCTCTCCCAGTGGCATAGCTAATGGTCATGTAGCCTGGTGCAAAGCTCAAAACATTGCTCTGGAAGTGATGTCACAACTGGAAGTGATGTTATCCCCAGGTATTAAAAAAAACATTTTTTTATTTTCTCCTGCAACAACAAAATCAAATTTAATTAAGTAAAAATATGAAAATTGTGCCCCTTATTGGTTAGGGAACCTGTGCTGGGCCAAAGAGGAATGGCTATTATTTCCCAGCTAAATATAAGAGGAGCTACTACTTAGAAGTGCCTATTTACCCAGTTAGCCTGGGATAACTGTATTATTATATATGTATATGGAAATAAGATCTGATTCATATTAATATCTTATTTGTTCCATACAGTATCAGAACTGCATCACATTGGCTCTCAGAGCAATCAGTATCACAGGAAAGTTGAGTTTAAAAAATCCATTTTTGGTTTCATCGGCCTTTGTTTTCATTTTCTGGTTAATGGGCCATAACATTTGATACAATATATATATTCCAATGCAGTTTATTTCATTGTATTCTACACAAAATTACCTTTCCAATATATATAACATGATGGTATTTATCATTCATACATACCCCGTTTTTCACAATTTTGGTGACTAATATCAAGCTCAGTTTTTACCCGCCCCAAAGGTTGTAGTTTGGTGCAACTGCATCCCCTGCATCCTCCTAGCAATGCCATTGGTCCCTACACAGAATCCAGAAGTTTCTCTTAAAAGTTATATAAAATCTATTCTTGTAAAGACAAGATATTGTCAGATATTTAGATTTGATTCCTTTCACAAAGTTCTTCTGTCTCTTTCTCACTTAATTAGTGTCATCTATATCATCAATATTTTCTTTTTCTGCCCATAGCTTTTATCATCACATTCTTTTATCAAGCAGGCTTTAAGTAACGGGCAGTTCCTATTATAAAATAAAAAATCGAGTAAACAGATTCTTTGTTTAATCATTTTGGTGTTTTAATTTTTCATGATACTGCAGCAAATAAAGCTCTGCCTAGTGCATGTTGACTGGTATGTTTACAGTGTAAATAACTGCAAAACTGATAGGCTGCTCCTGGTTTATGAAAGGCTTTGGTTCTGATGGGGCCAACTCAAGCTTCTATAGTTTTCAGAAAATTCAGTCCAGGTTTGGCTAGAAATAGATAACCTCATTCCTGTTTGGTTTGGAATATAAACAGACCAACAGTTATAAGCAGCAGATGCAAATGCCTGGAGGGGGGCTCTCCTTGTCCTTTAAATTAGAGTTTACATATTTTATTTCTGCAAATCAGGTGCATCTTTGCAATTTTATTTGGAAATTGGAATGTGGTAGTGGGAGAAGGTAGTCCATCTAGATGACCACACAGCTACCCATTTCTATGTATTTATCTAATCCATGGATGTGGCATCTGCAGATTTGACTCACTATGGATTCTGTGGATACCAGGGGAAGACCATCAGGAAAAATATCAGAAAGCCACTTCTAGTTTTGTTGCTACAAATTTGCTTATCAACAGATTAGTGTTGGGGGTCCTGTGATGGATTTAATGCATTTTACAGGGGCGTGCCTGTACTATATGATGTGTGTGATTATGTCCTGCCCTATGATTGTTTGTTGATTCATGAAAACATGAGTATAGGGATGGCTTAAAGGGATGCTTAAAGGTTAAAGATGGCTTAAAGGTTGCTCTTAGAGTTGTGACCAACTCTAGGGAGTGGTGCACATCCCGGGTTCTAGAGCCATAGAGCCAGCATTGTCTGAAGATGCCTCCATTAACTTGTTGCCTGCATGTGCGTGGAACACTATTACCTTCCCACCAAATTGGTACCTATTTATCCACTTACATTTCTATTCTTTTGAACTGCTAGGTTGGCAAGAACTGGGTTAAGGACTTGAGCTCCCTCTGTCTTGCAGTACTCAGGACTTGAATTGCGACTTGCTGATCTTCAGATTGACAGGTACAGTGCTTTTAACCACTAAGCCACTGCAGCCCTCAGGGATGGCTTAAATGGCAGCAAAAAATTAATCTGAATGTAATTGCCTTGATCTAATTCCCTTTTAGCACCACAATTAAATCAGTGAGCATGCACATTTTGGTGACTTTCAAGATGAAGAAGCAGAAGAAGATGAGCTCTGGAAGTTGCAGAAAACAGTATAAATGCCAGTTCTAAAATTAGTGCAGAAGTCCAGTAGAGGGGAACTCAGAAAGAGCAGACTCAGAGAGTCATAATGAACCAAGCATTAGGAAATCAGTCATGAATTAATATGGAGATGCCCCTCTGAATAAGGAACTATGGCTACAATCCAGAGTAACTACGGGACCTTTTACACTGATGTAGCTACGGTGCCACCATGGGAAATGCATAGAGCAATCCAGAGTAAGTGCCTCTTATGTCTTCCCGTAGTTACTCTGGATTGTATAGTATGCGTTGTTCAGTCTCTCTGAATAGGGGACTATGGTCCAAGACCATAATAATTCTTAATTCATTTATAGCTCTCTCCAAAACACTGCCAATGTATCAGCATTGATGCAGCTACTGATACATCTAGCACTCTCATTTTTGGCACTAGAAGTATTGTGGGTGATTATTTTAAATGTTACTAAAGCATTTCCAGGCTTTTTTTTTTGCTGAAGTTAGGAAAAAAATCCACAATTAATAAAACTTCTGCAGTCAGCTTTACACAGAGAATCTGAAAGCAACAGCGACCAAAGAATTATGGATTATAGAAAGTTATTTTGCTTAGCTGAAAAAATACCTTGGGCCAATGAACCTTTTCTCCCCTGGAAGAAAATATTTAAGATATCATATTGTAAGTTTAGGCTGAAATCCTAATTTCCAATTAGTCCAGTATAACGACTGGCATAAGTTCTGTGCTGATGTGGGCAGAGTGACCATATAGAAGGGAGGACAAAGTGCCTCTACCTATAGGCTTTTTTTTATAGAAAAGGGAATTTTGGCAGGTGCTGCTTTTTAAAGCCTTCCCTATTGAGCTGAACCTGCCAACATTTCCTCTTCTATGAATGGTTAAAGGTACAGGCATTCTGTCCTCCATTCTGTATTCCACTCTGGACCTGGGGATGTCACAATGCCCCACTTCTGGGGAGGGTTAAGGCAGTGCACAGACAAGCCTCCCTACATTACCGCAGTAATAGGAAGATCTGTACATCTTGCAGTTTGATTTTCCTTGTTTTGTTTTGAGTGGTTAGAAATTTCGGCAAACATTTTAGTGAAACTTTGGTCAGGTTCCCGGAGCCAGATGCCATGGCTTTCAAAGTCTCACCCTGTCCACAAGCCTTGTACTGAGTTACCTATCAATACAATAATATGGCACCCTTCCTTCTAGAATGCTTTCTAGAAACCCCAGATTTCATTCTGTTGAGCTACATAAGGCTACCGAAACATGCCCTAGCAAAACCTTTGTAGTTTTCTTCTATAAACTAAACACCAATTCAGTGGGAGATGACAGATTACTTCATATAGCATGCAAGCAAGCCCAGACAATAGCCGTAGCCATGACTGATTGCCTCGCTGTAACCCACTTTATGTTAAATGCATTCTTGCTGTACAATTCCACAACTGTAATTTTGTTCTTCTGCATCGCTCAGCCCTCTGTGGACTAACCAGGTTCCTTCAGTAATGATTTCTTTTCTATTGTATTGTTTTCTGCATAATCAAGTTGGTAGGTAGGGGTTTAGGTGACACAGCCATCTGTCAAGTTCATTTGCTCTGAAAATGCATGGGATAATGGCCTCTACAACTTGGGGCTATCTGTTATAAAGGGAGAATATCAGCTTTTAAGGCTGCCTCACCTTATCAGCCTCTTCAAATTATTATTCTCCCTCCCCTTTTTTTCCTTTTTGCCGTATGAAATGCATGAGATCCCCTCAATGTGACTGATTAGGACTTTTTCTTTTAAAAGAAGAAGAAGCCATCACCTGATCGCCTTATATTGCAATTTATGCAAGCAATCCAATTAAGGAAAAGGAAGCAAACATCCCGGCTAATATGCCTGTCTTGAAATTAAAGAGAGTGCAGCAAACTGCACTCACGGCTGTTTGCCTGACACGCTCACTGCCTCTTTCTTGACGTTTGGATAATGTGTAAAGGTAAGGTAGCTGGGATGCCACAGAGAAAAGAGGGAGAAAACAGTGATTCATTTTCCTTTGCGCCAATGAAAGGCCTCATAATAACTCCTATAAAAACCTTTATCAAATGGGGACTGTTTACTGAAGTGACACATTTTCCTGGGGAGGAATAACATAAAGCACAGCTTGCGGCAGATATTCCCCAGATATTGCTGAACTCGGCTAGAATAGTTTGCATGGAAGGTGATATTATTATTATTATTATTAGCGGGGTGTCTTTTTAAAGACGTGTAGTCTTGGCTATTTTGTTCAAGCAACAATTAGAATGAGAAAAGAACCTTGGATTGATGTCATCCTAATAGCGAACTAATTCTGGAAAAGTGCCATTGGCCATGATCCAATGGACAGCCTCTTGAAATCAATTATTCTTGCACATGAATAGTTTTGAGCAAGATGAAGGCCAACGACTATGGCTAAGTTCTCACTGAAGTGATAAACCTGTATCTGTTGCACCACTTCAGGGGAGGCCAGAAAAAAAGCTCTGCCATAATATAAAAAGCATTCATAAAGTTAGGAACTTTGACATTTCCTTTCCTCAAATGTGCTCGTTTTCTATGTTTAGGAGACCTTTATACAGGGCAGCAAGCTGTCATTCATATGGAGAAACATTCTCGGAGCTTCACCAGCCATAGTCTTGAAATGGTATAAGTGGTATAGCTGGGTTTACCACTTCAGAAGAAAATAGGCCTGCCTTGACGTTGTTTCATGGAGAACTAGATTGAAATCTTGTGCAAATCCAACTCTTATCAAAAAGAAGTATCTCCTAGCAAATCTGATGAGACAGCTTTTTAAAAACATACTGAGGTGAAAGGCAATAAATCTGAAGAATTATGTTGATATTTTACCAAACTGACAGAATATTAACTTTTTTCTGGAATATTAGAATGGTCCCCTTTTTGTACAATATTTGTACAAAATCTCCTTTGTACAATATTACCCAGTGGATTGAGGACCTTTTAATCTTATCAACATTTTAAAAAATGGCTTACGGATTACAATTTTTGCATGATATGTCATGCAAAAATTGTAATCCGTAAGCCATTTTTTAAAATGGTATTTGGAAGTTATTTTGAGGTATTTGGAAGCCTTCCTTAGATACTTATGCATAGAGTACTTAATGTTCATAGTTTATAGGGTAGATTGCTTATTGTTTACTTTGCAGTTACAAGTATCTCACATATACATATTTTTTTTCTTCATGTGTTTTTAATTTACATTTTCATTCATAAAAACAGAAAAGAAATAAATGGAATATCTGTGAAAGGATGTAGCTTCCACTGACGTAGCTTCCATTGATGTGAAGATGTTATGATCCTAACCAGTAAGTTTACTGTAGCTATTGGAGTTTATTGCAGATAAAGATTACGATCCAATAAAGATACAATCGAGGCAGTTATTTTAGCCTGCCTTGTGCCAGACAAACTCTCTCTGCTCCCCCCCCAAAACCTAGAGATTTTTGAACCCCAATGGGCTGTCATACATGGCTGGTTGGCTTTGTTTGACTTAGGACAGGCAGGTTACAAATTGTTCTCGCTTTCTCTAACTACAGAGATTGCAAAACCTGTTCCATCTTTTCTCATTTGTGAATGATGAATGTGTAAGGAGTTTCAACTCACAACAACTACTACCACCCACTCTTCTTATACTCACCTGTGTGATAAAGAAAGGCCTGACCAGGGGAAGCAAGACATGCTATCTCCTTTTAAGCTTTGAACCACCCCCATATATAAAAGCTCAGTCTCTGAAACACACATACCCCCAAATCCAGAGTAACTACAGGAGCACGTGAGAGACTTTACGTGCACCCGTAGTAGCACCATCTAGTGAAATCCTAAGGGAAATTCATTATTGGAATCCAGAGTAAGTTGTTCTTACACCAGAGCAAGGATTCCCCGTAGTTACTCTGAGAGGGGTGTCACTTTATGCTTTGCAAATAAATCCACTGTTAATAACCTGCAACATATTTTAGCAGCCTATGTGCTCTCACTTACCACATATCACACATAGATAACATTTCTGAGTAATCTGTAGCCTAAAAGAAAAATATTTATTTATTGTAAACTTTGCCTCCATGGTTGCCTAAGATGAAATTTTTCTCAGCACAGGGAGGGTGACCATATGTCATAACCTGAAAAGAGGATAAGGCCCCTTGAAATGTAGGACACCCAAGGAAAATTGAGAACCTGACAAATAAAAGCTTTAAATATATATAGCTTTCATGTGGTTAATTTAAACACCTACCCTACAACCCAGAGTAACTACGGGTGCACGTAAGAGACATTACGTGCACCCGTAGTTACTGCACCACCTAGTGAAAACCTATGGGAAATTCAGATTGCAATCCAGAGCAAATTGTTCTTACACTGGAGTAAGAACTCCCCGTAGTTACTCTGGATTGCGCCCCATGTTACTTATTAAATTTAAAGCTATTAATTTATTATATATAATTTATTATTTACAAGAAGGCTACCTGCTACCTGCTCACAAGGAAATGAAGGAAAATGAAGATTTTCCCAGGACACAAGACTAAAAAAGAGGACATGTCCTGGACAAACAAAGCTTAGGGTCAGCCAGTACCACAGGTGACTAGGACAGGGTTATTTGCAATCCTAGCAATAGCAAAAATATTTTAATTGTATTATTTAAATAACAATTTATGAATTAAAAAAGCGAAGACCCCAATCCTATCTCCCACAAGCCTTCTTAGACTTTGGTATGTTTCCACATGGACCAAGGAATTCGCTGGTCTAAGAGCACAATCCTAACCATGTCTACTCAAAAGTAAGCCTCATTGTGTTCAATGGATCTTCCTCCCAGGTAAGCGTCTTTAGGATTGCAGCCTAAGTGGACTCCCTATGTGTTGTGGAAATTTACCCAGAGGAGACCTCTTTATCCCCCACAGGATACAGGTATGGCAAGAACAGGATTGGGCTCAAAGTAGCCTATATTATTGCCTTTTTCAATTTCTTTTCCTGATATTCTTTTTAGTAAAGTCTATGCGTGATGACAATTCATTTAAAAGAAAAGTTCGGTTGATTTTTTAAATAAAACCAGTAAATGACAATATTGGACATAGTTCAGATATGCACATTGTTCAAATGTAACTGGTTTGAACAAATCTGCCATGGCGCAAACATGTTCTTTTTGTACAGATATTTTGTTCAGAGATCATATAAACAGAAAATAAGGCTGAAAAGACCAGTATATTCACATGATAGGGGAAGACCTCCAAAAGGCAATTGGGTAGGAACTGTAAATAGCTTCATATTTTTATTTAGAAAATATTCCATTAGAAATGTTTTTTTTAAATTAAGATTGAACTATACTAATGGGAAACAATATGTGGCTTTAATATGTGGCTTTCAGGTGTCAAATCCTCTCCCCGTCATAACATAGCAAAAATTCCCAATTTTTTCCATAGCAAAATTCCCTGACCCCCCCTTTGAAGTGGCTATCCTTAACAACCTCAGAAAAAGAAGCAACCTAGAAAAAAATACTGTAACTGCATGTAGAGGAAGAGATTACTACAATTTAGACAAAATTTAGTATCACTGAATTAAGCTATGTTGCCAAAATATGTGCTGCCAGATCCTGAAGGAGAGAGGCAAAATCTATCACAAAAATATTCATTTATTTTTAGAGAAAAAAAATAGCAATGCACTCGTACGCCCAACATTTTCCAACAGATTTATTTCCCTTACAGAAATTTCCTGCAAATTTGCTGAATGCTGCTCCCCACTTCTACGGCACTGGTAATCTCCCACCTGTCGAGCATTAATATGGTGTACAGAATGGCAGATTTATGAGTTGTACCAAAGACAAGCATGAAACGATATATTTTCCCTTTGCTTGATAGGGACTCTGCATGAGATGAACTAATACATTACTGCACTCAAATACTCTTGTTAGCCTTTTTCCTGCCCTGAATTAAAACAAAAGAAAACAGGAGGGGGAAAATCCTCTCACCCAGAATCATATACACTCAGCCTAGTTATCGAAGCTCTAAAGTTTATTAAAGTTTATCGACCATGTGTATACATTTCTGGATTTAGGCTCAATTGCTTCTCTCCACGCTGGAACATTGAATTAAGATGCAGAGCCTCGCTGTGGCTCTCGTGGACTCCAACTGAGCTACAGGTAGCAGAAGTCTCCTTCAATTAGACGTAATCATCACTCACAGTCAATAATAGCGCTAAAGCCTGCTTTCAAATCTGCTAGGGATTCGCATTTAATGTACTGATTCAGCTTGTCTGAGCCAAATTCACTGTGTACTGAAACCAAAGCAATTTAGATCTTGCCTACGGCCCTTCTGGCAGTTCATCTAGTACTCAACACTGTTAGGACTGTGAGATACAATTTAATCGGAGACATCTGTGCAGGGAGAGGACCTTTTTCCTGTAGCCGAGAAGGACTAAATAATGGCTAAGCTGTAGTTTTATGTGAAGAACCAGGCCTTATCTCGTCCCTGAAAAATAAAACATTTAAGATATAGCAAATATACCTCCGTGTGTGTGTGTGTGTGTTTCATGAAATGCACAGGGAGACTGCTAGCAGCTTTTCTCTCTCACCACCATGTAAAGCACTTGAGAGTCCCTGATCCTTGGATTAACCATTGAAAGATCTTACAACTTTTATTGGAAGTTGCAACTGACTGTAACTACATTTCTTAAGTGTGAAAAGTCAATGGCTCTCCACGCCATTGAATTTTCTAAAGAGCAAAATCAACATGGTAGATATATGTTGCATGCATGTCCTGAAGATCCCAGAAGCGCTTTAGAAGGTCTCTCTGTTTCCACAAGGCCCTCAAACACCTAGAATTTAAATATATAACATCCTCTGGGTTATTTTTGGAGCTATCATCCTGAAAAGCCTAATAAGATCAACTGCATATTTATGGCTCTGTGGCTTCTGGCTGCCTGGGAATATCTGCCCCAGGAATGCCATCCTACTCTCCCTGCCACATAATGTTTCCCTCCCTCTCCCATCCTTTCCCTGCCCTCCACAAACCCCTGCACTGGCTGAGAACAGCCTGATCAGCTCACCCTGGCTTCATCCTTATTGCACTTTTGTGACTCCCCCCAGCCAGCACAAAGTGACTGGTGCGAGCCTAACCCTTGGTTGGGATTGTGTTCTCAGTAACTTTGGTTGCAATCCTATGGACACTTTCCTGGGTGTAAGTACCATTGAACACATTGAGGCTTACATCTGAGTAGACATAGGACACAATCCAGAATAACAACAGGAAGTCTTTGCTCCGGTGTAAGAACAATTTGCTCTGGATTGCAATATGAATTTCCCATATGAATTTCACTAGGTGGTGCAGTAACTACTGGTGCACATAATTCTTGTGTGCTCCCGCACTTACTCTGGATTGTAGGGATTGATAGGATTGTGTTCTTAAACTAACTGGTTAAGCTCAACGCTGAACTGGCAAGTCATTCTTGGTTGGCACACCAATAACAAAGATGAATGACAGTGCTATCCTAAACCCCAGCTATGCTGGCAGAAGTCCTGTTCTGGCCTTGGGGTATCACACTCCGGGAGGATTAGGCCAGTGCACAGACATGTACCAGTTGGGTGACACTGATGTGTGTTTTTAGGTTGTGAAACCTATGGAGACAAGGAACCATCTTTTCATTGATTTTTGCAGTGTAAACCACCTTGTAAATTTGGGGGGAGTTGAAAAGTAGTAACAGATATCTTCTATTATGAATTGATATAATTTTGATTATTGTAAAAATCTCAGATCCTACTATTTTAATTATTTATTATTTAATTAATTTCCTATAGAGATGATTCTCTGGAATAATCACATAAAGTGTGGGTTTTGTTGGTAATAATGGTGGGGTTTACAGCCCGATGTCTTGCTAAATAGCATAAATGATGCATTCCTGATGAATATACCTGAGCGTGATCCTCCCTTTTGCCTCCTTCTTTCTGGAGAAGCAATCCTTCTCCCCACTTCTTAGAACAACAAGGTTGAGAGGTTGATAAAGAAAATGTTGTTGCTTTTTTTTAAAAACGATGCATATATGTGTCCTTTTTTGGCCAGTATCTTACTGTGAGCAATTAAATCTGTAATGAGATTCAAATCAGATGCATCCAAGATTACCAGTCATGTCTAAAAGAAAATAAAATCTTGGATATTCCATTAAAGATTCTTGATTGACTTTGAATACTACACATTGCATTCTCATCATGAGACCAAGGTAACAACTACCCAGCTAGATGTGAAGTTAGAAGAGGCACTGTTTGAGCCACAGGTCAACAAGAGCCAGCGTTGTCAGACAAACAGGTCACAAATATTGTCTTGAAAGCATTACACTTTCTACACAGGAAGTGGCAAGTTCAGCGATAATTAGCGATGTCTTTATGGTGCATTTAATTTCCACAATGCCACAATAGCTCTGACAACATGATCACAAAGGCAATAGAGTTGAAAGCTGCTAACCTTTTCAGGTTAACTCTAATTGGAGCGCACTTAAATTAGGGCTCTAATAGGTAATAAGATCATTATTGTTTAGGTCAGCTTCTGCTAATTTGTGATTGTGTGGTGCAGGTGTTTGCAGCCATCTTATGATTGCCACACACACACACAGACACACAAAGAGCTGCATCCACTTAAACATGTTTCTTCTTAATAAGGGTAAAGGGAAATATACCATTTTTTCTTGATCTTATATGTTCCCATATTCTAATTAACCAATTTTCATTTAAAATGTTTTGAAATAATTTAATATTGTCTAAGGCCTATTCACTTCTCTCTCAATGAGTGTCAGTAGCAGATATGAAATAACACATATTGCTCAAATTACGTTTGTTGTTAAACGGCTTTGAGCCATCATTGTTAAATGAAGCATCCAAGTTCAGGAGCAAACATGTTCACTGAAAAAGTCCCCCAGATTCATTCAAGCTTTTACTTGGTTTATTTCTTTAAAACAATTTTTTTATAATCCTCGGTGCCTCCAGGCTTGTTGCTACCATAGGAAATGAGGCTGGCCCTTGGGTCCCGCTCCTCCAGCATGGCCACATCCAAGTCACAAACCTGCTCTCTTTCAGAAGGCTCCAGAGGGGACACGGTCTCTGCCCCAGAGCCTTCCATTCTGATGGTGGCAGAACAGGGTGAGGGAGGGAGAGACGTTGCCATTCTGGGCACTTGCAATGGTGACAGGATTGCTGTCTGCTAGAGACTGGGGCAGTGGCAGCACTCCTGGCTGTGTCTGCCAAGCATGCCAGTAAGCACTGTTCCGTGTGCCAAGCTTGGCACCCATGCCAGGGGTTTCCTCCCACTGATCTGGAGTCTAGATGATTATCTGAATGGCTGTGTCAATATTTATGGCTCCCATTATTATTATCCATTATTATGGAGACAGCATTTATATTCACTCAAAACAACGCTTAATCAAATATTTTGGATTTTACATATGCAAGGGAGATGAATGAGGATGTTTTGCACTTGCTAACTTTTCTATGGGCCCTAAACAAAAAATAATTTATGAATTATTTTTTCCACTTAGAATTGTTTCAGGAAGAATTGAGAAACAGAGAAATACAACCCACTATGCATTAAGATTTTGCATGAATTGCAAGCTATATATTATATCAACAGTAGCCAACCTTTTTTGGAGGGCAGGGCAAATTTGCTGCATTAAAAAAGACATAATGCATAAAGCAAGATTTAGGGTGCAATTCAGAGTAACTACAGGGAGTCCTTGCTCCGGTGTAAGAACAATTTGCTCTGGATTGCAATATGCATTTCCCATAGGTTTTCAGTAACTGGTGTGGTAACTATGGATACACATAATGTCTCTTATGTGCTCCTGTAGTTACTCTGGATTGTAGGGTTAGTGTGACTATGATGTATGCTACAGGACCTGTGCAGTCCCAAAAGCCTTGCTGTCCAAACGTGTAGGCTGTTGTTCTTAATATATACTTTGGTTTGTCTGGCTGGCCATATTAAACTTATCGTTATCGGCATCCTTCAGTCTCGAAAGACTATGGTATCGTGCTCTGATTGGAGGTCCTGAAACAGCATCTAGTGTGGCTAAAAAGGCCAATTCGAGAGTGGCAGCCCCTTCCACACTGAGGACAAATAAATTCCGTCCCCTGCCCAGGTCCCAGGTTTCGCTGCTTTTGGGTCTGTCTCTTTGCTTCAGCCTGCCGAACAAGTGTCTCTTCCAGTTGGAGAAGGCCATGCTGGGTCTTTTGCCTCCATGCTGAGCGGTCAGAGGTCAAGGTTTCCCAGCTGCTGATGTCCATTCCCAAGGCCTTTAGATCCCTCTTGCAGATGTCCTTGTATCGCAGCTGTGGTCTCCTTCTTGGGCGCTTTCCCTGCACTAATTCTCCATATAGGAGATCTTTTGGAATCCGACCATCAGCCATTCTCACGACATGCCCAAGCCAGCGTAGACGCCGCTGTTTCAGAAGTGTGAACATGCTAGAGATTCCAGCACGTTCCAATACTGTGTCATTTGAGACTTTGTCATGCCAGGTGATTCCAAGAATACGTCGGAGACAGCGCATATGGAAGGTGTTCAGCTTCCTCTCCTGCCATGCATAAAGGGTCCAAGACTCACTGCAGTACAAGAGTGTGCTCAGGACGCAAGCTCTATAGACCTGGATCTTTGTATGTTCCGTCAGCTTCTTATTAAGCCATACTCTCTTTGTAAGCCTAGAGAATGTAGTAGCCGCTTTACCAATGCGTTTATTCAGCTCAGAGTCTAGGGAGAGAGTGTCAGAGATAGTTGAGCCAAGGTACACAAAATCATGGACAACCTCCAGTTCATGTTCAGAGATTGTGATACAGGGAGGTGAGTCCACACCCTGACCCATGACTTGTGTTTTCTTCAGACTGATTGTTAGTCCAAAGTCTTGGCAGGCTTTGCTAAAACGGTCCATAAGTCGTTGAAGGTCTTCGGCAGAGTGAGCAGTAACAGCAGCGTCATCGGCGAAGAGGAACTCCCGCAAGCATTTCAGCTGGACTTTGGACTTTGCTCTTAGTCTGGAAGGATTGTAGAGTTTTCCGTCTGATCTGGTCCGGAGATAGATTCCCTCTGTTGCGTTTCCAAAAGCATGCTTCAGCATGACTGCAAAAAAGATCCCAAATAAAGTTGGTGCGAGGACACAGCCCTGCTTCACTCCACTTCGGATGTGAAAGGAATCTGATGTTAGGCCATCAAAAACTACAGTGCCCTTTCATGTCCTTGTGAAAGGACCTGATGATGTTGAGGAGCTGAGGTGGGCATCCAATCTTGGGGAGGATTTTAAAAAGGCCATCCCTACTAACCAAATCAAAAGCCTTTGTAAGTTCTATGAAGGCTACAAAGAGTGGCTATCTTTGTTCCCTACATTTCTCTTGCAACTGTCGAAGGGAAAATACCATATCAGTGGTGGACCTGTTGGCTCGAAATCCACACTGTGATTCAGGATAGATTCTCTCTGCAAGCACCTGAAGCCTCTTCAGTATGACACGGGCAAGCAGCTTCCCTACAACACTAAGAAGAGAGATGCCACGGTAGTTGTTGCAGTCACCCCTGTCGCCTTTGTTCTTGTACAGTGTGACAATATTAGCATCCTTCATGTCCTGTGGTACTCCACCTTCCCTCCAACAAAGGCAGAATATCTTGTACAGTTCAGTGGAAATGGTCCCTCTACAGCACCTCAGAACTTCAGCAGGGATGTTATCTTTCCCGGGTGCCTTGCCAAAAGCAAGGGAATCCAGGGCTTCGTTTAGTTCTTCTAAAGTTGGTTCACTGTCGAGCTCCTCCAAGACAGGCAGGCACTCGATGTTGTTTAATGCTTCTTCAGTTACTACATTTTCTCTGGAGTATAGCTCAGAGTAGTGCTGCACCCAGCGTGCCATCTGTTGTGCTCGGTCCTGGATGACCTCACCTGCAGCGGACTTAAGTGGGGCAGATTTCCTCACTGTTGGACCTAAGGCCTGCTTGATGCCATCATACATCCCCTTGATGTTGCCTGTGTCAGCTGCTACCTGGATCTGAGAGCAAAGCTGCAGCCAATAATTGTTAGCACATCTCCTGGCAATCTGTTGGACTTTGCTACGGGCGACTCGCAGGGCTTGAAGGTTGCGCTCACTAGAACAGGCTTTATATGCAGTTAGAGCTCTCCTCTTTTCCTCAAGGGCTGGTGTCAGCTCCTCCGAGTGGGCTTCAAACCAATCTGCTGTCTTTCTAACCTGCTTACCAAAAACTGACAAGGCGGTAGTATAAACAGCATTCTTGAAATGTTCCCACCGTTCAGAAGCGTTTGCCTCAGCCGGGCCTGGGAGAATTTCCTCGAGTGCTTGGTCAAATTCCAACACCTTTTCCAGACTGCGGGTCTTGCTGATGTTAATTCGTGGTCTTCCTTCCTTCTTTGAGTGATGCAGCCTCTTTGCTTGCAGTTTTACTCTGCTGCACACCAAGGAGTGGTCAGTATCGCAATCAGCACTCTGATAGCTACGTGTGATCTTAATGTTGGGAAGGCTGGAGCGCCTGGTGAGGATCAAATCAAGCTGATGCCAATGCTTCGATCTAGGGTGTTGCCAAGACACTCTGTGTTGAGGCTTTGTGTTAAAGAATGTGTTGCTAATGCAAAAATCATGGTAGCAGCAAAACTCTAGCAGGCGTTGGCCGTTTTCATTCATCTTCCCAATGCCAAAATGACCTAGACAAGCGGGCCAAGAACTATGGTCAGATCCAACTCTTGCATTAAAATCACCAAGGATAAACAATGGTTCTTTCTCAGGGATTTTCTTGATAGTGGCAGCCAGATCATCATAGAATTTGTCTTTGGATTCTGCTGAAGATGATAGTGTTGGTGCATATGTACTAATAAGAGTGACCAGCCCTACTGATGTCTGTAGCTGCAGAGACAGAATTCTTTCACTTCCTCCAGTAGGTGGGATAATGGAGCCAAGTAGGGTGTTTCTAACTGCAAAGCCAACTCCATATTCCCTAGTCTCACTTGATGGCTTTCCCTGCCAGAAGAATGAGAAATTTCTCTCCTTAATAGATCCTGAGTCTGGCAGCCTTGTCTCTTGAAGGGCAACTATGTCCATCTGCAGTCTGCTCAGCTCCATATCAATGACAGCTGTCTTACGTACATCATCCAATTCTCGCAAGTCGTCAGAAAAGCCGGGGGTCATTGTCCGAACGTTCCAGGTGCCCAACTTAAGGGCTGAGGTTTTCTTATGTTTGTTGCATGGTGCTGAGTTGTCGATCTGCTTGTCGGTTTTCACCCTAAACCCCACGCACCCAGTGAGGTTAACAGACCGTGGCGAGGCAGCATCCTACTGGCTGGGGGCTGCCCAGCTTAAGGCGGGCGATAGCTGCCCAATGAGGCACGATGACCTCTCCCACCGTCGGAAGTAACCCCTGGCGTCAAGCTCTTCGCCAATCGAGCAGCGACTTATAACCGGTAACTGCCACTTCCCGTGTTGTTTCCACGCTGTATGCGAGGCTGGAGTACCTCTCCAGAGCACGAAGGCCTGGGTATGTTTTTATGGGGGATAGGCTGTTACCCAAGCAGAGAATCCCCCCTCTCCACGCCACTGAAATAGTCCAATGGAAAGGCAGAGCCAATACGATTGGTTCCAGCTGCGTCGCAGGAGTTACCAGAACATGACTGTAACACAGTCACGAACTGCTTTCGGGACTCCGGCTCCGGATTTTTCCTCGAGGTTTTCTCCTGAAGCCTTTCCCATGAATGGGTATAGCCGCAAGGCAGCGGAGGTTTAGTGGGAGTTTTCCTTCTCCTAGTCACGGCACCATATTAAACTACTGGGTTAATATTAAAGACTGGGTTGCATTTGTGTGGGTTGACCCTTATGCCAGTATGACCCTTAAAGAAGATGCCTGAATCTGACCTTCTAAAGAACAGTCTGATTTTCTGTAGGATTGACTGGTTTGATCTCCTTGCAGTCCATGGTGCTGTCAAGAGTCTTCTCCAACATCTTAATTCAAATGCATCTATTCTTTGGTGCTCAGCCTTCCTTATGATCTATCTTTCACAGGTATACATTACTACTGGGAAAACCTTAGCTTCAATTGTATGTCAACAAGATGATATCTATATTCAATATCAAAGTTTCCAGAAGAGAATGTTTGGGAGCAACTTAATTTCAATCCCAAGTCAAAAGCATACATGGGTCTCAAATTCTGAATACTTGGCAGATGTCTAATGTGATATGATTCTGCCACCCATTAGGACATAACTGTACTGTAACAGTGTACCAAAGAGTTATCTGAAGAGGTATGTCAATTTGAACAGCTGAAGTGTAAATGTCATTTGATAACTTTCTGTTCACTTGGCCTTTGAGGCAAAGATAATTTGGGAAGAGATACGTACGTTGGAGTTTATTAGGTGAGTTCTTTTTAAAGTAATGATACAATTTACAAAGAGAACTTCAGAAGTCCTCAGTCAGTTTGCATACATTTTGTAACAAATGAAAAGTGCTCCCAAACTGGGTCCAGTTCTTTTTTTTATAAAATTAATTAAAAGAATTCCCAATTAACACATAACATGCAATGATTCCGCCTTCCATTCTAATCAGAGGCCCTTTACTTAGCATGATTTTGATTAGAAGAGGATCTGACTATGTTCTTCTCCAGAGAGAAGAACCTTTCTGGTTGGAACATCTCCTAAGGAACCAAGATGGAATTAGGAGAGGCTATAAGCATTCTGGAAAGTAAAATTGATGGTCTTATCAAACCTTGTTTTGCATCTTTCGAAATTCCTCTGTAGTTGAGAAGGAATCTCAAAACTCATCTGAAATTCTATTTAGGTAAAATCTGATTTCAGTGTCATACCCTACAATCCAGAGTAACTATGGGAGCACATAAGAGACATTACGTGTACCCATAGTTACTGCACCACCTAATTAAAACCTATGGGAAATTCATATTGCAATCCAGAGCAAATTGTTCTTGCACTGGAGCAAGGACTCCCCGTAGTTACTCTGGATTGCGCCCATATATGAGAGGACCCTCCAAGCAGGGATAGGAATTCACATCTGAGACCTGACTTGCAAAAAACTGTTTTTTTCACAACTCGTGGGAAATTCAAGTCACGTTCACAAGACTAACTTGATGACAGTGACTCAGAAAAAACTTGTGACCAGAACAGACTTTGAGTCAAGACTCAATTTTGTGTTTGCTTGTGACTCTGTTTTCCATATGTGACTTTTGTTTTGTTTTGCTGCTTACGTGTTTTTATTTGTTTCTCAAAAAGGCAAGGAATCAACACAAAATGACTTGAAAAATGGCTGCGGAGAAGTCATGATGGCCACTTGTTTTGATGCATGGGTTACTCAACTCATCTTGAGACTTGGCACCAGTGATGTAGCTGGGTCATTTGGCACTCAGGGCCCTTAAATTTTTGACACCCTTATATAAATCAAATTATTGAATTAATTATTATCACACAATTAATTAATATATTTAATATCAAATTACAAACAATTAATTGCATATAATTACATTTACATACAATTAATACATTTAATTAAATATTAATTAATGTTTTCATGATAAATATTAATTGATAAATATTAATTAATATAATAATTAATTAATATTTTCACATGACTTCATGAAGAATGTGCCCCAGCATTGTTTCGTGTTTATTTTTTTAATGGGAAACGAATGTGTGGTGAGACACCGTTCTGTTTTTCTGCCAAAAGCACACACAGATAGTAGCAAAAGGGCACATGAGGTTAAGTACAGATAAAGAACCACGATACAGTTCAGTATACTGAAGTTTGAAGTAGTCAGCAAGTATAACTAATCTTCAGGAAAGTCATCTCCCAGGCACGGCGAAACGCAACATTACTTTCCACAATAAACTACATTGAAAAGTAGCTATTAGATATAAATACTTTCACTTACTGAATTGTTGATGCTTGCCTTTCATAAATCACCGCATCGCCAAATCTCTCCTAAGGTGAACTGTATATACTGTAAAAGGGTTTATTGTTTCAATAATCTGCTGATAACCCATTTTTAGCCACTCATAGAACCCCAATTGCACTTGTGCATCCAGATCCATCCAGCTCCCATTAACATAATTTTTTGTGTGTGTCAGGTTACCTGTCTGACTGTGAAAGATTTAAAATTTCTCTGTGAAAACTATATGAATTTGAACAGATGGAAGGACCTATGGTGTAATAGACTGAAGATATACTAACAAGTAAGTAGGAAATTATTCCCACTCATGTTCTTGAATTATTTTAATAAGATGACATATTCCTTTAAAAGTTAAGAGCCCCATGTTATCCACCTATTATCTAACCAGAGTGCATCCACCAGAGTGCACGCTTCATGTTATGGTGGAGGTAAAGTAATCAAATGGCTAGTGAAGGTAAATTTTAAAAATGTTTCTATTTACCTTCTGGCACACCACCTGATTACCTCTGGATCCCTGAACCCATGCCAGTTATTTTGCTTACTTAAGTTCAAGGAAAGAAAGGGGGTGTTTTCAGTTAGAAGAAACTGGCATCCACTTTTGCCACCTGGATCCACTACCTCCAGTCAAGGGCATCACTAGGATTCACGTCACCCGGTGCCAGAGGCCAGCACATCACACCCATGCAGTGGGCAGGGAAACAACCTGGATGGTGGGTGTAGTTGTGTGCCATTGCTCTGCCTCTGTTAGTTTTATGGCCACACATTTTGATAGAATAAAGATATTTCAAAAGTGGTTTGTTTCACTGCATTCTGCTGCAAATTACGCACCCAACAGTATATAACATGATGGGATTATTCCTAAAAACCATGATTTTTAGCCATTTTGTTCAGTAGTGGTGTCACATCCTCAAGAGTGCCACCTTTCAAACAACGTATTGCTGTGGTTCTCAAACTGTCTAGCACAGGGCCCACTTTGTAGAGCAGGGGTGTCCAACACGAGGCCCGGGGCCCGCATGCGGCCCTGGATGAGGGTGGATGCGGCCCTCCTGCAAAGCTGGCCACCACCATTGGAAAAACTGGCTTTGTGGCAGCAGCCATTTTCAAATTTCATGTGCTTCTCTGAGCACTGCCCTGGGCGGCCGCCAAAAAGCTGGTCTGGGCTGCCTGGCTCCTCCGGCTACCTGCCTCCTGGCACTCAGAGCGCTTCAGGTCCCTGCAGACCTTGCAGCGCTCGCCCACCTGCATCCCCCAAAAGCAGCCTCATCCTCTATCCCAGCTGCTGCCTGCTGTCCTTGAGACCTACTCAGAAATAAGCCCTGTTAAAGTCAATGAGGCTTAGGCTACAATCCAGAGTAATTACGGGAGCACGTAAGAGACATTACGTGCACCCATAGTTACTGCATCACCTAGTGAAAACCTATGGGAAATTCATATTGGAATCCAGAGTAAATTATTCTTACTCCAGAGCAAGGACTCCCCGTTGTTACTCTGGATTGCACCATTACTCCCAGGTGGCAGTCTGAGAGCCCAATGATGCATAGGATGGGCTGTGATCCTCTCCAAGCTTAACCTTGGAGATAGGCTGCAACCCTAACCATGTCTACTCAGAAGTAAGGCCCATTGTATCCAGTGGGTCTTACTCCCAGGAAAGTGTGTTCACGATTGCAGCATATCTCCAAGGTTAAGCTTGGAGAGGATCACAGCCCATCCTATGCATCATGCCTCCTCAGAAGTAAGCCCCATTAAAATCAATGAGACTTACTCCAAGGTTTAAAAATGTAGGACAAAATATAGGACATCCTACATTTTGTCCTACTTTTTTTTTAAAAAAAAATCATTAGTGTTTGTGTGCGGCCCAAACCAACTTGTCTTCTTCCAATGTGGCCCAGGGAAGTTAAAAGGTTGGACCTTTTAGGTTGTCCTTTAGGTTGTCCCTGTTGTAGAGGGACAACCTGTCCAGGATCCACAAAAAGTGATGTCATGGCTGGAAGTGGCATCATCAAGCAAATTAAAACAAATAAATAATTGTAACTACTTTAAAGTTAATCAAGTAAATAAGAGGACATCTGGTAAAAAAATATTTTAAAAAGTCAAAATCACCTTAACCCCCCCCCCCCAAAAAAAAACAGGCATTAAAACCCCAGAGAGAAGATGGTTGGAAATCCAGATGAGGCTTGAGAAGAGAAGTTTAGACTTTACTAAAGCTTTAAAAATAATACGTTTTTTAAAAAAATTCCCTTTACTGGCTGAACCAGTTTCAGTGTTTGGGGGTGGGGGTCTGCACTTTCAAGCTCCAGGTGCATGGGATCAGGGCCATTCTGAAGCCTTTCACCTTCCACACCAGCCAAATCATGTCTGGTTACTCACAAGTAAACAATGCAAAGGGGAGCTTTTTAGGAGGGAACTTCCTCCTGAGGCGATTTTGGGGGCTCTGAATCAGGACCCTTCAGGTGTCCTTGGCGTTCTCTCAGCCTCCCCTTTCCAGAAGACAAAGGCACGTTCACCTACTAGAGAGTAAAGTCATAATATGCCAATTTGGGGGCTTTTTAGTTTTTTGGCCATAACTTTGTTTAGGAAAGTGCTAGCTCAAAATGGATTCTTGCATTGGACTCTGCTCTCCAAGACTAATT
This sequence comes from Cryptoblepharus egeriae, assembly GCA_030015325.1. Taxonomy (NCBI): domain Eukaryota; kingdom Metazoa; phylum Chordata; class Lepidosauria; order Squamata; family Scincidae; genus Cryptoblepharus; species Cryptoblepharus egeriae. Next base: position 82,457,635 of record JAREYC010000003.1, on the reverse strand, counting down.
CAACAACGTATGACATGATGGGGTAGTGTGCATCATTGCAAAGTTGCTTTTTGGGGTGCCACAGTCCCCCACTTCATGTCTCCCCCATGGGCACATCACTTGGTGTGGGCCGCACCCCCGCACCACCCTCATGACGCCTCTTCCCACCTTCTCTGTTTCAGCAAAGCATCTGGGTGAATGTGGCATATGTGCAAAGCCACTTCCTGTTTCTGCAAGTGGTTCTATTTAGCATAACGTCAGCAGAACATCTGTACTACCAAAGGTTCAGTTATAACAGTGAATCAGCAGAACTGCTGTTGTAAACCCCACAAACATAGTATTATTTACATATTGTTAATGTCAATGCCTACTAAATGAATACAGTATATGGAATTGTCAATGCAAGCAAAAGGTTATTTCTTCCATGGTTCCACCAAAGGTGGACATGCCTTGCAGGAAAAAGAAAGATACTTGGAAAAGGTAAAAGTAATAATGTAAAATCATAGAATGTTATTCTCAGATAAATTCTTTATTGTCTATTGCAAATACTAAAGTTTGCATCTAAGCTCAAGACCGATGTCCTGATCTATCTCTTGTTGCTTTTTAAAAAGACTTTTATGCATGACTAGCAAAAACCATACCCGCGTTGCGGGAGTAACATTTCCCCATACGACATCCACCCACGGCGCATCAACACCCCATGCGCAACTTCCCCCATGTGCAACTTCCCCCTATGTGCAACTTTCCCACATGCGCAACTTTCCCCCATGCACAACTTTCCCCATGCGCAACTTTCCCCCATGCACAACTTACCCCCATGCGCAACTTCCCCATGCGCAACTTCCCCCATGCGCAATTTCCCCCCATGCGGAGCATCCTCACCAGTGCAACATCTTCCTCTGAACAACATTCCCAGTGCACCAGACACCGAGCACCAAATTGGCTGGATGTTATTCAGTCTCCCATGTTAAGTATAGGACAGAAACACGTTGCCCCCTTTTCAGCCCCTGAAGGGTTAAATTTCTCCAGATGGTTCTTGGTGGGAGTTCAGGTGACAGAAGGAACTCCCAGAATTCCATGCTTCAGGCCCAGCAGTTGGGGCAGAATGTTGATGAGTCAGCAATTCTCAATGCAAAATATAGGGAGGAAAACGCATTGCGCCCCTTTTCACCCCCTTCCCGTTGGAATTTCCAAAAACCAGTTCTTAGTGCACCCCTCTGTCACGGAAGGAACACTCACCCCAAATTTCATGCTTCTAGGCCCACCGGTTTTGGCAGGGCGGTGATGAGTGAGTGAGTGAGTCAGTCAGTCAGTGACTTTTCTCTTTTATATATATACTAGCGAACGGCGTACCTGCATTGCGGGAGTAAAATTCCCCTGTATGCCATCCCCCCACATGCATCAACCTCCCATGGATAACTTTCCCCCAGGCGTAACAACCCCCTATGCACAACTTCTCCCATACACATCAACCCCCCCAAGTGCAACTTCACCCATGCGCATCAACCCAGCATGCACAAGTTACCCCATGTGCAACTTCCACCCATGCACATCAACCCCCGATGCACAACTTCCCCCATGTGCATCAACCCCCCATGCGCAACTTCCCACATATGCATCAAACCACATGCACAACTTCCCCCCATGTGCAACTTCCCCCCATGCGCAACTTTCCCCGTGCGCAACTTTCCTCCATGTGCATCATCACCATGTGCAACTTCCCCATGCGCAACTTCCCATATGCGCAACTTTCCTCCCATACGCAACTTTCCCCATGCGCAACTTCCTCCGTGCGCAATTTTCCCCATGCGCATCATCCCCCCATGTGCAACTTCCCCCATACGAAACTTTCCTCTCATGTGCAATTTTCCCCATGCGCAACTTCCCCCATTCGCAACTTCCTCCGTGCGCAACTTCCTCCCATGCGCAACTTCCTCCCATGCGCAACTTTCCCCCTGCACAATTTCCCCCATGTGCAACTTCCCCATGCGCAACTTCCCACATATGCATCAAACCACATGCGCAACTTCCCCCATGCGCAACTTCCCCCATGTGCAACTTTCCCCATGTGCAACTTTCCCCGTGCGCAACTTCCCCCGTGCGCAACTTCCCCCGTCCGCAACTTCCTCCCATGCGCAACTTTCCTCCATGTGCAACTTCCTCCCATGTGCAGTTTTCCTCCCATGTGCAACTTCCCCTCTGCGCAACTTTCCTACATGCGCAACTTCCCCCATGCACAATTTCCCCTCATGCGCAATTTCCCCTCATGCGCAGCATCCTCGCCAGCGCAACCTCTTCCTCCGAACAACATCCCCCAGTGCACCAGGGTCTGAGCACCAAATTGGCTGGATGTTGTTCAGTCTCCCATGTTAAGTATAGGACAGAAACACGTTGACCCTTTTCAGCCCCTGAAGGGTTAATTTCTCCAGATGGTTCTTGGTGGGAGTTCAGGTGACAGAAGGAACTCCCAGAATTCCATGCTTCAGGCCCAGCAGTTGGGGCAGAATGTTGATGAGTCAGCAATTCTCAATGCAAAGTATAGGGAGGAAAACGCGTTGCACCCCTTTTCACCCCCTTCCAGTTGGAAATTCCGAAAACCGGTTCTTAGTGCACCCCTCTGTCACGGAAGGAACACCCACCCCAAATTTCACGCTTCTAGGCCCACCAGTTTTGGCAGGGCGCTGATGAGTCAGTCAGTCAGTGAGTCAATCAGTCAGTCAGTGACTTTTCTCTTATATATAGATAGATAGACTACTTGCAGCAGATGATGGATGAGAGATGTGCAACTGAATTGTGAATCTTTTTGAAAAGAATACAGGGTGGATAACCAGCATCTTTCTGAAACAGCAAATTCTGATTCCTATTACCGTAGAAGCCTGATTTCAAATATGGATCTCTTTCACTGGTTTAATGCAAAGCCTATATGATTCACGTCTACCACTAGGATTCCTATACTAGCTATCTGGTACAAGTTCATATTCTCGTTACCAGGAATGAACTGAAAAAGCATAATAAATTATCAATTCTATGTCACAATTCTAATTAATCAGTTGCATATGCATTACAGAAAGCAGGAGAAGTTTAAATATTTGTTCCCAATCATTAATTTTCATAATATTGATCAGCTGAATGCAAGTGTGACATGTCCAATATGACATGCATTTTTTTTGTATAACTGTAAATTTTATAATAAAATATAGAGGAGAGGGAGTTTTATGGCCCAGGTGTGGTAAAAATAAAATAGCTTTTTTTAAAAAAAAAACCCCGTACCACTTTAATTGTTGGATCATTAGCTAAGTGCAATTTACAGTGCTGATTCATAGAAAGCCTGAAGGATCTAACTAATGCATCAGACACAGCATTATCTGCATTTGATACTCCTCCTTATTAAGATTAAACTACTTTGTGGCCACAATTAGCTAAACTCTGGGTGTGATTCATTGCGGTGGATGTCAAAGCAATACATTTCAGCTTTGCTCCTGAACATGTGCCTGTTTTTTTATTAATAAGTGTACACAAGAATTATAAATTAGTGGGTCTATTCAGCAGATCGTTCACAATTAGAGTGCTGTTTTCATATCTTTGTGGAAATTAGGTGGTGCAATTTTTGTATCATATTTCAGTCATTCCTGTCTGGCAAGCAGAGACTTTAAAGGTGAATTGAGGAGGAATGCCAGAGATTTTCTATAGGGAATTAGTCTTAGATTTCAATAACTGTTCATGTGCTCACTCATATCTTCACATCCTCTATGAGAATTCCTGCAGCAGACAATTATTTTGGAGATTGATTGAGGGTTTGGATTAATATTTTGACATGGGTCATGATTGGGAGAACTAATAGCTTGATGGTGGAGTGCTTTGTAGGGTGATGAAAAGACCCTGGAGAGCCACTGACAAGCAGAGTTAATAATAAAACCTGGAAGGGATGATAACGGGGGTTGGGTGCATTGGGCACCAGCTAAGGGTTTGTACCCATGTAGCCCAGCCATGTAGCTGGGCCAACCCTTGACTCCTGAATGCCAACGGGAATGGCAGTGCCCAATGTGCCATCAAAGGAGAGATGCAAGCAGCGCACCCTGGAAAGATCTAGTGCAGCGTTTTGCCCAGTGGTGGGATTCAAATAAATTAACAACAGGTTCTATGTCCTAATAACCTAAATTAACAACAGATTCTATGTCCCATTAGTAACTGGTTCTTAGAACCAGGCACTCATTAGCAAAGTGTTCTATAGAACCTGTCAGAACCCCCTGAAGCCCACTACTGGTTTTGCCCCAATAACCTGGTGCCAGCACTAGAGCTGGCTAAGATGTTTCCATGATTTCACTCAATGTGTAGCAACTTCACAGCCCAATCCTATGCATGTCTTCTCAGAAGTCCCATAAGAGACAATGGGGCGTTCTGCAAGGAACCTGTGGATAGGATTGGGTTGTCGGACAAGTATTCAAAGGTTTGTAAAAACCCAAACACTAACATTGGGAGCCAGAATCATTAGTGTTTTGGAAGTCATACCTGGGCAAGAGATGGGAGCTCACTGGCATCTTGTACCACCTGGGTCTTGAACCTGATTGACAGGCATGGCATCTTAACAACTAAGCTACTACATCCATTAGTAGTGTATAATTGTTGCCAAATATTTGACACTCTGTGGCATTCAGTACTTTATTGTGGTATTCAATATTTCAATATTTTATATTTGACAATAGTGGATAATTGACTTGCAATGGTAGAGTTTGACAGTAGGTTGTATTGTAATTTATATTTGCATACCTTCAATAGCTTTCTGTGTCAGGTTCCAACTCGATCCAGTGGTTCACCCCCACAACACAAGTAGATTTGGGGGGCTGTGAGGAACTGATGTGAAAGGAGAACTAGAGGCGTTCTTGTTCAGAAATGTTGTTGGTTATAAGAACATAAAAATATGAAGAGCCCTGATGAATCAGGCCCATATCTCACAGTGGCCCATCAGATGCCTCAGATGCACAAAAGACAACAAGAGACCTGCATTCTGTTTTCCTCCCTTACACCTGGCGTTCTGAGGTAGCCTACTTCTAAAACCACAGGGCTGCACGTACTTATCATGGCTTGTAATCTATGATGGACTTCTCCTCCAGAAATTTGTCCAGTCCCCCTTTAAAGACATGTAGGTATGTACTGTGGCTAGGAGTTCCACTAGCTAATTATTCATCCTTGCTAATTATGGTCCTTGTTAGGATACATCCTGACATTTGGCAGCTGACATGCAATAATGTTCAAACTTGATAATGTTTATGAACTGACAATACTGTTTGTGATTAATGTTAATAACAGTGGTTATTAACAGTGGTTATATATACAATGATATAGCGATAATTAATAACTTAGAGTTATGGCAACACAAATACAAAGATATTTACTGGAACATACAGACAGATATGAACCAGCCCTTGTTTGGTATATATTACTGATATGAATATAAAAATATAATTACTGATATGATTACAATGGTAATCAAGCACAGTCCTGTATACGCATTTGTGAAAAAAACTAGTCATCATGATGACTGGTTCTTTCCAATTAATCTTGACCATCCCTGATGAAATACAAGGGTTTGTCATGTTATCACTGAAGCAGTACATGAATTCCAGTGAATAAAGAAGTAGATATTGTATCACAAAGTTGAAAGGATTTGTTTTAAGAAAGAAACAAAAACACCTACACAGGTACGCCTCCTGCTTTCTGATGGTTCATTTTCTGATGATCTGCTCTTTCAACACCATTCATTTACAACCAAAAATAATTCATTCAACATATGTTATGCTCTTTAAAACTCTGCTGTTCTAAAGGCAAAAATTGTCCTCTTCATGTTAATTTGCCTTTGACATGGTAATTCAGACTGTTTTGACATGTGTTTGTGTGTATGAGTCTGCATTGCCACTTTCGGTCCTGGTCTAGCCCCATTCCAGAAGGAGTTAAGGAGAATCTATTTGCAGAAATCTTTGTGTGACAGCAGGAATTTGCGAGATAAAAAGGGCATTTGCAATTTGCTAGTTAAAAAAGCATTGGAAGCAACATTTATAAACTAAAAAAGACTGGGTTCCACTTTTCTACCATTTCCCACCATTTCTACTTTTCAGCCTTTTCCACTTTTCACATCTTTGGTCCCTACTCTATCAGATAAGTGGTGTACGTTGTTTCCTTCAACAATTTAATGCATAGGTATATAAAATTTATAGGAAAAAAATTTATAATCTGATTAAATGAATAATCTGATTATTCTGATTATTAGATTAATTAGGGTGCAATCCTAAAGACACTTTCCTGGGAGTAAGACCCACTTTTGAGTAGACATGGTTAGGATTGTGCTCTAATCTATATTATTGAGAAAATAATCTGAATTATGCTTCATTTTTAAAATAAGAAGATTTCTCCCACCTTTTGGTAGGAGCCGGTATATTGGCAGCGAGGGGTCTAGTGTCTCTATCCATCTAGCAACTCCTAAACAAGAGCCAAAGAGGTAGACTGCACACTTTCATCCATTAAGGGAGAAAGAGATTAAAACAGACATTCTGTATTCTGGAGTTCCTCATTTTGTCGCACCGCCGTCTTATAATTTGTTTTTTCTAGATTCCATTGTCAACAAAGTCAGAAACACCCTTGCAAATTCTGCAGTGACATTAAAGATAGCAGAGGAGGCCTATGCAATTTCCTTTTAGAAAGCAAAGGTCAGACGCAGTGTTAAGAGGGCAGCCGGGGGTCAGAATAATACAGTAGGTTTGGGTGGGAGGTTGGGTTGAGGGGTAGGGGATGGAGGGAGTTAGGTTAGCATATTGTCCTGGGGTTTAGAGCTTTTTTGAAGCCCTGATCCATCTTCATCCTTGTAATGAGGCTATTCTTATTTTCAAAGAAAGTGTTGCTACGAAACACATTGGCAAATTTGAGGCCTGCTTTTTTTAAGTGCTGGGGCTGATTGTTCTTGGCGGTGTAATTGGTGATCGAGAAAGCCATAAAATGGCCCAGCCATTAAAAAGGGTCTGAATGGAAACTGAAAGGAGTGTCTTTATACAGTGGTGGCTTCTCTGCAGAGGCAACATTCACCCTCATGTGAACCAGAGTTTATGGAAAGACCGGATGACAATGCTCTTGTTTAACCTCCAGGAGAACTGCGATGGGGGTGGGGGACTCTTGGGGAGGGGGAAGAGGATGGGAAATCAAAACGACATAGAATTAATGAGCCTTCACATATTGTCCTGTTTCTTTTGTTGTGGAACAAAACCTGGGTGAAAATGAAGTAGAAAGACAGAGGTTAGAACAGAGCCTCCATTAATATCAGGTTATAAATTCTACAAAACATTAACTTCATTACATAGCAATTACTATCCGTAATTGGCAGAACGGAAGATTCTACCTCCTCATCAATTGCTGGTTAGACGGGACTCAGCATTTTTCTCTTCTGCTGGCAAAGGTCATGTCACTAAGGAAGAGAATGCCTCCATGCAAAGAAAGAGTAGGTTCTTAAATTTAAGAACATAAGAAGAGCCTCCTGTATCTCACAACGGCCCACCAGATGTCTTAGGGAGCAGACAAGACACCTGCGTCCAGGTGCCCTCCTCTACAACTGGCCTTTTGAGATGGCCTACCTCTACCTATGTTCTTACACACATTTTCTTCCTAAATTCATTCAGGCTAGATGGCCTCACCACATACTGTGGCAGGGAGGTCCTCAGATTAACCGCACACTAGGTCAAGAAAATATTTCTTCTGTCCTAACTCTCCCAACATTCAAATTTAGCAGATGTCCCCTCGTTCTGATGTTATGTGAAAGAGAAAAGAGCATCTCACTATCCACAATATCCATTCCGTGCAGAACGTTGTATGTCTCAATCATGTCCTCTTCCAGTTCCTTCTTTTCTAGACTGAAGAGCCCCAGAACTATAGCTTTTCCTCATATGGAAGGTGTCCAAGACCATTATTTTTGTTGCTCTCTGAACCTTTTCCATTTTCTCTGTATCCTTTTTGAGATCTTGAGACCAGAACTGGACACAGTGCTCCAAATGTGGTCTTACCTTTGATTTGTACAATGGCATTATAATATTAGCTGTTTTATTCTCAATGCCTTTTCTAATGACTCCAAGTATGGAATTAGCATTTTTCATTGGGACGCGTGACAATTTTAGTCAAGCTATCCACTGGCATCCCTAGATCTCTCTCCTGCTCTGTTAGCTCCAAGCCCATTAAACTTTTCTGTAAAGTTAGGATTCTTTGCCCCCATGTGCATAACTTTCCATTTACTTATATTGAAGCACACCCACCATTTTGTTGCCCACTCTCCCAGTATTGAAAGATCTTTCTGGAGCTCTTCACAGTCATTTCTGATCTACACTACTCTGAATAGTTTGAAATTGTAATCCAACATCCAGGGGGATTTGACTGGTGTTAACTTCCAATTGCATTCACTTGTCTATGAGAAGCTCATTCGGTGGAACTACAATAAAAGTTAAAGGTATCAGAAAGAGTGGAGGTATATGTGATTTTAGATGGTAAACCCCCTGGGGGATGGTCTTGTCTTTTTGTGCTGTGTAAGAATAGATAAATATTAAAAGAGCCAATTCAAAGAATACAGCCTAATGCAAATTGAGAGACAGGGTGGTGGGGTGGATAATGCCACACATTTGGATTGGAGAGACGTACGTTCAAAGACTGGCTCAGAGATAAGTTGTGTTAGGTAGCCCTGACCAGATTGCAGCCTCTTGGTATAATCTTCATCAGTGTGCTATTATTGTGAGGATCAAATAAGATACATTTGGGAATTATTCCCTTGGGTAATTAGATCTCGGGTTATTAGATCTCAGTGGCCATTAGATTTTGCAGAGCTCCCTGAAGTGTAATGCCTATGAAAACAAGCTTTGCAACTTTTATGTGTCAAAATGCTTTCATGAAGATCTATATGTGTGTTGAGGAAAATGTTATTTGGCAAAGCTGGATTACATCTGCATGTACATCACTTGACTGCCATAAGAAGGTATCTGTTGTGTCTGTTCCAGCAACTTGCTTCAACCATGGCCAGATAGATGCTTCTACAGAGCACAGAAAGATGACAGCTCTCTCCCCCTTTTTTGCCTCTCTCACCAGCAATTGTCATTCATAGGAACAATGACTCTGATGAAGAGCATGGATATATGTGGGTAAACTAGCAATGGCTTAACATTTGATGACTGACAGATTAATGTGTGAAGTGATGTCACTTAAAGAATGTTTGAGGGAAGCTTGGGTGATATGAAAGTCTATCCCTGACTACCCAGACATAAGCCCCACTATAGTCAACAGGGCTTTCTCCCAAGTAAGGGAGGTTAGGATTGTCAAGATACAACTTGACGTTGATTATCAATATATATGGTCATCACATGATGGAATCCAATTACATGTATTATTGGCTGTTCACACTGGACTGTTTTGTCCAGCAAGTCATTGAAAGCTGCTGTCCATACTCCAAACATAAAATTAACCAACTTGGAGTGAAATGTCTCTTGCTTAAGAATTGCAAAAGTTATTTGTCCATGTCTCCTTTTGAGCAACACATTCATCCATTTTTCCTTTTGAATTGAGTCTGTTCTGAACTTGAAACCCACCAGTCAATGATTGGCACACAAGTCATATATTCTGGCCTGCCAAAGTCTCAGTGAACATCCTATTTTTGCTGCCTACCAGAAACTGCAACCTACAGGGAGCTTGTCAAGCACACAGCAGGCCTTGATATATGGCTTCTGGCAATGGAGTAAGTTTAGCTTGGTGAAACATAATTTGGGTAGGGTTGCAGTTAGGAATGCCCAGCCACCTAAGGCTTCAGTCCTGGGACTCAGGGCAGAGAGCTTGGTGGGGCAGAAACAAAGCCATGTGGTTATTGATGTGAGCATCAGCAAGCTTATCTCAGTCAAAAGAGCCAAGCTGATCCTAATGCATTAGGAGACTGGGCAAAATCCTAACCAGCTAAGGCTGCAATCAAGTCATGTTCCTGGGAGTAAGACCTGTTGAACACAACAGGGCTTACTTTTGAGTAAACATGGTTAGGATTGTGTTGTACAGCCAGCAGAACTCACCACTTATCTCTGCTCCTTTTATGGTGGGGGTTTAGACCAGTGTACAGACATGTGTCAGCCTCTGCAAATGGGGAGATGGTTGAGTTGCGCTGGCCTAAATTAGTTAGGATTGGACTCTCTGTGTGTTTGTTTCTATATCTATGTGTTTGTTTCTATATCTATTTAGAGGAAATGTACAATGTGGGTGAAAAGTTATTAACCTGGTATTTGGCTGATGGTTATGAGCTACAAGATCAGTGTAATGTCATGTTTCCCTTTTCCTGTTATGTACCATTTCCAGATATAGAAGAAGAGTTTGAACATTTTAAAAAACTTCTCTGCACACAGAAAATGAGTGTAACCTTTTTCAGCCTTGTCTTGATGTGCATTGTTTCTTTGTACAGTGTATTTTTTCCAGGATTGTTTGTAGGCACTTTTTGTGCCTACAAAACCTAGGGCGCAATCCAGAGTAATTACAGGGAGTCCTTGCTCTGATGTAAGAACAATTTACTCTGGATTGCAATATGAATTTCCCATAGGTTTTCACTAGGTGGTGCAGTAACTACGGGTGCACGTAATGTCGCTTACGTGCTCCTGTAGTTACTCTGGACCCACCTTTAAAAAGACAAGTCTGCTCCTGTCACACATTGGGTCTGAGGCCATGAAAGTTTGCTGCCTGTTGAATTAGATAGCCCTTGGCCAAAAGGTCAAATGCTGTCACTCAGTATAAAGTGGTCTCATATCTTAACCATGATTTATGGTTCAGCTTGGCATTTCACTTTGCCAGGCTACTTTCTATTCAGACAGGTAAACTGAATGCACCCACAAGACTTGCATCTCATCACATGGAAAGTTAGAGCAAAAGGGCCCTCATTCTGCTTCCTTGCCATGTTGTGGTATTTCCTTATTTTGATGACCCATCCATTCTAAAGTCTGCAAAACATGGCACTATATCAGTGACAATATAGCAAGGTCTCATTCTCTCATTGAACCACAACAAGTGCACATGCACGCGCATACACAAACAATTATTTTATTTCAGTGAAAATAGCTCAGGTTGATCTGGGCTTCCTTTTGCCTACTTCTAGTTTCATGCTGGTGAGGAAAATTAGCAAGATTTTTCTTTGCACAAACATATTGGTGATGAGAATTATACATTCATAATTCTATCTTCACAAGTCTCTTGCATGATAAATGTCTACTTATTACTTCTACATCAGTAGACCTTTTGAGCTGATCATCTTAAAGCTGTTTTCGTCCTGAATACATGTGACAATTTGCAGTCCTGTTTTTAACAGATGTTTTACGTTGCAAGGCTATTTTACTAGTATGTTGTGATTTACCCATAAACCGGTTTTGTATAATTTTCTATACTAAATTTGAAGCATAGTGTATCATTTAATGGCAAATCACCATTCTACATTCAGAAGGCCCCCCTCCTTTCTCCATATGTCAAAACAACAAATCTGGTTGTGTGTTCAATACAACCTTTTAAATGCAGTAATTATGTCAGATGAGGGACACCAATATTTTTCTAAACTCTCTTTGCATAGTATAATGTTGCCACAAAACAAGTTGACAAAAATGTATTGCAATGGTTGTGTAACCAAGTTGTTCTGGTGAAATGAGAATGGCTTCTTATTTGCATAGTATGTAATACAAGTCCCTTTAACATGAACATTTCTGCTGCTGAGGCAATAATGTGTGCGATTAAAATTTTTCTTGTATTAATGAGAAAAACAGTCCAACAATTTGTGATGTAGACCAGAAGCCAGCTATTTCCATGTAGAAATTTCCCTAATGGAAGGAGTTTTTAAAAAAACACAAAATACTGTCAAATACTGAGACAAGATAATTATGGAGCAGAGACAGCATGAAGCCACAGAGAAACAGCTATTACAGCTCTTGTAATTGCTGTCATAGCCACAGGTTTTTAAACTATGAGTGCCCTCAGCAACTTTATAGGTTCCTCCTGGTTCTTTGAAAATAATGTTGGGAGTGGGGGAATCCTCCTCTCTTCACGTCATTGAGATCATTCTTGCTCATTTGGAATTTCCCACCTGTAATTGTAGAAATTGGTGTTTCTACAGTAAAGGTTGTTTATAGAAAAAAAATGAAATGTAGAGGGTATTGTTAAACAGCTGGCTTTTCATATAGTCGGTCTATTTTTTTAAGTGGAAAAAAATGATTAGAACCGTGATTTTCAACCAGTGTGCTGTGGCACAATGGTGTGCCACAGATCATCGTCAGGTGTGCCCCAAGAATTTGGGGATTGACATTCATTAAAAGGAAAATTGGGGGATTTGAACAGTCTGGTGTGCCTAGTCAACAGTAAAAACAATTGATGGTGTGCCTTGACAATTTCAGTGCCTTGTTAAGTGTGCCATGAGATAAAAAAGGCTGAAAATCACTGAATTAGAACAAAAGCAGTATCAGCAACAGTAGCATAGGTAATGCAGTCACATCGCTATTAGGTGTGGGGGTGAGGTCAACACCAGGTGATGTGCCTGGAAGGTGACGCACACTTGGGGGCCGTGACACTCCAACATAGAAAAATTATATGGGATGGTTTTTAATAAGCTGATCATGCTATATTAATCAACCAACCAACCAACAGTATTTATATACCACTTTTCAACAAGAGTTGATAAAATGGTTTACAGTGAAAATAAAATATCTAATAGTATTTGACTTCTTTCCCCAAGGGGCTCACAATCTAAAACACTAGCAGAAGCCACTATAAAAGACATTGCTGGGGTGAGGAGAGCCAGATACTCTTCTGCTGTTAAATAAAAGAGGAACACCCACTTGAAAGGATGCCTCTTGCACAGTTAATAGGGGAACTATATATAAATGAATGTGGAATTTACAGCAGAATTCAATGAAAAAAACCAGAGTGAAATATCTCCTTTCTATCAAATGTAATGACCTCCCAAACTAGGAAACAATAATGCCTGAAGTCCTATGGAAAGTGAAACTGAACTGTATCACACTTTACTTTATCACAGTTTACTCGTGAGCAGGCACGTTTGCCTTGGAAAAGGCATGCTAAGTGGAAACCAAAGATAGCAGAATGCTCCTGCTCCAATGAACATAGCTCCCCCCAAAAAAACACCTCCCCCCTTCTAGGCTGACAGGTGTATTGAGCACTATGGAAAGTGAAACTTAGCTACACATTTGTTTTTACTTGTGAGTAAGCAAGCATGTCTTGACTGGTGTGGAAGGTCAGATCAGTGTAGTGCAAAGTTTCTGGAATGGTCCTGATGCTGTGAGCCTGTGCTCCAGAAGTCAGCCTCCTTCCCTCTCACACACTGTAAAGGATAAAATCAGATGGTTCCACGGGTAAGGTGAATTTTTCAAAGCCAGGTTGGTCCTCATAATCCAAATTCCTTCCCCCCAGCCTAATTTCCTGTCTTCATCACTGTGGAGTTTTAATGCTTTTTTTAAAAAATTACATTTTTAAAATTTTTTTATAGGTTAATGATTTTTTTCAATATCAGTGTAGCCCAAACAAAAATAAATAAATAAATAAATACTGGATCTAAAACTGATTTCATCCCAAATCACGCTGAACTGGGCATATAAGAACTTAAATTGAACTGGGCATTGGGTAGGATTAAAAACCTTATTGATTTTTTATTTGGAGGGGATCTCAGGTGGTTTATTTTAACGTATTTACTATTATTTATTTTAATTTGCTTGATGATGTCACTTTCAGCCATGACATCACTTCTGGTGGGTCCTGGACAGGTTAAAAAGTGGGCACTCTAAAAGGTTCGCGAACCACTGTAATAAGGTGTTGTTAAGGTAACTCTTTTGGGGGGAGAGGTGACATCACTAGTGACCAAAATTGCTAAAATTGTGATTTTTAGGAATAATGCCATCATGTTATATGCTGTTGTGTAATTTATATCAGAAAGCAATGAAACCAACCACTTCGAAATATCTTTAATCCAGCAAAGCATATGCCCAAAAACCGGTAGAGGTGGGCCAGTGGCACAGCACCATATTCCTCACCCAGGATGTGGTCCTGACCACTCCATAGGAGGAGTTTCATGATGGGTATGACATCTCCCGCAGTAGGTGACACAAACCCTAGTGACGACACTGAGTCGGAACCCACTAACTGGGTCACAAACCAATTCTGGGAAGGCTCTCATCAGTATTTTTTAAATATTTTAGATTTGATGCTACTGTGGTTTGTGACTAATTAGAAAAAAAATCTGTACTTTTAACAGGCTGCTATGTATATGTTTTTAACAATAATAATGAATGGGACTTACTTCTGGGTAAGTGTGTGTAAGTAGGTTTGCAGACTAGATTGTTTAAAAATTTCCTGTCTTATGATGTCAATTCTGGTCATGATTTAACAATCTAGAGTAACTACAGGAAGACATAAGAGGCACTTTCTCTGGATTGCTCTATGCATTTCCCATAGGAGGCACCGTAATTACGTTGGTGTAAAAGGTGCCGTCGTTACTCTGGATTGTAGTTAATTTCCAGTGGGTCCTGACAGATTCTCATTCTAAGGAGTGGGTCCCAGTGCTAAAAAATTTGAGAACCAGTGTTAGATAAGCTCCCCACGGCCCCTCCCCCCAAATAGGGGCAAAATCTGTCCCCTTAATTACTAATGGTGTTTTGCTCAACTTGAACATCTTTAATGCTCACACACAAGATACTTTTCATGCATGCAAGGCAAATCATAGACATTTTCTTCCCGTAACCACAACTCTGAAAGAGCCTGCATGGTTTTTCACTGGGCCAATTGGACAGTAGGATTTTGATCCTACATACAGTACATAACGGACAAACATGCCTTCTAGTATGTCAGTGTGCCACAGTGTGTCAGTGTGCCACAGATTTCTATTCTCTTGGAATAATTTCTCAAAACATTGTTCAAATACTACTTCAAAGCAGAGTTTAAATCACATTTTGAGAGATGGTTCAGACATCTCTGCAGAGGGAAGCAGTGAAACTATATATTTCCCAGACACATTAATCCTGCTCAGCTTTCTTTGAAAATTTTACAGCCTAGAGGACAGGAAAGTGGCCAGATTTGTGTGCAGGTATGTTAAGGTTCAATCCTATCCAACTTTCCATTTCTGGCGGAGCCCAATGCAGCCCCTTGTAATGGAATACATGTTCCCATATCTTGAAAAAGGCTCTGGCGACTGTTCCGTACCACAGAATGCAGCACATACTCCACTGGCACAACAGCACCAACACTTTAAAATTGGATAGGATTGGGCCCTTAGTCCAAAACTATCAGACAGACTGACAGTATTGCCTGTCAATACCATCATTTTAATATGGGGGGTCGGGTGGAATATCACATTTTGACCATATCCCCAACATCATTACAGTGAGTTGAAGATGAGAATAGGCTGTGAAAATAAGACAGCATAGATATATGACCTGTATTTGCAAATGAGAACTCCAGTCAATACATGTGCTAAGATTGGGGTGAGACCACCAGGAGCCAAAGTGCTTTTCCAAGCACTAAAGTACAGTGGCGCCTCACTTAAAGAGCTTAATTCATTCCTGAGGCATGCTCTTTAAGTGAAACGCTCTTTAAGTGAAGCAGATTTTCCCATAGGAAATAATGGAAAGACGATTGGTTCCACAACCCAAAAAAAATTCATATAAAAATATTAACTGTTTATAAAAATGATTACAAAACACTGCAATATAACACTGTACAAAGCACTGTAATATACAGTAACACACAACACTGCAATAAAGAAAATACTGTACAGTACTGAACTGTACTGTACCTTTGAAAACCTTCATGGCTGGTGTGAGGGTTACAGAGAGGGGATGACTTTGGCTGCAATCCTAAAGACACTTTCCTGGGAGTAAGACCCATTGGACACAATGAGGCTTACATCTGAGTAGACATTGTTAGGATTGTGCTCTTTCACAATCACTGATGGAGTCACTGCTATCCATTGGCTCAATGGAATCTATTGTCATTTTGTGCAACTTTAACATTCCCAAGCTGCTGACAGGGAGCAGCACTAGAACATTGATAAGGCACACCTTCCACGCTGCCACACACAGATCTCACGTACAGACCTGACTCAGGCTGCTCCCCCACCCCCCCGGACATCCCATGAGTTCCCTGGCAATGGAAGCCTATTCCAGACTTTGCCCAGGGCTCCACTGTAGCTCAAGCTAGTCTCCTCGTCCCTCCTGTGAGTTCCCTTGCCATGGAAGCCTGTTCCAAAGTTCCTCAGAAGTGCTCTTTATTCAAGATAGTGCTCTTTAAGCAAGTCAAAATTTCTGAGAAAATTTTGCTCTTTATACAAAACGCTCTTTATTCAAGACGCTCTTTATTCAAGGTACCACTGTATACATGAATGAGTATATAGTATACATGAATGACCAAGTATACATGAATTACCTCTGAGAAGAGCATTCATTTATAGCGTAACCATATACTGCCTTCCAATTTCTTTGGACATAATAGAACAGAATAAAAGGTTGTAAAAATTTATTAACTCTATTGATAGATCACTTTTATTGGTTACTGTTTCTAAGGTGGTTTATAATTTAAAAAATAAACCATTTGATCTATATCACTCATATGAACTATATCCTCCTGCAGCCATTTCCATTTGGCAGCTATAGTAGAGATGAAATGGTGAAGCCTGGCCTTGTAAGAACGAACAATTTGGCAATCTTCACCAGACTGCAGAGCAAAGGGAAGGACAGAAAGGCCCTTTCCACTAGGTAGGAAGGATCTCTGTAACACTCTAATCAAGCCTGTGTGATTGCTTTGGAGGGGGTTTATTTCATTTTGTGGTCTGGCTCTTGCTTCTTGCAGACCAAGACACCATACCTCAGAATCAGACTGCAGGCAGACATGAATATCTTTGGGGAAACTCCCTTCTAATGATTACAGTTTGCAAATGAAAGCGTTAAAAGTTGGGTCCTGTTGAGCACTTTCTTCCTCTTATTCTTATTTTAATATCTATTATCCTGGAGGAAAGAGAGGCAGAACAGTTTGGAGAAGTAACATCAAAAATGTTCTTAGAGTTAATGCCACTTAAACACAAACTCCCTACAAAATAGGGATGAGCCATTGACTTTCAAGGACTCACATAACAAATATCTCCCGATGTGCACCTACTGTGAGTCTGACTAATCACCTTCTGATCCCTTGCCTGCTGTTACATTGTAGCTCTGGGATTATGTAAAGCAAAAACGTAAAATAATGCCAGCCCATACCCTGCATTTCAGTGGGCCAGCAATGTTTGATTAAACCATAGCCAGCTTTGGTGTGTCTTATAATTAAAAAAAAACAAGACCATGGTGTGAGCACATATGCATAACTGTGATACAGTCCACAGAATTGTCAGCCCTATTTACAGAAGATGTCATTAGTCTGTACGAGGGATCTCTGATCTTCTCAGTGTTCACCTGGGCATACAGCATGAGGACGTGGAAATATGGCCAGTAGCACCTATCCAGTAACAAATCACCATTTGTGATCTGTATCATAAAAGCACTTTTATTCCAAATGAGTATAAATACTTCTGTAAAATTGAATAATAAAGGACTTGGAAGAGATATCACCCAGCTGCCTAATGGGACATCCATTTAGGTTGGAGGAGAGGAAGGAAGGACAGGTTGAGAGTCTTGTCTTCAATAAATAGGAAAGCAACTCAAGTCCCTAGCATTGTGCAGCCGATAAAAGCCCAGGGGCTCAATCATTTTGTCTAGGCCACAGTTTCCAAGTACCAGAAGAGAGAGATAGTGAAATGAGTGAGATCACTCAAAATAACAATAACAGCAGCTAAGGGAACAAATGCTGAGTTCCTAAAAGGGGTTGGGGCAGAGATTCCATCTCGCAACATTGCCAGCAGCTGCTTAAGCACAATTGGGAAAGCGAGTGTCAAACCAGTCAGAACACCAGGATGATGTACATCAAGGTTTTGTTTGTTTAGTTTGAAGCAACCTTGTTCCTCTGGGGATGATAAAAAATTCATACCAAGTATGGTCTGACAAAACAAAAGAGACCCAGGTACAAAAAGGGTAGGTATGCCTTATACCCCTGACATTTCCGCAACACATAGAAAGCAGTTCTAAGAGAGCATAAAAAAGTTGGGGCTTTTGAACCCAAGGGCACCATTAAAGCGGAGCTCAAAAAGAAGCTGATAAATAAATAAATAAGGTGTTCAAATTCCACCCTAATGAGGGGTGACAGAAAGGATGCAAATTGCACACGCATTTAGGAGGTGCCAAAATGAAAAATCGGGGGAATGAACAAACTGTCGGGTTGTCTGTACATGAAAAATTCTGCGATAGTGAAATGGTCCAAGGGAATGGGCTATGTTAATGTAGGATAATGGCTTCTCCCATGGTAGCATGGCAGCAGTACAAGAGGTAACATGCAGTCATGCACTCATGGACTGTACTCTGTGACATAGATCCAAAAAGTATTGGCTTTTACATCAGTTCGATGAGGCTCAGCATCTTTCTATATTAAAAAGGAAATGAACAGCATGTGGTTATGACTCATCTCCCCCCAGAATGATCAGAGAGCCTTATAAAATTGTTTTGTACCAAACCAATTGGCAATTTAGAGCACACAAACAGCAAACCCAGCTCTTGGAATATGCTTCTGGACATACAGAAACCTAGTTTCACTTGCCTTAAACTTTGCACAGTGCAAGTCTGGCCAAGCTCTGTGCTGGTCTAAGTGCGTTGCAAAAGTTTCATTAGAGTGCCGTTGGAGTTCCACCATTGTGGCTGCAATCCTAAAGAAAATGGGGCTTCCTTTTGAATAAGGTTTGTGCTCTTTGTGCCTCACATGAAATGTTTATTTCATTTCTATCCCATTGTTTCTCCCTGGAGAGCAGGACTCCATCCATAGGGTTGCCCCATATGTTCATATAAGAATTTTGATTCCTCACAACAATTCCTCACAATAGTTATGTGAGAAAGTCTGGGCTGTGAGAGCATCATTTTGCTGAGGTTCTTAGGGATTTCATTCAATCACTTACTAAGGGGTGTAATTCTAACCAATTTAGGCCAATTTATCACCTGTCCTATCTTCCCGTAGTGGTGTGGGAGGTTGGTGTATGCCTGTGAACTGGCCTAACCCTCCTCAGGAGTGGGGCAGATGTGCCGCTTTATAACTCCAAGTGGAGGGCATCTACAAGCAGACATGTCTTGTACCACCCCTGCAAATACAGATCCTCTGTTGTCATAATGTGCTCCTAGAAGCTTCTAGTGGGCCACTGTAAGATACAGGAAACTGGACTAGATAAGCCTTCTGCTTATCCAGTTGAGCTCTTATGTTGCCTTCAGACAAGTGAATGTGTTCCCTATATTTTGTCAGTACAAACCTATGGTGAAAACAAAGTTTATTAAGGGCCTGTTGAGCTACCATGCTGAGTTTGCGGACTGCGTCTTGTTTTGTGAGTTACAAGTTCTCAGGCAAGTTCTCAGGTTTTGTGGGTTACTTTTTTAAAAGTACATATTTAAGTTAGTGTGGAAACGTTTAAAAAGTAAATGAAACACTTAAAAGGGGTAAGTACCTAGTTATGACTATGGGTGCCAACCTTTCAGGTGTGACCTAGAATCCCAAATAACCAGCAATTCTGGATATTTGAACAGGCCCACTAGGAATTTCCAACATTACAACATGTTGGAGAAAAATTTCATAGTTGGAAGTCCAATTTGGGATAGGTTTAAAAAGTAAAAACTATGAGATGTGTTGAGACATAGTTAGGGATGCCTCTAATATCTGTTATTTTCTACTGCCCGTCTGAAAACTGCATATTTGTTGTTGTGGGTAAGCATCTCAAATGAGCCTCAGAGTTGAGAATATTATCATGAGATCTGCAAGTATAACAAGCCAGCAAATCAACCTGATAACTGGGTGTGCAGACTGTTGCACAATAACACCAACTGTAGATACAAAGGGCATGCATAGAATGTGCGGCAATTATTCAGATCAGTGTAATGCTGTTTAGACTGAGATGTCTGTGCTTCTAAATGGGAAGCATGATCTGCAATTAAGCCAATTACGGATAATAACCCTCATGCCATGTGCAACAGTGATTGAAATTTGCAAAAACCACCTATTGGTGCTGGCGGATCAGTGTTCCAAACATGCGATGTTGGTGCATGGAAGGCAGATAGACGTGCTGAAATAAAAGGGACAGGCTTCATACATCCCTTGCAGTAATCAGTAAAGCCGGATAGTTAACAGCAGTGACGTTTGAACAGCATGTCCTCTTAGCTGGCTTGGTAGCACATATCTGTGAGTGCTTAGCCATGTTAACATAAACCCTCATTAGGTCGGATTAGGCAGGAAACGGTGACAAACAAGATGGACACTAACCCTCTGAGGAACCATCTGAGGCTCTGTGTGCTTATTAAGTTGCTTTTTAAATTGCTTTAAGTTTCAGGGATTGGATCGCAATGTAAGTCTAGACTGTATCACTTTAGGAGAATTTGTATGTGCGTATGCACATGAATGTGTCTCACAACATGTTTGGATTTTGTAGTCATTTTCAAACTCTTGTTCCCCAATTTATTGAGATATCTGGCCTTAATATATTTGTTCCACATCCCATTGGGAATAGGGAGAAGGGAAAGGGATTTGTGTATATTTTTCCACAAAGCAAGCATAAAGTAATTGCACCCCACACAGTACAGACAATTAACATGTTATTTTCTTTCCTCGGGGAGGGAGCTGGCAAGATGTAGAAAGTAGCTTTGAAGAGTGATGTCACCACAGAGATGAGTAAAGAGCCAAGTATGACTGATGGGCCTCCTTCAGCTAAAAGGATCACAAGTTGTACAGGTGTGCTTTTAGCAAATGACAAATACAGTCAATTCATAGAAATTGCTTTTCTTGCCCACCAGCTGACTGTTGTCTGTTTCAGCCATGATGAAAACCCTATGGAGGGCAACCTGTTTTAAGGGACCAGTGAAATATGATTCCAACCAGCACTGGACTTGATCCTGGAGATGTTGACCATGACCAGGAATACATTTACCTAGCTGTGACTAGTGTGCCAGTGCATCTGTTTTTTTAAAAAGAAATCTGGCCCCAGTACTATATGCCATGTTTGGAGTATTATAATGCACTCCATATGTAGATTTCGCCTTGAAAGGAAAATCCATCTGGTTCAAATTGTAGCAGCTACTTTCTGTGGACATGGGTCAGATTTAGAGAAGTGAAGGCCATTTTTCCCCAATGAAAAATTGGGGGAATATGAAAACTTAATAGAGAGAATAGACAAACAACACTGAAACTATGAACCCTTAATGGTAGGAAATGAAAGCAGAAAGCATCCTTAGAGAAGAAGAATGAGAATCTACTTAAAACCTGCAAGCCTAACAAAGATATTGGATCCACCTAACGATTGCCTCATCTAGCCCATATTTTTCCAACTTCCCGTTTAAGATGTCATGCAGGACCTTGTCGAATGCTTTGCTGAAGTCAAGATAAATGACATCCACAGCATTGCCACTGTCCAGTAAGCTCGTAACACGATTGAAAAAGGAGATCAGATTGGCTGGCAGATTTATTCTTGGTAAATCCATGCTGGGTTCTTTTGATCACCAGATTCTTTTCTAGATGTGCTCTAAATCAGAGGCACAATGGAGTGTCCATTTCTCCATCTATTCCAAGTCGTCATACTCAGGAGCATATTGAATGTCATTTGTTGCTGAGATCCATATATTTGAAAAATTTGAAGAATGATGAAATTGCTACAAAATGGCACAACTGCAGTGGTAAAGACGTGATTGGAAAAAAAACATATTAATGATAGAGATCCATGAGCTGATCCATGGTTGCCATGAAAAATAATTTTAAAGAAAATCCATTAAATGCCCATTTTCATATTAGAACGAAGCAACTACAGGTCTGTGTCATTTAGCAACATTCTAACAATTAACTGCATGTATGATGGTCCATTACTAGTTTTACTGTACAGTATCTGCATAGTAGTTGAAACTCCTTGCCTTTGCATGCATTAATGCATACTTTCAATGCATTAGTGTTGCCATGATCCAGTTCTGGGTGACTTGCCTCCATGGTTGTTGGAATGGCCTTCAGAGGCCTCAGGAAGGAAACTCTGGAGGCAAAAGCACGTTCCTGTTTTTAGAAAGCTATTTATGGTTTGCTTCTGAGAACTGGATGCAAATTCTGGATGCTTTTGTGAGGAATTCTAAGGCCTTTGGAGATCCGGTGCAACCTGGAAAAGGCCTCAGGGGCCTCCAGATGACAACACTATCAACACAAAGAGAGGTTTTTCACATGATAATATTTCTTCATTAGCAGGCTTCCGTCAGTCTTGAAAGACTATGGTATCGTGCTCGGTGCTGCATACACTGCATGCAAAGCACAAAAGCCTGGGTTGTATTGTAATGGAGGATAGGTTGTTCCCCAAGCAGCAAATCCCCCCTCTCCACGCCACTGAATTAGTCCAATGGAAAGGCAGAGCCAATACGATTGGATCCTGCTGGTGTCGCAGAGCAGGGCTAAGGACAGGAGCTCACCCTGTCTTGTGGGGTCGACCCGGGTCTCGAACCCTGGCTTGCTGGTTAACAGGCACAGCGTCTTTACCACTTGCGCCACCCACAGTTCAAATAATGTATCTCCATCATTTAGGGATGCATAACTTTAATTGGAGAGAAAGGGCTATGTCACTAATTGAACTGAACTCAACATAAACTGTGGCGAACAAGTTAGAAAGAATATTGTATAAGTCAGCTTTGTATGTAAATATCAAGCAGAATGGGAGACAAGCAGTGCAAGCCTAAGCCTGTCTACTCAGAAATAAGTCCTATTGCATTCAATGGGGCCTACAGCCAGGAAGTGTGTATTGTAGTAGTCTTCCAGCACCACCTTCAAGTTCAGGGAGCATTAGAGAAAGTGACCTTTAAAGGCATTTGTCCTAATGTGTCTTCATACAGCCATCCCCTATTTTCTGTTCTCTGAAGGTTTTACTCTTTCAACATCTTTCAACACCACTCTTTCGATCCCCTGAATCATTCATTCAACCCATGTGCTGATATTTCAACCTCTCTCTGCTGGTCTAAAGGTTAAAATTGCCCTCCCCCATATTGATTTGCATATGACTCAGTGATTCAAACTGTTTTGGTATATTTGTGTAAGTGCACACACACTAACTTTAGCTCTGGGTTCCCTTCCCAAAGTAAATAAAGAATTTCCATTTGTTGAAATCTTGATGTGGGTAGGAATTTGCAAGATATTTGCTAGCTAAAAAAAGCAAATTCGATGCAACATTGTAAACAAAAAAAGACTGTGTTCCAGTGGCGTAGCTAATGATCATGTAGCCCGGTGCAAAGCTCAAAATGTAGTTTCGGAAGTGATGTCACAACCGGAAAGTGACATCAACCCCAAGTATTTTTAAAAAGAAAATTGGAAAAAAACCAAAACTATATAATATATTCTATTATAATATAATAAAACCGGAACTATATAATATGATGGCATTATCATTAATACATACCCCGTTTTTCACAATTTTAGCTACTAGTGTCAAGCTCAGTTTGTAGTCTCCCTAAAAGTTGTAGTCTGGTGCAACTACACCCCCTGCACCTGCCACTGCTGTGTGCCACTTTTCAACCTTTTCTGCTTTGTGCACAGTCTTTGCTTCAGGAGTACAAAGATCATAAAAATAATCCACTATGTTTCTTAAGCTGTTCTTATTTCTTTTTTACTACCAACTTGTTACTGAAATTTAGCTTCCTCCAATGAATGACTTTGCTAATATCCTCTGAACCAGATCACATTGCCGGCATGTTAAATACCTCAGTTGCACACAACATGTTGAAACGGTTGCTATTTCTTCTTTACCTAAACTGACGGCAGGTCAATTTGCAAATCCAATATGAAAGTTCTTAGCGCTTATGTATTTGTCTACAATGGTAAATATAAGTAACCTTTTGCCTATCACAGAATGCCCCTAAAGGCGTTGTGGGTTAAGAGTGATTAAATTCGTCTATGCATGCATAATACAATACGCTTTGCATAAATGATAATAAATAATTGCTGGCTATAAATAATTCATCATTTATTTTTCCAGGAGAAATAGCCTGCTTCAACATGGCTGAAAACAAAGGATAAAAGTAAGCACACTCAAAAGGGTTAATTTCAAAACCCAGAAATTGCAACGTTTCAGGCAACAGAAGCTCTTGTATGTAGTCTGTATTTTTTATGTGTTTTGACATATTATAGTCCCATGCTGTTGTTAAACATTGTGCGATACATATAGAGCAACACTATAAAAATCATAGAAAAAATAAATATTACATATTAAAAGAGGAGAAAGTGACATGGCAGGCCTATATGTACGTAATGTTTGGCTTCAGGTTAACCATCAAGCATGAGCCATTGCAGTACCATAGAAAGGTTACTGTAGCAAAACCTCTTCATGCCCCACTCACTTGTCCACCACTTGGTAGTTCAGGTGAGATATTCAGTGGCAGAATGGATGCCCAGTGTGCTCATGCTAGGCCAGCTTTAGGGCTGGGCAAATGGTAAAGCTCACAAATATGCCTTATGGCACAATCAATCAAAATCAAATACAGAAATTAACAACCGGTTCTGTGCCCATCTGGCAGCCACTTTTAAATGGCTATTTTTAAACTTTATATGTCCTGTCTCTTGTTAACAACTGGTTCTATAGAATATGTGTGAACCTGCTGGAGCCCACCCCTGGATCATGTGCCACAGAAATGCCACATCATTAAACAGCCAGCCCAATCATATTTTTATCTATTCGGAAGAGTTCAACCAGATTTACTCCCAGGAAAGTGTGGATAGGATTGCACCTCATGACATTGCAATCCTAAACCCTGTGCAAAAGCCTGGCACAAGTCCCATGCTGCCCTTGAGGTATTGCAAAAGTACTGTAAGGCATTTCTGATCCACTCCCTGGGGGGTTAGGCCAATGCAGTCAAGCACCGGTGTCCCTCTGCCACCATGCGAATGGAGAAATGTGTGAGTTGTGCTGGCCTGAATTTGTTAGGATTATGCACCCTCTGAGCTCCCATGCAAGAGATGGACAACTAGAGTCCCAATTTATTAGTTCAAACATTCAAAGAAACTAGTGCCTCCTTCTCTACTGCACTGCCTTCCACTATGGCAAGGCATGAGTATCATAACTTTGGCATACATATGAGCAAGGGGTGTCAAATGTTAGAATTTCTTTTTCAACACTGCTTTTCACTTTTTGCAGCAGCATCAATTTATTTATCACATTGATGTGCCTCATTTCTCTCACGGTGAATGTGTGCAGCCAGGGTTCCCAGTCTGTCTTCTCTGAAAACACTGACCAGAGCTTAACCTTTGTAAGTTAGTTGAATTCTGCACTCCCAGACTGTAGCCTATAACCATATAAGACAACATCCCTACCCTTTTACAGTGTCTCCCATTGACACAGAGCAGACTGGGAGGGATATTCACTTTATGAAGGGAAAACGCTTGCAAACACTAAGGCTAGGTGCAGAGACCTTGCCCCAGCAATCCCAGTGGTGACTTTAATATATAGCCCAGACATCCTGCTCTTAAATGGTTCAGTCACAAATTAGTGCATGTAACTTATCCAACTGTTATCTTCTCCACTGATCTCTTTCCAATTATTAGATTCAAGGAAAGAATCAATGCATTCTGAATGACATTATCAGAACATTTTTGCAAAAAATAATTCCTTCCCCTCCTCAAACTGCTAAAGACGTACCCTACCAATTCTAGTCTGACATAATATTTTTGTTGGCAGGGTCCCTGTGCTCACCATACATCATCACTAACTTATTAGGACTTGAGGCAATTAGCTGAAACAAACAGAGGAGACAAGATCTGTATTGAACCATAGACATTAGGGGAATAAATAGCCCATGGCACTCCATTATTTGTGAGCTGCATCAAAGCTCAGGCATTTTGGATTTGGTTTAAAGAAAGGTGTGCATTGTTTCCATGGAACATCTATACATTACTCTATTATTTTCTTCCTGATTCAGGTTACAGGAGGGAAAAAAAAAGCTATGGTGGGGTATAACAGGGCAGCCGAAAGAACTTTTCAGTTTCATCTCAGCATTCAGTGCATTGCATGAATGGCTCAGGATTAAAAATCCAATTAGATCCTCCCTTGACATGGAAAGTCAGATGGGTAATTTTGAGAAACACATTGAAAGCTTTCTGTAATTAATAAAAGTGAATGTGGTAATATGCACAAAAACTGGGGCCTGAGATTTGTGGATACTCATGCTGCATGGCTTTCAACAGCTTCCTGTGATAAAATGTCTTGCATGAAAAATCTTGGAGAATGCAAGTATATCTTTATGCATCTGCCCTATGAGAAGAATTGGCCAAGAGGGATGCACAATGTTGTCTTGGAAATGAAAAAGGTCACTTTCTGTTTCTTGTGAAACGGGGCAAAGAAGGAGCCAGATAAGTGAGCATGCATCTCCAGCAGCTCATTGGTCACAAAGTCCTGGGAGTTATGTATATCTTTCTGCACTCTCGTATTTTTAGGTCTTTGATTATCCAAAGAAGGACTGTGAGCCCCCATGCAAGAGATTAACAACTAGACTCCCAATTAATTTGTTCAAAAATTCAAAGAAACTTAGCACCCCCTCCTCTACTTCTCCACCCTCCACTATGGTAAGGCATGAGTACCATAGCTTGGAAAGGTGACAAAGGTGGTCACTTTTGTCTATTTCTTACTAGAGACGACTCCTGATGAAATCTATGAGAATGCCTGATGTTACTGCTTCTTCGTCTTCTTATCCCTTCCCCAATGCAAGACTGGAGGGACTGGGGAAGTAGAAGACGGAGATGGCAACAGGGGCTCCACACCAAACACTTTCTTTTGCAGGGCCTCCTCTTCAATTGGCAAGGAGCACAGAATGTTTTTTCCCTAATCAATCCTCAGACTTGTAAATTTCCCAAGCATCTCTTCTGAGAAATGGACTCTGTGAACCTTCCACCCTCTCCTCTTAGGTTGTCCTACATCTTCTGACCTAGGGATATCACAAAAGTGCCATAAGGCTCTTCTTTTCCACTCCTGGAGAGGATAGGCCAGTATACAGGCAAATGCCAACCTCCCAACTCCACCAAGGGAAGATGCACCAGGTGGGTTAGGCTGGCCTAAATTGGTTAGGATTGTGCCCTATGTAGGATATGATCCCACTGCTTCTAATGATGATTACCTCTGTCACTAAAAACAAGGTCTTCTTCAGTATTTGCCCCATCCCCTGGTTAAGTCAACTCAGACCTACATCAGCAATCTTATCAATCTACTCAAGTAGATCAGGCCCAGGAAGCCAGGTTGGATATGACATGTTCAGGCACCACTGATCCTGCCCTCTTCTGGGCCCACTCTGCCCATTCCCACCCTTATAGCTGCCCCATGCCACCCTCTTCCTGCCCTCTCCCACCCCTGTGCTGGACGTATCTGCTCCAGTAAGCCTCAGTTGCTATGCCAGTGATAGTGGTAAGGATCTGGCCTTTCTGCAATCAGTCCTGGGCCTTGGGCTACCATTATGTGCTCTATGGCATTTTTGTAACAGCACATGGTAGCACATGCCAGTTCATACCAGCAGTGCATGCCATGCCTGGCACACTTTCCACCAGTTCAGGCTGTTTAACTTTAACTGGACCTGCTTACAGTTTGTGGGGAAAAGAGATCCACATTGTTTGGCTCCAAAATACTAACTGCACATGTTCTGCTAAAATCTTTGGAGAGAAAAGAGGCTTCTTTGTCTGAGCATAACTGTCTTGTCAAAAGATTGTGCCAATTTAGGGACAATCCTCTGTTCCTATTGGATCCACAGCCAATGTACGAGTAGTACCTTCCCTTGCTCCAATACACATAACTAACATCAAGGCATGCTGACTGTGTAACATTACTGATCATATACTATCTCACTTTTCCAAAACAGGAAATAGAAGATTCTTCAAAATTATTATGCAAGACTAACCTATGTCCTTACCTTTAGTGCAGAGCTGTACAAAGATGTACAACAAAAGTACAAAGGATATATTGTCAGACCGTCCCTACGAAGAGTTTGAAATTTGGATTCATAGGTTGATCTACATCTAATATTATTATCATATGCATTGATCAACATCTGTCTTCCGATGGCAGGAAAAGCTTAATTTCTGTATACTACTATATTTACTTGATTCTAATGCACCATCAAATCTAATGCGTACCATATACTTATAATCAAAATACCACATTTACTTGAATCTATTTAACCATCAAATCTAATGCGCACCCGGATTTTGGAAACTCAATTCAGATGAAAATGGTGACCGTTAGATTTGAGAAAATACAGTAATTAAAGGGATAGGAGAGGAGTCTACTAAGGAATGGCAGCATTTAAAGCACTTTGCAGTCCATGCTGTACACACCCACACAACAGTCTTGCAAGAAAGGTCCTTATTCTTACTGTTATGCCCAAGGTCCTATAACTGTAAGAGGATATTTTCACAAAGAAAAGTTAAATCAAATTTAATTAATTTAATTTCCTGCACCTCTAAGATGACCTCACATTGACCTGTGTGATACAGTGTAGCAGTGTTCTAATGTTAAATGATCCTGTTCTCTTAAGCGCTAATCTTAAAGGCAGACAAATCATGGGAGGCAGACTTCCAGGAACTTTCCCATTTCCGAAAGCAGGTGCAAAATCACACTTTTAAACAGTGGCATAGCAAGGGGGTATAGCAGTTGCACTGGGTAGCAAACTTTGACACTAGTGGCCAAAACTGTGAAAAACAGAGTTACGATAATACCATAATCCGATGAGGCACTTAAGGTCATCTGAGGGGGCCCTACTGACTGTGCTGCCACTAAGAGATTTGAGAGGTGTGGCGGCCAGAGACAGGGCCTTCTCGGTGGTGGCACCCCAGCTTTGGAACTCCCTCCCCTTGGAACTGAGGAAATCTCCCTCAGTACAGAGCATCAGGCAGAGCCTAAAAACCTTTTGTTTAAAAAAAAGCATTTTAATGGGGCAGAGGTTGGGGGCTATTGTTTTTAGCATATATGTTTTAACTGTTTTTAATTGAATGTTCTATTTAGGTTTTAAATTATGTTTTAATGTGAGCCGCCTTGAGTCAGTCTATGACCCGAGAAAGGTGGGATACAAATTTTTAAATAAATAAATAAATATAAATAATGTTATATATTTTGGGAAGATACGTTAATGCCAAATGCAATGAAGCAAACTGCATTGGAATATCTGTGTTCTATTGAATGTTATGGCAAATTAACCTCAACTGAAAACACCAACCACCTATGAAACAAAAAGTGGATTTTCTTAACTCAAAACTGACTCCTGAGACTGATTACTCTGAGCACCAATTAGATGTAATTATCATACAGTATGGAATTAATAAAGGGGGTACAGCTCCCTTTTTCATATAGCATAATCCAGTTACCCATGCTAACTGGGTAAAGAGGCCCTTCTAAGTGGTGTTCCTCTTATATTTTGCAGGAAGAGAATAACCATTCCTCTTTGCTCCAGCAGTGTCTCTATGCAATAAAGGGGAGCGCTTTTTATTTATTTACTTCATTAAATTTGATTTTTTTATTGGAAAGGGGCTACAAAATCTTCTTCAACCCTAGATATTAGACAGATATGGTGTGCCACCAGCTGGAGATGGTGTGCCACCAGCTGGAGGAGGTGTGCCACCAGCTGGAGGAGGTAGCAGAGCAAGTGAGTGGCAAGCTACTAGGGATGAGGAGGAGGAGGAGGAGGAGGAGGAGACAGATTTTCCACATTTTTGTAAAGCCTGGACGTAACATCACTTTTTGTTGTGACATCACTTCAGGTTTTGATATTTGCCAGGCTACATGATAAGTACCGTAGGTATGCCACTGGTTTTAAATATTCACTATACTAAAGTTTCTTCTTGCTTGTGGAAAACTGGGCAGAGCATGTTAGCCAAGCCTTCCCACATTGCTTGATTTCTGCAAGGAGGAAGCACTCCAATCTGCAGGCTCATATAGTTAATCCTGGGGAACTCTGCTCCTTATGATTTGACTGTAGATGAGCTCTTATGGGGATCGGAGCCAGTGATGGGATTCAACAAAATTAACAACTGGTACTATGCCCATCTGGCAGCCACTTTTAAATGGCTATTTTTAAACTTTATATGTCCTATCTCTCATTAACAACCGGTTCTATAGAGTAGGTGCGAACCTGCTGGAGCCCACCACTGATCGGAGCATAAGAACATAAGAAGAGCCTCCACTGGATAAGGCCAAAGGACCATCTAGTTCAACTTCCTGTATCACATAGCGGCCCACCAGATTCTTAAGAGAGCACATATGACGCCAGCATCCAGGTGCTCTTGCTTGCCTGCATCTGGCATTTTGAGGTTGACCAAGTCTACACTCGCCCCTCATGACTTGTAACTTGTGATGGTCCTTTTGTTTGGGAGTTTGTCCAATCCCTTCATATAGGCATTGAGGCTAGAGTCTATCACCACATCCTGTGGTAGGGAGTTCCACAGACCAACTACTTGCTGGCTAAAAAATTTTTTTCTCTTGTCCATCCTAACCCTCCCAACATTCAATTTTAGTGGCTGTCCCCTAGTTCTGGTGTTATGTGAAAGGAAAAAGAGTATCTCCACACTTTGGACATTTATTAATTAGACAGTAGCCTCTGCTGCCTCTAAAAAGTTTGAGAACCACTGGATTAACCAGAAGATTAACCGGTTCATATTAACCGGAATCACGACTCAACTGAAATTTTTGTTGTAAGCTATCCTGAGCTTATGATTATCATAGATCAGCTCCATTTATTTAAATAAATTACTATGTTTTGTATTCTTCCTTGGGAATTCCTTCCTCAGGAAAGTTCCTTGGGAATGTTCAGGGAAACATTCATTATGGTTATTCCATTCAACCTACACAACATCCTTGTGAAGTCAGGTTGGGAGATAATCATGCAGTAACCTGCATGACTGTGGCAACCCAGATCTCTACAGATCAAATCTAAAATTTTAGTCAGTATGACATTCTCTCTCTCTCTCTCTCTCTCTCTCTCTCTCTCTCTCTCTCTCTCTCAATTACAGAATGTCATTCATTTCATTTTAAAAGAGGATCAATAGTTGAGGTGGGACTTCAACACCTGATTTTCAGATCAAAGGTTTACACTATGATTGCCCTGGGCTATATTTAGGGGATGAAGCTTGCCTCTGTGCTAACTACATTGTTGAACTGCGAAGAATATCCACAGTTGGATGCCATCTGCACAGACTTTTAATTTTTACAGAAGTGAAACTGATGCATTATGGATTCTTCATTGTTGAGCTTGCACAGTTTTTAGCTTCTTCCAGCCCAATCCTAACTTGTGTTTGAGCAGGCAGACCAGAGAACCTGCCCTGTATCCATAGCAAGATTCAGGCAGTTAGTGGCTCAGCCAGAGGGGAATCACTTCCCTTTTCTCCAGGGATGGTCAGTGCAGACCCAATGGTGCTCTTTCAATCTGTGCCACCTCAAGAGGTGGTGCAAACATGAGTAGATCATGGATAGCCCCAGTGCTGAATCCTGGTTCTACCTCCTGCTCCCTGCCACTCGTATGTTTGCACTGAGGATCACTGCAAACAAGGGATCTATATGGGATCAAACATGAAGTTTCATCAACATTATTTTTGGCAGTTTTCAGTGACTTTGCTATGTACCTTTTTATGCCTTAAAAAATAGCAAATAGCAAATGATTTTTCATGTCAAGATTTCATGTCATTTTGTATCAAGATCATTTTGAGTGATTTTTCTGCATCTCTTAGCATGCCACTAAAACACTCCACAAAAATATTCTTGACACAGTCATGTATATATAGTTATAGAAAAGTTTTATTTTTGGTAGTGTTTCATTAATTCACATCAGAAACAGAGGGAATAAATTATGCAACCATCCTAAGCGTCTTTTGAAAACTACATGTTTCAGTACAAACATTCATGTTTAGGAATCTGAAGTTAAATGATTATACAAGAGTCGTGGTACACTCCTGGGATAGAGCAAACACATGGAACAATATGCAGAATGGAGAAATTCATTTCTCTGTGATTTTAAATGATTTGATACGTTATTTTGGATCAGTGATATAACCTAACAGTGCAATCTTAATGGGGCTGCCAGTTACATGCTACAGTGACATCAGAGGCAAAATGACACCCATGCAAGGACTGAAATTTCGCCCTTATCAAAACACCTGAAACCCACCTTTTAGCGAATGTTACAAGTCAATAATATCAAACTAGGCGTATGCGCCCATGGCACGAGACACTTCATCCCTCTGAGTGACACCAAAATGGCTGCTGCTATATCCTGCAGGGCCAGAAAGGTAGCTGGAGTTTTCCTTGAGATAAGGGAATATTAGTTCCCATATTTCATGTTGAACCCCATGATCCTTATAGGACGACTTGGATCTGGACCAGCTCAATATCTGGTGCAGATCCAAGTTGACCTGTGTGTGAATTTTCAATCTTGGGATGGCAGATAGGTGTGACAACAACATATGCTGCCATTTTCACCCTCACTCTCATCTCTGTCCCCACTTCCTGGACCTGAATTACTCTCATCCCACCTTTCCCAGCCCTCTTTTCACTTTCCACCAGCCCTTTTCTCACATGGAAACAGAGTGACCATATAGAATGGAGGACAGAGTGCCTCTACCTTTAACTTTTGCATAGAAGAGAGAATTTAGGCAGTGCTGCTTTTAAACCCTTCAGTTAAACCTGCCTAAATTCCCTTTTCTATGCAATGCTTAAAGGTAGAGGCACTCTATCTCTGTTCTGTATGGTCACCCTGCATGGAAAGCCTTCCTGCCATTCACAAGATACTTCAATATCCTGAGGCCCCTCTAACCATGGTGGAGGCCTGGCACCCATTGGCTATAGTCACCCTTCCAGTGCCTCCACTGTTGGCCACTGACATATCTTATGGCATGTTTGTAATGGCTATTTCCAAGGCGGAAAGATAGGATTGACACAGGATATGATTGGGTCCTAATTCTCATGTTTCTAGTTTTACTTATAGTGGAACTGCTAAAACTAAAAACAGATCCTACAATCCAGAGTAACTACGGGAAGACGTAAGAGGCACTTACTCTGGATTGGTCTATGCATTTCCCATAGGTTTTCCATAGGTGGCACCATAACAACGTCGGTATAAAAGGTCCCGCAGTTACTCTGGATTGTAGCCAAAGACTGTCAGGCAGCAAATGGGTGGATGCCCTGTTTGGAGCTTGTCTGCAGTGTGGAGTATCATTTGAAGGGGGAAAGCAGCAGGTGCCTGGGGGTGTAACTCTTGCTGTTATTTTCTCTGTGGCATGGCAAGCACGTCCAGGAACCCCAGCTGAAGAAAAAATGGCTGAGGAGGGGCAAAGGCATGTTATGGAAGGGATGAGCTGGGGACCCCAGGCTTCTGCCAGACATGTCCACCAACCCGATGCTTTTAAGCAGATAATTCGCCAAGAACTCCTCTCCATAGCCAATAAACCACACAGCCCTGTTTACTGAGAGAGAACGTCAAGCTATTTATTTCTTGGAGAAATGTCCCCACTTCTTATTTATGATCCTCTTTTTATAGAATCGTTCCTGTATCTAAGTTTTTTTTTTTCCAAAGTCACTAAAGTGATTTACAGGAGGCTTATCCATTTCATGTGATTGTGCCAAGGAATGCAAGGATTTTCTCAAATTCTTTCCCACAAGAGGTCTCAGTTTGCTCATCATCCCCCCTCAGTATCTGGTTTCGAGACATGATGTGCTGAATTACCTTTAATATCACTTCTGCAGATACAATGCATTAGCAAGGAAAATTAGACACAATTCTTTTATATCTGATGTGCTGCTGTTCTTCGCTCTGTTGTCTTTAGGTTGTCAGAGTGTCAAATTAAAGGCAATTGGAGAAGCTTGCTCATGACTTAAGAGATTGCTGCTAAGGGAAAAGCAATACTTTACATCTTTTTCTGGAGGAAGAGAGGCAGCTGTTGCATGTTGTTTCATTTATATATATACTCTGTAGCACATACACACACCCACATGCACAGAATCATGCATATATTTAATATTTAATTTTTCACAAGATTGTGTTCAGGGCTGTGATCCACAGCAAACTTATATCTGAGAAGTTCAAGTTATTTACTTGAATGGAAAAGTATTTTTAAATGGTAAGCTTCAATGATTCTAGGTACAAATCCAAGGTGGAGCATAATTTGATAATTTGATTTAATTATATATAAAGTTCAAACACTATACAGTTTTTGTACAGTATCAGGAGGTAATTCTTGATGGTGAGGGCGGTTCGGCAGTGGAACAGATTGCCAAGGGAGGTGGTGGACTCTCCCTCACTGGGGATCTTCAAGCAGAAGCTCAACAAGCACCTGTCAGAAATGCTCTAGGAGGATTTCCTGCTAAAGGCAGGGGATTGGACTAGATGACCTACTGGGTCCCTTCCAACTCTAGGATTCTATGATTTTATTTCATTGCCAAATTGTGTTTTCCCAGGGACATCACTATGGTTCATGTCACTTAGAGTGGGAGGCCAGCACATCATTCTGACGCAGTGGGAGGCAACAACCTGGATGGTGAGCATGCTTATGGGTCATCCCCCTGCCTCCACTGGTTTTTTGAACATATGTTCAAAGAGGCCACATTGAGGCCACATTGAGGCTCGCCAAGGTTTTATTTTAACGTTTGATAGGAAGGAGCTATTTCAAAATACCCCCTGATATTTGAGATGATCAGATACTGT
The DNA here is from genome assembly GCA_030015325.1 of Cryptoblepharus egeriae. NCBI lineage: Eukaryota > Metazoa > Chordata > Lepidosauria > Squamata > Scincidae > Cryptoblepharus > Cryptoblepharus egeriae. The sequence goes on along the minus strand of JAREYC010000003.1, from coordinate 82,422,842 downwards.
GCACCATAGCAAAGTTCCAATTTTGCAGTGCAGCCCCTGTAGTGCACGTCACAAACCCTGACCCTCAGGCGCATCACCTAGTGCAGGCTGCACCTCTCACTCCTCCTAGCAAAGCCCCTGTGTATTCCCATGGTTTGCTTAAACATGTCTTTATTCCCATATTGCAGCATCAAGTTAGGCTGTGCATGTGTAGACATGCCAACTAACATCAAACATCCCAGACTGAATTTCCCTTAAATCAACCTCAAACAAAATGCTTGCCTACATAGATGGTTCATGGAACACTTAGCCAGAGTCTATCCAGTGCTGGTTCACATGTACACGTACCTCATTTCATGGCTGCAAAATGTGAGAATATGTGCTTGGGTTATCACAGATCAGTCATCAAAGGCAACATATCAATAATTTTTAGAGTCACTACTATGACTTGCTGTAGCATTCCAAGCTTTAGAAGAGAGTCCTACCATTACAGGAGACGTCCTGAATTTAATCCAGGTTCTTCTATGTTGAAGGCATATGGTCTACCATGGAGTCAAATTTAGTTTTGCTGTAATTTACACGAATACTTGATCTGATGTACAGAAGCAGTTGCAACAAAAGCAGTTGCTTGACCCAGTTATGGCCCAATTCTGATGCTTACTAGTGCCAGCGGAGAATATGCTATGCCAGCACAACTTGATACAAAAACACCATAAATACAATGCACATTCTAGGACAGCTGAGGATGCTGGCATCACAATATTGGCACATGGGATTTTTGGTAGGATTGGGCTCTTACAGCTCAATCGTATGTGTGTCTACTCAGATATAAGTCCCATTGTGTTCAATAAGGCTTTCTCTCAGAAAAGTGTGTATTGGATTGCAGCCTAAATTACCTAATGAATTAAAAAATTAATTAGACCAAGTGGTCAAAATGTTCCCTGCTTGGATAAATTTACCACTGACCCTGTTAATTTGGAATAATCTAATCTGCAGACATCTCCCAAAGTATTTTCTGGAATATTTCCACACATCTCTTCACTTGCTTCCCTTAGATGTTTAAGTGCTGCAAGTTTTCTAAAACGAAGCATGCATGAATTAGAGTTCATTAAAATGTGTGTTGATTTTTTTTGAGACACTCTATCTACAGCATTGGTTTTGTGTAGCCTAACAATTTTTTAAACAAATGATTAAGCCTAACAATTTTCTTTTTAGAACTTGTATGGGATCCAGAAAGAGAAGATCCAGATGATAGCCTGCAACGCCTTATAGGTGATCATTTGCCTTTTGGTTTGTGGTTTTGGCTTTCGTCATGAAATGGAAATCATATTAAGATAGCAATTCAAAGCCCATATGCTTGAAATAGTCATATGGTGCAACAGAACTGTGCAAATGAAAAGGAGCGGAAGATCAGAGACTGAGTTGCACAGATATAGCCAGATCTGTTGCTCTGTTTCCCATTCACTAGGGCATGCTTGCTGGTTTCATCTGTCTTTCAGATTGGAAATTCATTGGGGCTAGCTGAAGGTTTCAAGCCCAGGGATTGACCCATGACACTTGAGTCTAACAATGTGGTCAGATGAGGGGCTGTCATTTACTATTGACTGATTGATGCATCTGAAGGTAACACAAGACCACTGAGATAATCTGTTCCAATATCTTGGACAACTAATTTCTACTCTCCCATCTACCCATTCTTACTATCAAAACTACCCAAAGATAATAGAGCTCATTATCATAGTGCTAATGGCTGCCACCTTCTTGTAGCTTTTTCCTACACTGCTCTGGTAGCATTTAAATTCATTACAGAGGTAGGGCAGGTGGATCACATAAGGTGGAGCAAGACACTCTGAAAGCCACTTCAAGGAATGGGACTAGCTGGTCACTGTGCCACAGTTCTAGGCCATATTGTCGTTGACAGCAGCACAATCCTAATCTCCAGTCAGGCCAGTGCAAGTTCATTGCACTAGCCTAGGGGGTGACACAAAAATGTCATAAGGTACTTCTGCACTACTCCTGAAGGGTTTAGGCCAGAGCACAGACATGTGCCAACGTCCCCACACCACTGTGGGAACAGATAAATGGGTGAGTTGAGCTGGCCTCATAAACACCCTAATATATCCCATGCAGCTGTATATAAGTTTCCATTCATGATGGATTTCCAATCATTTCTAAAACTGTCTCCTGAGAGCAGTCAGGTATTAGGATCAAGTCCCTACACCTGAATCAACCGCTATCTCTCCTGAGAAAATATCCCAGGTTGTGCTCATTCTTCTCAGCTTTGATGGGAACCTTAAGATTTGTTACATGATCTTAGTTGGTCTCTGTCAGGCTTTGTATAACACCACATGTTTTTACAACCTCACAGGAACAAATCTATGGTCAGCTGGCAACCTGTCTTAACCAGCAACCAAAGATCATATCATAAAACCTATATAAAATTATCTTGTCAGATGTTGCTACTGTGTACTCGTATGTATACTCTTTTCCAACTTTTGGTTTGCCTGTTAAGTATTGTGAGATATTTATTTATTTATTTATTTATGCTGCAATCCTACCCAGACTTTCCTGGGAGCAAGCTCCATTAACTATAGTGCCTATAATGGGACTTACTTTTAAGTAGATAGGCATAGGATTGGGCTCTCATTTATTTATTTAAGGGATTTAACATACTTACTCAAATCCAATGCGCCATTGAATCTAATGTGCACCCTATAGTTATAATCAAAACACCCTATTTACAGTACTTGAATCTAATTAAACATCAAATCCAATGCTGATTTTGGAGACAAAATTCGGCTGAAAAAAGGTGAGCGTTATATTCAAGTAAATTCAGTATAATTTGTCTTTCCTGTGCCAAAGCAAATGCCCAACGAGGCTTACAAAGATTTTATACTCAAGCACAAAGTAATACAACATGTAAAAAAGACACAAGGACATTAATTTTAACAAGTTAAAAAACATGAAAGACATGAAAAAACATTAAGTTTAGCAAATAAAACATTAACTGTAGCATTAAAAACAATAAATTTATGCAATTGCATACATAAATACACCACAAATTACACGACATAGATGCATAGAAAAGCACATATCATGTATGTATAGATACACGAGGGGGGGAAAGAGGGGGGGAGAGAGAGGACAACTTCTGGTCAATCACACTTGCTTTTTCAGTTTGTTCAGCTTGAAAACCACTGTCAGACATTTTCCTGCCTCTACAGTCTTCTTGTACACTCACATAGCACTAGGGTAATCTTACTTTGATTGATACAAGTTTTTTAAAAATACTCCTGCACGATACAAGGAAAACACAATACACTCAGGCAGAGAAGCAATTGTCATAAGCAAGCCTGTGTTTCCTGGTCAAAGATGAAGTTCCAGATCCAAGGTTCATTTCCTTTTCAGGTTCTGACAGAAAAGGATATTTGACAGGTTTCCAGCTCTTCAGAAGTCCACTGACGACAGCAAAAAAGTGACAGCTCTCAGATCCCAATGTGGCACAACAGGCTACTTTGTTCTTGCTTCACAAATCAAAGGCAGCTTTCAATGCTCCAAACTCCTGTTTGTGCCATCTTATATGGAAACAATCTGTGATTTCCTTCTTCAGTAAAATGCAGCTGTATGTTGGACACATCCTTAGTCAATATTACGCTGTTAATAATCTTTTTGTTAGTCTAATGCTCACAGTGCTGCATCTTTCTAAATCAATATTCAGAGTAGCCAATAACCAATATCCTGTGCATGTGCGCGTCCGTATGTGTGTGTGAAGCTCATTAAGGCTGCAACCCTAACAGGATTGCCATTTCACCAGAAAAACCAGGTGACTTGCAGATTCCAATGTTTTCAGGAATTCAGCCTGACTCTGAGCTGGGGAGTCGGGGTGCAATGATGGCACCCGCATACGAGATGGTCCCTCCACTTGGAGGGTCCCTCCCAATGCTAAGGGGAGGTAACTTGAATTCTTTGGTGTGTATCAATTTATTTTCGTCCCCTGAACCCGTTTCATGTTAGTAGTTGCAGACAAAGAGACAGAGCACGAAGGACTGCAATCCATTGCACAGTGGGACTGTGCAAAAATGTGGACTGTGGATAAGTTAAGCAACTGATACAGGACTAATGGATTCAGGTGTACCTGTTTGTGTGTATCTGTGTGTTCGTGTTTGTGTGTGTGTATGTGTACAGTTGTCCCTCATCATCCACAAATTTGACCTTGAATCATGGCAGTTTCAGATCCTGCTTTGAAAGGCCACAAATCACCTCCCTAAGAAGTTAGAAAAGCACTTCTGGTTTTTGGTGAAATACCAAAGTGTCTATCATGTGCCTCCTGGAGGCTTTCTGAGGTTAACACTTGGTCTTCCATGCCTCAAAATACCTTCCAAAAACATCCAGGAGGTCCTTTGAAGGATTTTCATGAAATCAAGTATCTGCAAAATATGTAGCAATGGAGGAGAAGATCCAGGAACAGATCAATGTAGATTGTATTAGATTTGATTGATAGATACGTAGACAGACAGACAGACAGACAGACAGACAGATAGATAGATAGATAGATAGATAGATAGATAGATAGATAGATAGATAGATAGATAGATAGATAGATAGATAGAGTTCATGTTACTCTGACAGTTAAAGAGATTGGTGTAGCTAGGTCATTTGACATCCAGGTCCCATAAATTTTTAACATCCCTTTAAGATAAAATTATTATCAGTATTAAATAATTAATAAAATATTAATATTTTCATATTTTTATATCACTTGTCCTCTAAGGAGCTCAAGGTGGTGTGCATAGTTTCTCCCCTTCTTTTGTCCTCACAACCAACCTGTGAGGTAGGTAAGGCTGAGAGTAAAACTCTTTACATGAAACAAACAATAATAATAATAATGACCAGAAAATAAAAGCTGTGAATATTTCCCCACAAGCTATGAATGAACATCCGTGCTTACCCGTTATTACTTCTGTGCAAATAGTACTCAGTAATATGCCTCCCCTGTATCTGGAGCCCTGGTCATTGGGAAGAGACGGCTCTAGAAAGCAGACTCAGAATGGAAACCTAGGTCTACCTGGCAAATAGATCTGAGCTTCAAGTCTGGATGGGAGCCTGTCTACCCACTTAAAAAAGGTATCTCAGAATGGGAGCCTACTTATACCTAAAAGGTATCCTGGTCTACCTATCTGGTTGACCTGGCACTGAAGTTTAGCTAGTCCTCATGTGTCCTAAACACATTGATTCCACCCCTGTTTCACCCATACCAGGTTCTCACCTTATTGGTTCCATGCTGTATCATAATAATATCTCACTGGTTCTTTTAATAATAAGACTCATTTCCCCTTCTTATCTTTTAATAATTAGACTCATAATTCAAGTAAGCCTATTTTTTTCTTACATAAGATTTTTGTTTTCTAGTTTTTCAGTCAAAACATTTGATAGAATGGAGACATTTCACTCTGTTTTTTAAAATTACATTGTGCTATAAGTTACACATCCAATGGTATATAGCGTGATAGTATTACTCTTTACCACTATAATTTTACATTTTTGTTGGTTGTCACCCTTCCAAAGGTGGCCGAGTGCAGACCACCCCCTGCCCCTTCACTAGTTATGCCACTGCCAAGAAGTATTAGTGAAGCCTTTTGTCCTTACAAAAAAATCCAAGAAGTATTAGTGAAACCTAGATTGGCCCATCTCCATACTCACTACATTGCTGATTAATATATTAATTAGTCATGGATTGTCATTTTTTTCCCCAGCTGCCAAGATTTCTAGAAAACCAATCAAATTGGATGGGGCATTACTTTTATTTTCAGGCAAAATTCCCCTGCCACATAAGCGATGCGCGGTTCTTTTCCATCAGCAGTATGATTTCTTTTATTATTATTTTTTTGTAAATGAACTCAGAATCAAAGAGTAACTGTGGGGGAAATAACCAGAGCTGTCTAACAGCACTGAAGATGCCCATCTGTTCTAACAGTAGGGATCTCTATCACGAAATGTCTTCTTTCCTGTCTTCATCAATAAACATCATATGGAAATGGAAATCTGATTGGTTCTGGTAAACAATAGGATTTTAAATGGCCTGATCTCGGATTAACATAGTTACAGCAGTAAAGTTTGATTTAAACAACTGTGATTTCTTACGAGGGCCTTCACAAAATATCCATTTTACATGTGGTACAAGCCCCAACTGAGAGTTTTAAGAATGCTGACATTGCTCAAACATCCCTTTTCTTATTAGCCAACAAGAACAATTAGGAAATGTTTCCAGTAACTTTAATCTCTCTGCCTGAATACACATTGTTCATTTTCTTATGTCAACAAATGCATGCTGATACTTTAAAACAGATTTCCATAAGCTAATTTACCTATTTCCCTATCCAGAAGACAGGACTTTCCAGACTGTTAATGTCAGTTGACAGTGAGTGGTTGTGTTGCTTGGTCCTTGCAAAACAAGGCATTGTTGTGAAGTGATTTATAATGAACTCAATTTAGGGAAGAACTACAATGCTGATAAATTTTGACAACAAAAAATGCATTATTAATGAAATAATAACATTGGCAGCATCTCAAAAATAAGCTGATGGTTAAGAGTTCTTTTTTTTTCCTGCTTTCGAACCCACCATTCATTCTCTCAGTTTGGAGATTTATCTCTGGGTGGGGAGGTCGTTATGGAGAAGAATGCTTACCGGTAATTTATTGTGCTTTTTCATATAGCGCTGAGTTGCTGTCTCAAATGCGGAGCCATTGATGTATTAAAAGGGAGAGCCAATATTTTATTTCAGAAGTTTGCCACTTTTGTGAGATTGCAATGGTGGAAACAGCTGGTTGTCTCTTGGCCATTTGACCTCTCCTCATGATAAGTAAGAAAACAATTAAAAGCCAAGTATTTGCCCTGGGGTAGGGTTGATGATGAGACAAATATCAAAATACCAGTCAACGGATCCATTAATGGTCAAATATATGTATTTAAAGTGCTTGTTCATTTAAATCACCCTGGGGTTTGGGGAAAGTGCAGACAAAATTCTTTCTCACTGTGGCCTTCTCCAGCAGGAGTTACCCTGCATTTTCACTCTTTTGCTATGCAGATTATTTATTCTCTCTCTCTCTCTCTCTCTCTCTCTCTCTCTCTCTCTCTCTCTCTCTCTCTCTCTCCTTTCCAAGGTACCATCTTGTAACTGGGTGAGTGATCTTCCATAGGACAAATTATATACCACAGCCCATTATGGAAATGTCAATCCTTCTTTGGAAATGTGATTAACGTTATTGACATTCTTTGGATTTCTTTCAAAATACCTTAGACATCTTGCCTGAGAAGAAACCACCAAAGTCATGTTGAGCTTTGCTATTCGCACAGGTTTATATCAGCTGGGGATCTGCAGCATAGACACACCCAGGCACCAAGAAATGTAACCAGATTTAATTAAACGCTCCTGGCTTACCTCAGAAGACCTCCATTCTTTTGCTTGAAGAGAACACCCAAATTCATATCACATTTTGCTTGAATTGAAATGTTAGAATTTTATGGCCCATCCAGAGCTGGCCCATAATGATGCAGACTGATGCATTGCTTCAAGCAGGTGGAAGATGTCCATCTCTGCCCACCGATTTGCCCCCACTGTATCTCTTTCTCCTTCACTTAAGGCTGGCACATCATCAGATAAGGGAGGCAGAATTGGCATGACACCTCAGGCACCAGAAGGTCCCTCAGCCCACTCTACAGTCTTGGTTGAAGATTTCCAGTGCTGCTATTTTTGCCACATTTAAACCAAGAAACACACATTGAAACTGTGTAATAATACGCCTTTGGCATTCATTTATTCTGCACCAATATATTTGTTTAATGTAGTTTAGTTAAGCTTGTATTTGTAGTTCCTGCTACACAGCATTGAAAATGGTCATGCCTAATCAAGAATATTGAAGGCAGAGGCAAAAACTTTATTCATTGACTCTCGCTCTTTTCAAAACCACCATCTGCTAGAATGATGATAAATGGGCAATAGTCAGATTACTTTCAGTAGAAGGAGAAATGTAGCAAGGAGATCCTTGATCTCTGATAATGTTCACACTTTGTATAGAACCCTTGGCAACAGTAATTAGAGAAGATAATGAAATTCAGGGGATTATATCTGAGGGAAAAAAGGAAAATATAAAATCTCTCTTTCCACTGACAATGGCAGCTAGAATACTTTGTGACCCGGCAAAATAATTATAAACAGCTTTTTAAAGGTCTCTAGCAAATGTTGTCAAGCCTTTCGGTACAAAATTAATGAATCTAAATCTGCACTGATGGATCCCTGTTTGACAAATTATCAGAAATTTTCTAATAGTAATAATTGTTACAATATGAAGAGAAAAACAAGCCAAATATTTAAGTGTAAAGGTCACTGTAATAAAATTTTCAGATCTGATCAGGTTTAAAATAAATAAAATACATGGCTGTTGTTCCGTCAACAGCAGAATATACAAACTTTTATCAGAGGCCTCCTTACAGAATTATAAAAACATACTCCAGCAATATGCATTCATATGCAGCAGGAACAATAGTGGGAATGTCCAGGTCCAGATCCAGGTCAGTTTGGTGGTATCATCAGCTACTGAATCCTAATCCCCTTCTGAGACCCAGTTTCATGGTATAGATCAATTCAAATCTGTCAAGCAAATTTGATAAGGGTAAAGGAAGGAATGAATGTTCTCTGCAACTGCCTTTCTTGCAGGATGAAGTGGTAGCCATTTTGGCATCACTATATCAGCGGGGGTGAAGCATAGTTTTGGGCAGTTATGTAATTTATGGCTCAATCCTAATCTTCATCATCCTATAGCATGCAGCACTGCTGGAGTGCACACGGTGCACTAGGAAAACCAGACACTGCTTGAGAGGTACAGTAAAAATCATTCCTGGAGGTGCATCGAGGGCATCGACCCAGCAGAGGCTGCTCACTGCTGATGATATTTGCTAGATCTTTCTTTCCTCCAGTTCTTGCTGCAAGGGGGGGTGGATGGCATTTGTTCCAGATCAGTTCCATTATATAATGTAGTGTTGTGTTTGAGAAACTGGCTAGACCTTTGTCTACTTTTTGCTACCCTACACTACATATGCCACCTGAAATGTTTTTTCCTTAGCACAACACAAATTTTTATTGGGTACAATCATTGGAAGAATGGCAGTGAAAAGATTTGGACTACAGGGTGTCCAAACCATGACCCAGGGGCCAAATGCAGCCCACCTCATTCCCTCCCAATCCGGCCCATACATTAGCCCTGTAATCCTCTGAATTGGGTATAAACTGCATCACCCACAATTCTTCATCATGTTCCAGCTAAGCTTCTACTGATCAGCCATTCAGTTTTGAATATTAGGGCTTGATTTGAGACTCTCCTCCCCATGAAATAGATGATTGGTCAAATTTCTGATTTAAAATTCTCCTCTGTCTGTCATTCCCCCCCCAAAATATAAATTTGAATGCACACTGCAGAACCCTGGCAGTTTAACACCTATTTGCCTCTTTTGTAACAAAAGCATGACCTCTGCTATGTTAATGATCTATATTTAATACATATACAACAGAATTTAATGTTGCTCTTTCTCATGCTTTCTATTCAATGGCTTTTATTTAATTTGCTGAAAATATTGATGCCAACAGCCAAATTATCATGCTTTTACGGGGCTTCTTTCAAAAGGCAAGTTTACTATTGTTACAGGGTTTCATATTAATTATCCTTCTGTACTTCATTGGATTTACTGAAGTGCTTTGCTGGATAGCCTCCAACCACTAACAGGGAAATGAAATTAAACAGAAAGGGTCAGCTATATTTAAGAGTACTGTGTAAGTATTTTTGAGCCAGCTTATAATTAAAAAGGTTGTAAACTAACACAGAGAGAGTGCAAGAGTTGTGGCTCACCTGTGGTTCTTAAACTCGCAATGTCATAGAGAATTGATCATATATCACCGGCAGCCTTATCAAACAGAAGATCTTAATAAATGCAGGATGGTTTACAAATGTTTAGCAAAGATTTATAGATCCTAAAAGAGTAATAAATGAATGCAGTCATAGCTATTATTTTATGTTTTGTACGCAGAGAAACAAATGCCCTGCCTTGGCAAAGAGGAAGCACTCATTAATTGCTTGAAAAATAGTTCTGTATGAAGAGTGGAGAGAGAGAACAAATAAACTCATTCCGCTTGTATCTCTCGGCTGTCCACAGCTTCCTTGTTCACACAAGAGAGCCTTTGTGATCATGGGAGAGGGAAGAAAGGTCAGAGCAAAGACATCGGGAACCATCTTGTATGTACTTTATTGTAGGGCCTGGCTAAAGTTGCCAGAAGCTGTTCCTAAATTCAGATTTAGAGGGGATGTTTTTCATTTCAGGTTTCCTGAGATTCAGGGTCTTCTCAAGCCTTCTTGATGTCTATGGCAACAGATAATGTGCTGCCCCATTACCCAGTAATGTGCCAGCCTTGGCTCCTTCCATGTGCTAACGTTTTAGCTCCGCATTCTCCTCCTTCGGCATTTCATTTACATCTTATCATAGAGGTGCAACAGTAGGCATCATTGACGGAGAGTCCTTGCAATCAATGGGAGCCCCAGTATGAGATTTCCCTAGAATCTGGCAGACATTGTGAATGTACTATATAACATAGAACCACAGGCAGGAAAATAATAAGAAATTTGCATCTCATTCCTTGCCCTGAGCAATCCCATAGATTCAAGAGAGGGCCAGTGGCAAGTTCTCTTCTAAACCTCCCATCTTTATAATACCTCCTATCCTCCATATCAATGGTTCTTGAGCATTTTAGCCTGGGACCCCCTTCTGAGAGGGTCTGGAAATCTGTCTGAGACACACACACACCCCAGAAGTTATATCATCAACCTGGGAGTGACATCATGGCCGGATGTACTATCAAATTAGGAGTAACGTTATTGTGATGCCAGAGTTTCTCCATGTATACTCAGAAGTAAGTAAATAAATAAGACTTCCTCCCAGGAAAATATGAATTGCAGCCAGAGTGACCATTCCAAGATGGCGGCACCAGTACCAGATTCCCAAATGGCAGTGTCCAGCTTTTTGCAACTCCCCTGAAATAAACTCATGTTTCCCATGGGGGTCCCAATCTCCAGTCTGAGAACCACTGCCACATATGATGGGAAAGGTGTAAGAAGCAAATGAATAAGGAAAAACGGCAAAGGTTAAAAAAAAGCAAAAATTTCATGCAGTGTCTGGTGATACAGACTGGCATGTTCCATCTTGTGTCCCAACAGTCTCTGCAAATTATAAAGTTTTATTTTTCCGTTTTTCCATTTAACACTTATGCCCCTTGGCTCTTGTTGCTTCTGCCTTTCTCTATAAAGCTCCTTCTGCCATTATAAACCTGCTTGGGTTGGGGGGACAGAGGGAATTATTGGCTCTCAGTAGTCAATAGTGTGGTTTACAAGTTGTCTCAAATTTCTCAGAAGGGGCCTGTGCCAGAGTAAGTTAATATCCTTGGATCCTGGCCCTTGTTCGTGCTTGTTCGATTGGCAGAGGAGTTACGACATAATTGAGCAACCATTCAACTACATCCAAGCCATATTTTTTTTAATGCCAAGCAGAACCACACTCTCAATAGCTCCCGGGATTAGCCTGTGGTAGAACATGTAAAAACCGAGCCTTTTTCATTTGCAGATAAGGCTGCAGCGTGCATATCTCCTCATGTTCATGAACAGAGAACAAATTAGTGCTTGCTAGTCATGGCTGGAAGGCAAAAGTTCAAAGTTTAGTAAGTTCAGGACAGGCTGTTCATTTGGCTTAGGAATAAAAGTCGGTATGGTTGAGTTTGTAAATCCAAATACTGCTGCATTCCACCCCGTTTAGGTAGCAGGACAGCAAGACAGCAGGACAGCTGCCCTGAACAATAACAGAAGTCACTTTAAAGCAGCTCAACCTGTTCTTGTCACTGAGATGTGAAGACAGTGCAAGGGGAAGACAGAAATGAGAGGATCCCCCCGTCATACCCAGACAAACTGTGGGTGAAGACAACAAGAGAGTGTCACATTTATGGAACTGACAAAAGAGCATGTCAGCAAGACAAATGTTGCTTCAAGCCATCAGTCTTGCCCTCCTCATCTGTTTCCACTTTTGCAATTGGTATATCACCCATGCAGTTAGGGACAGTTCAAATATTTCACCCACATGTGATGAATACATTGAGCTCGTCTACATGCCACGTTGCAGTAAATTGTGATACAGTGGGAAGGAGTTGTCAGAATCCACCCCTACTCACAGCTCCTTCTGATCCAAGCGACTGCTTTGAGATCTTTATTGGTCTTTCTGGACTATTGTTTTTGCCTCTAACCCATATGCACACTGGTTGGTACTTCTGGACCCTGATCAACGAATGTCTCTTAGCCAATATTGCTTGCCAGGCCTTGGCTGATGCCAGGATGCTACAGCCCTTCCATTATCATAAGCAAGCTTGGAACTAATATTTTAAATTTGACAAGCATTGCAATGAAGACTGAGCAAACAGTGTAATCCTATGTATTCCTTAGATACAATTTTCACTATTGATGCTTTGAAGGAAGTTGGAGGGATTCAGAAGCAAACTGGGGTGACCTCACAGTAGTAATATGAGGCTGGTAGTGGTGTAGTAGCTAGAGGAGAAGCAGTCAAAGGGAGCATGAAAGAGGCCATACAGCTCTGTTTTGCTCCCCATCCCCCTGGAATGGCTCTGAAAGTGAAGGGCCCCTTGCATCTCCCTCAACATTGACTGCTCTCCTTTGCCCCCCTCTAGCTATGCCACTGACTGATGTGTTTCTAATTTACTTTTGGGACATACAGTTTCAGATTAGAGGGACAACTTATATCTGGCATACCTTAAAGCAGTGATTTTTAACCAGTGTGCTGTGGCACAGTGCTGTGCCATGGATAATCATTAGGTGTGCTGTGGAAATTTGGAGATTGACATTCATTAATAGGAAAATTGGGAGATTTGAACAGTCTGGTGTGCCTTGTCAATGGTAAAAATAACTGATGGTGTGACTTCACAATTTCAGTGCCTTGTCAAGTGTGCCTTGAGATGAAAAAGATTGAAAATCACTGCCTTAAAATATCTTCAATGGCACTATCAGGAAGCTCCATACTATCCTGACATATACTTCAGTGAAAATGGGTTTCCACAGAAATATCATGTGCTTCCTGTTATTCCTTGTATTTCATGTCCTTTTCAGTCCAGTTTTTTCCCTGCTTTGCATTGATGTATAGATATTTCCCAGCCAACCTCATTATACTTCATGTATCTGGTGAAAAGGGTCTGCATTTGTGAAACTTTGCAGAATAAGGCTGCAATCCTATGCACATTTTCCTGGGAGTAATCCCCATTGAAATCAGTGAGACTTGCAACATGCACCCGTAGTTACTGCACCATCTAGTGAAAACCTATGGGAAATTCATATTGCAATCCAGAGTAAATTTTCTTACACCAGAGGAAGGACTCCCCATAGTTACTCTGGATTGCGCCCTTAGTAGACTTGCATAGGATTGGGCTGTAAGTCTTTAAGGTGCTGCCAGACTCTTTATTTTTAGTGTAGTAAACTAACACAGGTAATTGAAACCTGAGGCTTCAAAGTTGTCTGACAAAAAGCAAAAAGGGAGCCTATGCAGTTTGCATTTAAATAACTGATGTTGTACAAGCTCTCACTGTCTGATCTCTCAGTCCATGTGAACATGTTGGTTTTCAAAATAGTATTCTCATAGTTTGAGCACAGCTTCTCAAACATCATGAAAGATATAAGGCCAGCAAATTAAATGCATGTTCAGCCAACAGTCTATATTAGAAATAGTGTATTAGAAATTGTTGCAAAACAGATTCAGGTCCAGTACATTTTCCTCCTCAATTTTATTTGCTTTGCTTTTTAAATAATTTTCTATTATAACCACATATCAAATTTTGCCCGCGTGCTCTCCCTTTCATCTATCATCCAATCTTCACAACTTTTCAATGTTATGATGTTGATTTTTCTTTTATTTCCAGTTATTTATGTGGTGCATGTGTTATAGATTGGTTGTTCTTTTTCATAATGTTGTTCCCACACTATGGCAGGGTCCACTATTCTGGGTCAGAGTTATCTAGACTTTTGATGAGACATTGAGGAAACCAGCCAGCCTGTTGCAGGGTCCTGTCACTGGGTTGTAACCTATTTAACTATTTGCATGTTTTTAAACTGTTAGATTGGCAGGAGCTGGGATGAGTGATAAGAGCTCACTCCATTGCGCAGCACTTGAGTCTCAAACTGCCGGCCTTCAGGTCGACAGGCACAGTGTCTTTAACCACTGAGCCACTGCAGTCACCTTTTTGCATATGGCACTTGGTTTTTCCAGTAGGTCTCCCATGCAAGAACTATCCAGGCCTGGTGCTACTTAGCTTCCAAGACCATAGAAGTTTTGTAATATTCAGGGGAACATAGCTGTACTATAGACAGGTAGTTATTTATGGTTTTTGCTATCCAAATAAATTTGCAAGCTAAATAACATTCATCCATTTGAACACTGAACACGAATATTCATTCATTCACCTTTTTTGTTGTTTTTACTTTCATCCATGCTCTGGATCCTAACCAGATGAAAGTGCAAGGTATTGCTATCCTAAGAAAGACAAAGTGTAGTTATGATGTCACAGGAGCAAGTTAAGGGGAAAACTCACAGCTCGTTTCTCCTCCCGTCCCCGTTTTAAGTCATTCAAGCTGCAGAGTTATGGATCACTGTGTTTTCAAGGCTCACCCCACATGACAAAAAAGTTTTCTGAGCACAATGATGACACTAACAAACTGGCCTAAAAATGTTATGCATATCTTTCCTCTGAAACTATAGCCAAATCACCTTACAAGGAAAGCTGACCCTATGAACTAGCTACCCTTGGAACTTCCCACTACACTGACTGATGGGATACACAGAATAACATCAGCAATGAACACTGGTGCTGAATGTTTCATTGTATGGGAGACAAGACCGATTCCACACTCTAGATCACAATAAATGTTCCAACTGACCTAGTTAGGCAGAAGAAGAATGATGAAGCAATGCCTTACTCCATTAATGGGTTAATAATTTTAGTATGCTATTCTTCTTCCCTTTTTTCTTTTTTTGAAAAGGCTTATTTAAATGTTTATCAGTTGTGCAAAGTGGAACAGCACTAGAGAGACACAAGGGAAAACCGATCATTGCCTATGCATGGCAGCGTTGTAGGAAGATTAAAATAACATTGAGTATATTCTGTAAATGAAGGAGAGAACTAAAAAAAAGCCTCCAGAGTCCATTATAAATTTTAATAATACATCAAGGTAATGTAACTGGATAACCAATCTCTGAGGGAAGAAACACAACATTTGGCTAATATTACAATTTAAATTATGAAAACAAAAAGAGCTTTTAGTTAATCTTGTCTTTCTGTTTTTATTCTTCAGGCTCTTTTTAATTTTTTTTATTTTTCCCTGAATCCAAAACACCATGTAAACAAATAAAAGTATGGGAGAAAAATAAACAGTTTGGCATCTCAGTAGATTAATTAATGCGCTTCAGCCTTGGCACCAGTAGGCGAAAATTATGTGCATAAATAATATCACTAATTAAAAAGATGCAGATTAACATGCAAATAATGTTAATGAGGATCTGCAATTCCAGAGTGGATTCGCATAACATCAACAATTTAATGGGTTGGAAGGCTTGTGTTTGCATTACATTAATAAATTTCAAAGACCTTGCATAAAAAAGTTCTGTCGAAGCCTCTGTATCCCACTTGTGAGTTGTAAATTCTGTGGGCAGTTGCAAGCACTCATCGGCAGATGCCCAAGTCATTATCTCAAAGGCTGCTGAGAAGGTGCTGTGCGCCAGTGTAACCAGCTGTTGGGAACTGGGCAGTGGGCACGTGGCTCTGCCAATTATTCATATTATTTGGGGAGTCTTGATATTTATTTAAAATGATTAATATTTTGTGCTCTGCATCTTGATCAGAAGGGAAATCATTTTTTAAGCAAGGAAAGTTGTTCTTTTTTTGTTCTTTCTTTTTCAAAATATCTTCTTTGCCTTTGATGTGTCATAGATGGTTGAATGCATAATAGAATTGATTAAGCAGACATAATTTCTAACCATGGGCAAAACAATATAAAATGTCTTTCATGATGTAACGTAATGCTGAGATAAAATATGGCTGCATTAAAAATCCAGATGAGTTATAATAACCCAGATTTTGCTTTACAAAATATAAAAAAAAATAAAAAAGAGTATTCTCTTTTCAGAAATGGAGAAGAGTCCTCAGAGGAAAAAGTGCAAAGGTTAGGGAAATTAGAGCAAACTTTTTTTGAAAAGCCAATTGAGTCTTTTTCTCTCCCTCTCTTTGCCATCTTTTTAAATACCTGAGTATTATGGTCCAAAATTTCATGTGAGATATAATTGTGATGAAAGGGTTAAACGTAGATGCACTCAGTTCTGGGCACCTCACTTTAAGAAAGATGCAGCCAAACTGGAGTAAGTCCAGAGGAGAGCAACAAGAATGATCAGTGGGATGGAAGGGAAGCCCTACGAGGAAAGGTTGGGGGAACTTGGGATGTTCAGCCTGGAGAAGAGGAGGCTGAGGGGAGACATGATTGCTCTCTTCAGATACCTGAGGGGCTGTCATAGGGAGGAAGGGGCTCATTTGTTCTTTGCTGCTTCTGAAAGCAGAACTAGAACCAATGGGTACAAACTATAAAAAAGGAGATTCTGGTTGGATATCCGAAAAAAATTCCTGACGGTGAGGGTGGATCGGCAGTGGAATAGATTGGCGAGGGAGGTGGTGGACTCTCCCTCACTGGGGATCTTCAAGTGGAGGCTCAACGAGCACCTGTCAGAGATGCTCTAGGGGAATTTCCTGCTGCAAGCAGGGGGTTGGACTAGATGACCTACTAGGTCCCTTCCAACTCTAAGATTCTATGATTCTTCCCTCCATTCTATATGGTCACCCTGGGAAAGCCGCTGGGGGTGAGTCCCAGCAAAAAAGAAGGGACCAAAGTGAGATGGACATGTTAGAGTTTGTTGGGATTTCTGTAACTATCCCTGCTCTGGAAGCAAGAGGGAATATTTCATTTTCATCTGCACAGAACATGTCTATGCTGCCCATTTTTGTAGTCTCTCTCGAACTGAGGCTTCCATTCTGTCCATTCAGGGAGGTGTTTCCTGGTTTTGAAAGCCTTCAGCCATGGTAACTGCCCTCATCTCCAAAGGAATAGTCTTCTCTGCCCACCAAGGGTACTATTTATGGATATTTAAAGTTGGCACAAGGCTGAGGAGACAACTGGAGCATGGTGGTTTGCACCTGAGGGGATAGTATATGGTGCAAATGACTCATGCTACCTTTCCTGCCCTGATATGCCTCCCTTTTCCCACTCTTATATGCTGCCAATTCATGCTAGGCATTTCTCAATGCAATTCCTTATTATATTGTTCCTCAGCATTACTCAGCATTCTCTGACAGCAGTCTGGAAGCCCACAGCTCTGCATGCTGGAAACTACAGAGGGGCCAGCGTGTCTCACAGCCCACTCCAGGGGTCTTTACTGGTCTCAGAACTCCACCCAGATGCAAATGGAAGTCATGTCCACAAACTGGAAGTGGATTCTGGTCAGATTTTAGAGGTGTTCTGAGGCTGCAGAATACCTGTGGAGTGGACCATTCTGAGCCCTCAGGTACTGAGGGACAATTATATTATATTTGGAAAATTCTGACATGATTACTGTTGGAGATACATTGAGCTTGTTCATTCTGTTACCAAGTCCCACAACAACAACCATTCACATCATTCTGGCCTTCTTGGTTACTAAGTATATACTCCCCCAGTTTGGTTTTAATGTTAGGCTGAATAAACCTAAACCCAAGATTGATAGTGCCTTTACACAGATAGGGGTAAATAGATGCATGTCTATCTGTCTGAATTAGAAGTGCTACCAACACATGATAAGGGCACATTATCACCAATCACTTGAGTGATGCACAAGGCTACAATCCTGTACATACTTACCTGTGAAATGGGCATCACTAAATTTAAAGCAAGTATAGTAGAAATATATTATGCTGTGAAGAACCCACAGGAGATTAAAAAAATCAGTAATAAAATAGCAAAGTGTATTTCCTGGTTTTCTTGCTCTCCATTGTTGTCCTAGAATGCATTTAAATACATTATTTGAATGCATTTCGAATGCATTTATTTGCATAGGCGCAAGTGGCTAAGACAATGTGCTTGTTAACCAGCAGGCCAGGGTTCGAGACCCGAGTCGGCCCCAGAAGACAGGGTGAGCTCCTGTCCTTAGCCCAGCTCTGCGACGCAGCTTGATCCAATCGTATTGGCTCTGCCTTTCCATTGGACTAATTCAGTGGAGTGGAGAGGGGGGATTTGCTGCTTGGGTAACAGCCTATCCTCCATAACAATCCAACCCAGGCTTTGGTGCTTTGCACGCAGCGTATGCAGCGCTGAGCACAATACCATAGTCTTTCAAGACTGATGGAGGCCTGCTTTTTTTTACTGCCACCTAATACTACCAATTCTTGAAGTCAGCCACTAGGTGGAGTGAACAATGGAATCTAAAGGAATAAAGTGAACATTAGATTTTTCATTCCATTAGATTCCATTGTTCACACCATCTAGTGGCTGAATACAGTATTACAATTAAACCAATGCACTTTGGGGCAAGAACGGCGAGCAAGAAACCTGCAAATAGGACTTTGAAGCTGATTTAACCCTGATAAGCTTGCAAATAAGGGCTTACCTCAGAAACATTTAATTCACCTCTATTCTACATTTATAATCATATCCCAAACAAAAAAGAAAATCTACAGTTGTGAAACTGACCAACTGCCTTGAGTGCATCTTCAGCATAGTTGGTGACTGTGAACTCAGAAATACAGGAATGAAAAATGCTTTATGAACATAATAGATGAGCCTAGGATCTTCAAGGATTGAAAGTGGAAGCCTCCTGATCTTAGTGTTGCCATATGTACTGAAAAACAGGGACAGTCCCAATTTTGGGGGATTGTGATAACGTACCGGCATATGGGACAGAGGGTCCTGTCCTGATTTTGTGGAAGAGAATTATGGAAACCCAACCAGCAGAAGCCACTAGAACAGACATTGCTGGGTTGGGGAGGGCCAGTTACTCTGCCCCTGCTAAATAAAAGAGGAACACCCACTTGAAAGTGTGTTCCTCTTGCTTAGTAAAAAGAGTGCCTCTTGCTTAGTAAGCAGGCTGGCCCCTCCTGTGCTGCATTTATATACACCTGATTCACATTGTCCAGCTTTGTTCCAAGTGCTGAATTCTCAATTCGTCCAGCCCAATCCTGTCACATCTTATAATTTCAGCAGAGTATAGCAGTGGTTCTCAAGCATTTCCTACAAATGGTCTGGGAAACCCCCCCCCCCAGTGATGTCATCACTGGAAATGCTATCAATCAGAAAGTGACATCACTGTGATGCCAAAGCTCATCTGGTCTACTCAGAAGTAAATCCCATTGTATTACATAAGTCTTACAGGAAAGCAGCCCAAGTGCCCCATTCCAAGAAGGTGTCAGTGCCAGATTCCAAGATGGCAGTGCCCTGCTTTTTTCAAACCCCTAAAATGACATCACAATCCCCCCCCCACTTTGAGAACCATTACAGTGTGGGTTCAGCTACTTTTACCCAGGGCTGATGCATCTTCAGTGTTCAATGGAATAGTGACATTTTCCCCAGTCTTTAAACGATAAGCCCTTTTGGCTAATTTCAGGTGTTTGTAATTTCTCCTTATGTCAAAAATACACTGATGAATGAGATGTACCATCTTCCTCAAAACCCACTGGAGTCTTTCTTGGCCAGTACCTATTCTGGGTACTGAGAGTCACAAATTTATCATTTCCTTATGTTGGTTCATTTGAACAATTGGGTGCTTTATCACACTCTCTCATCGAGCCATCTTCACTGTAGATAAGGTAATGGGGAAGATGTGTATCTCTCCTCAAACAGGATTGAGTTAGCACCCTAAAATAGGAATGTGTTTTTCCAGCTGTGAAAGTAATGTTTTTTGGGGAAAAGAGCTTTAATCCTCCCATTAAGTTGTCTTGTGAGAATAACACAATATTTTCCACTTAACACAATATTTTCCACTTTCCTTCTGTGACAGAGCTGCCTGAATATTTTTGGTTTCTGAAGACACTGAATAAAGATTTGCTAAGAAAGGGAGATTCTGTAAGTTTCACTGACACTCCATATAACATGGCAAGCTGAGGTTGATGGTGCCCCATGCATGACCTGCAGAACCTGGAATAAATGACAGCAATGTGATGATGTGATTAGGTCAACTCAAGCCAAGGAATGGGCCCACAGAGATACTCTGCTTGCTACTCCAGCCTTGTGTGTGTTGGTCGCAGAGGAAGATGGCATGCAGTGATTAAAGCACTGGGGTTAGAACACTGCTTGACCAGAATTCCACTCAGCAAGTCAACAGTTCAAGATTCAAGTATGGCAAGATGGGGTAAGCTCCCATCCTTAGCCTTGCTCCTACCAACTTAACAGTTCAAAAGCATGCAAATGCAAGTAGATAAATAGGTACCTCTTTGGTGGGAAGGTAAACAGTGTTCAGTGCACCTCAGCTTATTGTCATGCTGGCCACATAATGACAGAAGCATCTTTGGACAATGCTAGCTCTTTGGCTTTGAATCAGGGATGAGCACCTCACCCAACAGTCATGGCTGGAAGGGCAATCTGCCAGAGGACCTTTACTTTTTTTACCTTTACTCTGGCCTTGTGTGTGTTGGTGGCAGAGGAAGATGCCACTTGCAGTAGTGGGTACTCTGCTTGCCACCCTACCTCAGGATCCCATCACACATAGGGTCTGATTCAGTGAAATGGAGCTGAATCACCCTAAGTCCAGCCCAGAAACTCGACACACCCCCAAATCCAGAGTAACTACGGGAGCACATAAGAGATTTTACGTGCACCTGTAGTTACTGCACCACCTAGTGAAAACCTATGGGAAATTCATATTGGAATCCAGAGTAAGCTGTTCTTACACTGGAGCAAGGACTCCCCATAATTACTCTTGATTTTGCCCATAGGTAGTTTCATGCCACATTTGTTTTCACTTAAAATTATTAATTCTTCAAAGGAAGGAGGTAACCCTTTTGGTCACCAAATAATTGTTGAGTAAGTGACTTGCAGCAACTTTGTTTGGCATCTACACTGGTGCCCAAGTTCAATGGATAGCAAGCTGATGCTTCCCTCTTCTGGCAAGCTACTATGGTGATACTTATAGGCTGACTTGCAGGGTTCCTGGTATTTTTTCACCTAGATCCTTCTGCATCATTTCTGCATTAACAAATTTAGGAATTTTAAGGGATATGAAGATATTTGAACATGTATTCAATTTTGGAAGCTGCTTACCCAGAGCAATTACGCATTTTTGGTTCCAAGGCTAGCATTCTTCACTTTCAGTCTGTTGGGAGAATATAGAATTAGCTACATACAGCATTGTCTTAACAGTGTAACCATAGCAGGCCCATAGTCAGGATTCTAGAGATGGGAGGACAACAATTTTTTTCAGGGGTATGTCAGGTATCTATCCTGGTGTGTAAAATGAAAGGATAACTATGGGGAAACAAAGACCTGTAACTCAACTAAAGGGGTGGGGGAATGCTGGCTCAGGGGCAAAATCGCTCTTGGCTCCCTCCTAGCTAGGACCCTGAACCATAGTCATATTAATGCAGACATCAAAGCTGCTATTCTTGGCATCATCTGGCATGACAAAGTTTCAAATGGCGTAGACTTGGAACATGCTGGAATCTCTAGCACGTAGAGATCTACGCCATCTAGCTGATGGCCAAAAGATCTCCTGTATGGAGAATTAGTGCATGGAAAGCGCCCTAGAAGGAGACCACAGCCACGATATAAGGACATCTGCAAGCGGGATCTAAAGGCCTTGGGAATGGACGTCAACAGCTAGGGAACCTTAACCTCTGATTGTTTAGCTTGGAGGCAAAAGATGCTGCATGGCCTTCTCCAATTCAAAGGGACACTCATTCGGCAGGCCAAAGCAAAGAGGCAGTCCTGGAGCCAGCGAAATCTGAGGGCTGGGCAGGGGACAGATTGTATCTGCCCTCGGTGTGGAAGGGATTGCCACTCTCGAATCAGCATTTTTAGCCATACTAGATGCTGTTTTAGGACCTCCATTCAGAGCACAATACCATAGTCTTTCGAGACTGAAGGATGCCAATGATGAGTGCTGCTATGTTCAACAAGTCTTACTTCTAGGAACACATGGATAGTATTGCAACTTTCTCAGGACATTGCGGTGGCATTTGCTCAGTTTGTGATCAAAGGGAAGTGTAGCTCACTAACCATATTATAGACCAGTGGTTCTCAATCTTCTTAATGCCAATCTACTTAATCTTCTAGTTCCTCATGTTGTGGGGACCCCCAACCATAAAATTATTTTCGTTGCTACTTTATAACTGTAATTTTGCTACTGTTATGAATTGTAATGTAAATGTCCGATATGCAGGATGTATTTTCATTGTTACAAATGAAATGTGTGTTCTATGCGCACATTGAACACAATGGGATTTATTTCAGAGTAGGCATGCATAGGATTCGGCCCTGAGGCTGCAAACCTATCCACATTTACATGGGAGTAAAGGCCCCCCTGACTATAATGGATTTATTTCAGAGTAGGCATGCATAGGATTGGGCCCTGAGGCTGCAGTCCTATCCACATTTACATGGGAGTAAAGGTCCCCTGACTATAATGGGATTTATTTCAGAGTAGGCGTGCATTGGATTGGGCCCAGAGGCTGTCAGTCAGCCCCAGTGTGCGTGCAGCTGTAGCTGGAGGTCTGGCAAGCCTGACCTGCCCCCGTGCACCAGAGGTCTTTAGGTGACCCCCAGGAAAGCTCTAGGCGAACCCCAAAGGGGTCCCAACCAGGGATGGGCCCAGCCACCCCCAAGATCCAGTTCGCTGGAAGTTGGGGGCGGGCCCGGGGTCAGGGGGTGGGGCTGGGGTCAGGGGATGGGCAAGGGCAGGGCGGGGCAAGGGGCGGGGTGGGGGCGGGGCAAGGGACGGGCCCCAACCGCACCCCATTGCACATGCGCCAGGCTTGGCGCATGCGCAGTGTCTCCTGAAGCACAGCTTCAGGAGACTCAGTGCGCCTGCATCCAGCTGGACGCAGGCGCACTGAGTCTCCTTTCTGAAGGGAGACTTAGTGCGCCTGTGTCCAGCTGGAAGCAGGCGCACTGTGTCTCCTTTCTGAAGGGAGACTTAGTGCGCCTGTGTCCAGCTGGAAGCAGGCGCACTGTGTCTTCTGAAGCTGAGCTTCAGGAGACGCGGCGGCCGCTGCCGAACCGGTCCCCGCGGTTTTTGGCAGCTGCGGCTCTGGCCGGTTCGCCAGCAGTTGCCCCGTGGGAAAATCCAGTTCAGGCGAATAGGCCTGAACCGGCATCTGCCCACCACTGGTCCCGACCCCCACTTTGAGAAACGCTGTTATAGACTCTCTGAAACTAGAAGACTCCTTATTTTTGAACTCCTTTACATCAAAACCAAGAGGAACAAGTCACTGTACATGATTGGTGGGCCACAGATTGTACAGAATAATCTGTGATTACCTTGAAAATGCCCCCTTCTGAGCAATTGGTGCTGACATTTCCCATAGGTGCCTCACCACTTCTGCACATCCTGGTGAGTAGGGGACCTCAACAGAGGTGCCCCAGAAATATATTTTGCATTTAGCCCTGCAGATCCTTGAGCCAGCTGTAGCTGCTGACACTAGTGGCTTAGATAGGGAAGTGCAGGGGGCGCAGTTGTATGGGGCTACAAGCTTTAAGGGGGGCTACAAGCTGAGCTTCACAATAGTGATTAAAATTGTGAAAAACGGGGTATGTATGAATGAGAATACCATCATGTTATATATCATTGGAAAGGTAATTTTATGCAGAATGCAATGAAACAAACTGCATTGGAATATCTATATGCTATATGCTATGGCCAATTAACCAGAAAATGAAAACACAAAAGCCTATGGAACTAAAAGAGGATTTTCTTAACACAAACTTTCTCATGTTACTAATGGCTCTGAGAGCCAATGAGATGTAACTCTGATATTGTATGGGACTAAAAAGATGTTAATATGAATCAGCTTTCAGTACATATATTGTATAAAATACATATATCATAAAACAGTTACCCCATGTTAACTGGGTATACAGGCATTTTTAAGTGGTGCTACTCTTCTATTAAGCAGGGAAAGACTAATCATTCCTCTTTGCCCCAGCACAGTTTCCCTGACCTATAAGGACACATTTTTCATTTTTTAAAACTAACTTACATTTGATTTTGTTTTTGCGGAGCGGGGGGGGGGGAGTGGTACAAAATTTCTTCAACTACAGAGACCTAATAGGTGATTTAGATATATACACTAGCAGAGCAAATGGTTGTGAACTGCTGAGGAGGAGAAGGCAGGTTTTTCCCCCAAAAAATTTTAAAAATACCTGGGAATGATAAAACTTCTGGTTGTGATATCACCTCTGGGGCTTCATTTTGAGCTTTGCCCTGGGCTGCATGATCTTTAGCTATGCCACTGGCTTAGCGAAACACTGACACTGGCTGAAATCCTAGACACTTTCCTGGGAGTAAGACCCATTGAACACAATGGGGCTTACTTTTGAGTAGACATGGTTAGGATTGTGCTCACTGTCCACTTCCTGCCAAAGATACAACCCTTTCTTGCCCCCGTCTCTGCCCTGTCCCTCTCTCCTCCACTTATGGCTTAGCCACACAAAATGGTAGATTGTGTGTTGCAATCGACACAAAACATGCTGGTGGTTCAGTGGCTCAGTAGGGTTGGACTCTTAATTCTTCAACACACAAACGTGGGCTCTGAGTTTTAACAACCAATTACATCATTTAACAAAGCCTTTTAATCTTTGTGCTGTGTAGTGCAGTGCAGAAAATTTCTTTAGTGAGAACATAACCTGCATAGAGATTTATTGCTGTTTTACAAAAATAAAAAAAATTAATTGATCCCTTGTTTCCTTACTGCAGAATGCTGCTGTTTAATCTGCCTGTTAGAGGGTTTAGACATGGTACTTCAACTAAACTCTTCCTGGGACATGCCAAGTGTATTATGTTTGGCTTCCACTGAGCAACTGCTATTAGATTCAAGAGAAAGAAAGCACAATGACCTGTTCAGCTGGACACTTGAGCAGCTGGCCAACAACTTAACTCAGAGTTTTGCTTTACGCTTCACAAAATTATCCAGGGAATCAGATAGACAACATATAAAAATATGACAGGAAGATGATAAATGATCAGTCGCTAGTCTCATTTCAGCCATACAAATAAAACATCATGCTTGTGTGTTTTGATAGTACATTTAAAGGACAGAAATTAGCAGATGTTGATTGCATTCCACGCCAGGCAACATACCAAAACCCACCAAGGAACATTTAAGAGATTGTAAAGAGACTTTATCATGTCATGCCTATAGAATTGGACATGGAGTAGCAAAAACATTGAGGAGACAGTTTGGTCCTTGTCTGCATTTGGTCTTAAAAGTTTTTCTCCGGTACATTAAAGCAGCCCAATTTTTCCACAGTTACTCCAAACTGAGTGGCAAGGTTTTCTTTATCATTGGCTACAATCCAGAGTAATTACAGGACCTTTTACACTGATGTAGTTATGGTGCCACCTATGGGAAACCTATGGGAAATGCATAGAGCAATCCACAGTAAGAGCCTCTTATGTCTTCCTGTAGTTATTCAGGACTGTAGGGATAGTCTTGCTGACAAAACATTTAGTGATCTTCTTAAAATACAGTTTTAGACAATTGTAGAAGAAAAATGTATTCTGTTCTTTATTGACTTTTGGGATTTACATGCATTTTTCTCTGTACATGGACACAGCAAAATCATGAGTTATCATGCTAAGTCATCTCCAAACTATTCAGGACTTTGTCTAGGTCCTGTACTAGTACTAGGCCCAAGTACAAAGTACTAGGGTAAGAGCAGTACAGCTCTGAAGTTTGTTATCTTACTATGAGGAGGCCTCTGACTGCAGTATGCAGCAAATGCCCCATTGGCACAGCAATGTTGGAGCTGGAAAATTGGTTAGAATTTGAGTCTGATGTACAAGTACACTGCAAGAGCATTGCTAATGTGCTGGAATAAATTAAGTATATAACGAAAGGGTTCAGTGAGTTCAAAGTGCCATTTCACAAAGGGGACTCCTCTGCATCATTCATCACTTTGGCATTTCCTGCATCTGAGCAGCCTCTCCATAATACAAAGATGGAACCTAAAGGGCACCTGCTGTGGGAGGTGTGCCAAGGAGTGTGCAGACCATCCATGATGGTGGCCATAGTGAACTTGCACTTCCCCATTACTACCACCACCTCTAACACTTAGAAGCAGTAGCAGTCTTTCTGCTCCCCCCAATGCTTTCTTGGATGGCCTCAGAGTTGGCACCCCATAGCGTAGCATCCAGAAAGCAGGGGTATGAGTTTAGAAATAGGATTGGAGGAAGCGGAAGGCAGAACTGATTTGCACAGAAAGCGGGGTTTAGAAAAAGCATCAAGCAACCTAAGCAAAAGACAAACTTATTTTTTGTCTCAATTTCTTCTCTGTTGTTATAAGCATAGCATAGCCATTAACTGTATATATTTATATTTCAGGTCTTCCAGAGTTGGCATATATCTCATTCAGCCACTTGAGGTGCTAAATGTAATGCAACATAATTAAATAATTCTTTTTCTATTACATTGCATTACATTTAGCACCTCTACTGGAGAAATGTGGAATATATTCACACTGGGAAACCAAAAAAAATTATCTTTTGACCTTTAGTTCTGGGACCTTGGGGCACTTTGTGGGCCAGATAAAATCCAGGGGAAGTTGTGTCCGCCGGGTTAGTATAATCCCACTGAACTTTTGTTCAACTGCAATTGATTTCAATAAGAGCAATTGTAGAAGTACTTACTAGTGGATGGTATCCAGAAATTGTAAAATACATGTTTTAAAATACATGTTCTAACCCCTGCTACCTGGCAAGTCGCACTCTTTCAAGTAGAAAGAATACTCTTTCCAGTCTTCCCTTCCACTCTTTCAAGAAGGGGAAGAGTAACTGGTCCTCCTCACCCCAGCAATGTCTGTTATAGTGGCTTCTGTTGGTTTTCTTTTGCATTTTGGACAGGATGCCATTAGCCGTTGGTTATTTCATTTTATCTGTAAACCAGTTTGTGAACTTTTTTTAAAAAGGGTTATATAAATAAAAGTCATATATATAATTATAAATATATAAAGTCATAAATACAGATGATTGACATAAATATATAAAGTCATAAATACAGATGATTGACATGAGCTTCATAAACTTTCCCACCACAAACCACTAAACTACCAGTTTTTGAACATTTAGTTGTAAAGCATACACAGGGCATGTTGAATGTAAGCTATATGGTAATTTATGCAGTATAAACAACACAAAACACTGTTGCTATATGTAGGTTTTATTTTATTTGTTTTTTAGCTTATATTTTGGAAATGTATATCCAGTTTTTTTTTCTTTTTAATTTTTTGGGGGTCCTCAAAAGAGTGGGGCTCTAAGCTATAGCTTGTTTAGCTTACACGTAAATCCGGCACTGAGCACACATGATCTTGAATGCTCATTGTTATTTATAAATTCATAAATGTTCTGGGTTAACAAAAAAATAAGTTCAGAGGCTAGCCAACGGAGTTTGCTTCTGGTTTCATTAACAAATGATAGGCTCTGACAGTAAAGAATTCCTTTGCTATTTGGCCTGTTCCCAATCATGTAACAGCCCCATCTGTATAAACGCTGAATTCCCCTGATTCATTTAAATGTAGATCTAGAAAAATAGTCCAATTCATTTAGGCAATCACGAGTAATGTTTGTGCAAAATTTGCAGTATAGACATAGTCATAGTATACTTGTAGTATTGCAGTGGCAATATAGATATTCTGTCACTTGAAGAGTTGTCAAAGTAGTTTACACTTAACCTTTAAGCCCTTTCACATAATGTCTTTCTCTGAAATTAATTTGAAATATTTTCTACTAGTGGGCAGGCTAATACTGTGCACAATGACTACATGCTAGGGGGGAATTGTAGGCCACTATTTTGCTCATGTAAACCCAAGAGAAGGAAGTGGTAAAACTGGTTAGGGAAAGTGGGATAGGATCCAGTATGCATAACTGCCTCTGAGATCCATCCCATCCTACCCCCTCCTAGTTTTGCCTACTCTTTGTTCTGATATTCCCCAAACAGCCCATGAACTACTTCCACTGTCTTCGTATCTTCATTGGTAGAGTGTGCAGGAGGTTCTGATTCATGCAAAGAGCCTCCTCCCATTTCCACTCACAGTGTGCACAACATTTGGACCAGGACAAAGTAACTTATAGCAGTGTATCCAGCAATCTACTGCCATATGTGGCCTATAGCACTTAGTCAACAATGAGCATGAAAATGCTACCTTCAGTACCAATATATTAGCACCATAAACATGGTACTGAGTTCAAGTGCTTTTTGGGAATATATCCAGTGCCTGTAAATAGCACATTTCTAATTTGTTAGCAGTGCTTCACACTGTGAAAAGATTTTTTTTTATTCATCAAAAAATTGAGTAAGGTTGCAATCCTAAAGACACTTTTCTGGGAGTAAGACCCAATTAACACAATGGAGCTTACTTATGAGTAGACATGATTAGGATTGTGCTCATAGTTGGCTTACTCTGGACAGGTTAGCTTCTGTTGCAAGTGCCACAGTCTCCCACCTCTGACATGCCCTTCCCTCATCTACCTTAACTTTAGTTGCCTAACCTACAGTCTTAACTTATCAGGGTTCCTCTTTTCACCACCGCACATAGGGTCATCTCCATAATCTGCACTGGTGGTATGGAAATGTGTGGCAGATACACACTGTTGTAAAGCGCATACATTAGTTCTAGGAGCAATACAGCCATATAGGATTGGGCTGCAAGTGTTACATCTTTTCCGTGTTTTAATAACTTCATACTTCTGATCGGGGGGCATGCGCTTAACTATTCCTCCAGAAGAAATGGCTGTCCTTAGTAAACATTCACAACTAATTTGATGCAATGCACACAGATTTCTCTTTTTGTTTATGGAAATAGCTGTTGAATGCCAAAATCCAGTAGTGTAGCTGCAAGAGGTCCAAAATGTTAAGTACTCCAGGCACTGCAATTCATTGTGAAAACTGCCTTTCAAACTTGCTATAAGAATCATCAGGCACTGACAGCAATGACCAGGAGATGCCATTTGGTTTGGTGAGTGCCTTAGTGTTACTGTTACTAATACTGCTCAGAATGGTTCCAACCACAAATGGGAAGGGCTACCTACATGGTGCGTCTCTATGTCTTCCAATGAGGCTACTTAAGAAGCTCCTAGAATCAGAATTCAGCTGTACCCCTGATGCATGTTTAAGAAATGTCTCCTTATAGGGTACATCACAATGACAAAGAGATATGGAGCAGCTTTGGACATTACCAATGACCAACCTCATTGGTATTAATTAATTAAGGGCACTATCCAGAGTAAGTTTTGCTGGATCCAAAGAGATGGATAGCCCGGACTGTTGTAACTGCTCTAGAGCTAGGGTGGCCAAGAACTCAGATTTTTGGTCAACACTGCCATTCTTACTCTACCTTATCATGGACCCCATGGGTCTACTCATTACTATACCTGCTCCTGAGGTGGTATAACTCTGAGGAGATGGAAGATGACATTTTTTTCCCTGGAAACAGTCTCTGGATGCAGAGTAATGTCTCTGCCCTAGGCAATGCTAAACATGACCTCAACATGCCTCTCCTGAACTTCCTAGGCTGCCCCAGCTAGGGCAGCCCAGGTCCACCTATCTCGGGGCAGCCTATGTTGCAGCCCCAAGCCTTTTCCAGAGTAACTAGGGTGAATCATCTTGCAGTTAGGTCGGCCCAGTGATAGATAGGGTAACCCAAGTGCACTTC
The DNA here is from genome assembly GCA_030015325.1 of Cryptoblepharus egeriae. NCBI lineage: Eukaryota > Metazoa > Chordata > Lepidosauria > Squamata > Scincidae > Cryptoblepharus > Cryptoblepharus egeriae. The sequence continues at coordinate 82,392,848 of JAREYC010000003.1, read as the reverse complement.
TGGATTGTGCCCTAAGAATTAAAAATTCTACTCCAGTAGGCTACTCTCATTCTGCATATGTACATGGGAGGTTGGCCATCTGAACTTCTCCAACTCACATGGTTTAAAATGCCAGTAGTAGTTAAACCGTATGAGTAGGGGTCATGCAGGATGGAGCAGCACACTGGGTTGTAGGAAGTTATGTTTCCTTTATGTAAATGGCACGATGAGAGGAGTGGTGGTTAGCATTACTCATAGCATCCCATAGCTTTGAATTAACCATGCTGAAGAACAATATGATAAACATAATAAATACAAAAGCTTTTAAAAATTATTTTTATGTTTTAAAGTGACTTGCATATAAAAATAAAAAGTTTCTTTAATATATTAATTTCTTCAGTGCGGTCCTTCATTTCAAAATTGCTTGTCAGTTTATGACGTACTGTAATTGTTAGGAATGTTACTATTGCCAGTAGATTACAAGGATTTGGAGTATACTGGAAGTACTTTTGAATTCTAAATATGCCCCACACAGCCCCCACAAAATCTCATATGTATGCATGATCAGCGACTGGTTTTACCACTTCATTCTGAGTCATTTTTTAAATTACTATGGAAGTTAGATCCAGTGACACATCTGCTCTTCTTTCTCACACCTGACAATATCAAAATCATAATTGTTTTTTTTAAAATTCAAAAAAGATAAAACATCTTACTCTACAAGTGATACATAATGTCACCTACCTATTAGACGGACTATTCTCTGTGACCAAAGAGAATAACCTGATTTGAACTAAAGGAACAGAATAGAATTGTTAAATAACCCTTTTGCATTTTAAGCAACATTTAATTAGAAACACACTTTTAACCATCCAAATGATAAAAAAAATTCTACAAGATTAAATTATGAGTGTCAATTATCATAAAATTCATCATTGTAATTCTTATTAAAACTCAGTGTTTAGATAGGTAAAGATTTCATAATGTGGCAATTTGCATAAGGAGCCCTGAGATGGCTTATTATTTCGATCCTACGCAATTACAATTCCAGCTCCATACATCAGAGCTCTTAGCAATGTACAATCACGGTGCTAATTAATAAGCCATTTACTGACTGGAGCTAGTTATGGTGGTCCTGCAGCTGACCTCACGGAAGATGAGCCATCTCTGAAGTGGCTGTGTGTAACTACAAACATAATGATGTGCCAGGAGGGAATCATTAAAAATAATTTACACAAGCCTTCATTTACAAGATCTTTTGATAGTGCGCTTCCCCGGTGTTTAGATCTGCAGTGCAACCCCTACCATTTGGAAAGTGCCAGGCGGGAGAGTGAAGGAGGATACCTAAGTGGTTAATTAAGAGCCATTCGGTCTCCACAAGAGCCTCCTGAAAAATCCCTCTGATGTCGGCTGTGTCAAATGTCTCTCGCAGGCAAAACCACAAGAGGTAGCTGCCATAGCAGGCTAATTACTGGGGACTAGGAGCAGCTGAGAATGGCCTGTCATCCAGCCCTTGCTGTGAGCTTCCCCCAGCTATGGATTGAGCAAAGCAATCTCTCCGCTGCTATGCCGGACTGGGAAGCCTGCCGCAGAAATCAGATAACTTAATATTCAAGATTGTGACTCTCCCGTCAATCAGAAAAAATAAAATAAAATAAAACATCCCATTGCAAAGCATGGTGTCTGATTGTCTTCCCGCTCCAAATATTTGGCCGATCCCACTTTTAATGGTCATTTCAGTTCTTGTATACAGTTATGGTTGATTTAAAAAACAAAATCAAAAGTAATATTAGGCAATGAGAAAACTATTGTAATACTCCAAAAATTTCAAATATGATTGCAGCTGCTGAAATTGAACTGCTGACATAGACAATTTTCTGATTTTCCCAGTACTTGGCAGATTCACTTTCATTCTGCTGGGGGGACGCAAAGTTTTTCACATGCCTGAAAACCATTGTACAGTGGCCTCACCTCTCACCCTCTGATCGATCGATCGATCGATCGATCGATCGATCGATCTATCTATCTATCTATCTATCTATCTATCTATCTATCTATCTATCTATCTATCTATCTATCCATCTATCCATCCATCCATCCATCCATCCATCAACTGGAGAAGTTCTTCCATGCTTGTTTCCAAAGAGAGCTCACTCTTTTTTGCAATTCAAAAATTAATTAAGCTTATTCCAAACTCCAAAATCTCTGGGACAACTCTCATTCCTGTGATTTAAATGAGAATGCAGTATTACAAAATTCTGTCCATAAGGTTCAGCAATAAATTGCATACTCAAAACATTTCCTCCTTTCCCTAAGGTTGATCAGATACACGGTCATTCTTGTGGTGGTGGGTGATGCTATACTTTTCAGGTGCCTGAACACCATTGTAAAATGGTCTCTCCCTTCACCATCATAGCCATTTGGAGCAGGGAGAAAGAAGAGGGCCTCTGCTTTGGTGTCTGCTCCGAATGACTCTGCAGGTGAGGAAGAGCTGCCCCTTTACACCAGTGTCCCGGTGCCTGAAAAACTTAGCACCCTCTGCCCCCCCCCCCCGAGAATGCCACCATCAGATCTGTAGCAAGTCCTTCAAAGAACATTTGGCCACTTTATAAATCTTTGCTGTTTATACAAACTTACTCTGTATTCATGTATAGTTATTCACACATTATACTTAATGCAGCAGGGCACAAAGGTTGTACCTTACCTTTGAATGATCCAGTGCACTTAAAACAATTGTATATCATTCATTTAAGAAAACTTGCACACTCCAAATCAATCAAATTCCAAAGGAGACAACCCAAGAAACAGTGCTATGGAGCCATGTGCCTGAAATGCTGGCACATGTTTGTGGTTTGATGGCTATGGAGCATTAGTTCTACTTTGGAATCAGAAATTATTTGAAAGATACTCAGGCAGTGCCCATTAAAATGTTTATGAACTTATTTTTGTGGCAAAGTGAATAATTACCCAACTAGTGAATTATTCATACAGTTATATTGAAGCTTGCTGAATAAATTGTACCACAAGTTTTATTCATCTGGGTCCAGAGATAAATTGGACTGTATCTGTTACATTGGTAAAAGCACTGTAAAAATTGGATTTATCTGAGATATTTTTAAAATGGATCAGAAACATATCTGACGACTCAGCAACTTGATAATTAGCTGAAAACAAGCCATGGTCTTGGCAATTTCCCTTGGAGTTAAGCTGCCCATGGATAATATGTGCAAGCCCCTTTTAAGAATTAGAGGTACAGCTCCTGGATTGAGAACCGCTAACTGATAAGCTAGCTGATACCCTGATAGGGTACAAACTGCAAGAAAGGAGATTCTGGTTGGATATCCAGAAAAAATTCCTGACGGTAAGGATGGTTCGGCAGTGGAACAGATTGCCAAGGGAGGTGGTGGACTCTCCCTCACTGGGGATCTTCAAGGAGAGGCTCGACGAGCACCTGTCGGGGATGCTCTAGGAGGATTTCCTACTCCAGGCAAGGGGTTGGACTAGATGACCTACTAGGTCCCTTCCAACACTAGGATTCTATGATGAGTAATCAGAGCCAGAAGGTGTCACCGTTTACAGCTTGGCTGATCTGAAAACTCCTGCTGGGAGCTTGAAGGTGTTCCCTGATACCAGATGTGATGAATGACCATGCTATGAAGAATTCCATATGGAAGAGAAGAGTTCTGCAAGCTGCCCATAAGTAACATAGGCTAGCCTGCACCCTAGGCATAAACAATCTACACTTACCAGCTGGTGGACCTCACGATGCTAAATAAATTTATTTAGCATTGTGCTAAATGCTGATTTGTGTATCCAAAAATGCTAAGCCCACAGCTAGAGGACCTCTCAGATATGATCAGAAATGGCATTCATAAGAGAACAGTCCTGGATGCTACTTTTGGTCATGTCTGGGAGGTTCTTCAGCTGTGGGTTCAAGCATCTGTGGATATTAAGATCTGTGGATGCCAAATCTGCTGCAGGTCCTTGCATTTCAGCAGGGAGCTATGTGCATCCTCTGGAGGGCAGGCTGCACCTCCCCAGTAAGGAATTGGAGCCTTATTATCTGAGGAATTTGGTATCCAAAGAGGGTAATGGAATGGATCCCCCATGGATTCTGAGGGCCAATACTCTGAGACTGAAATGAAATCATACTTTAAGAAGGTATATACTCTAGACAATTTCTGTCATAAGGCGTAGTGCAGTGGTATTCAAGCATTTCAGCCTGGGACCCCCTTCTGAGAATAACAATCTGTCTAGGACCTCCTGAAAGTGATATCATGGATGGAAGTGACATTAAAAGTGCCAGTGCTAGATTCCAAGATGGGTGCATCCAGCTTTTTGCAACCCCCTGAAATGAAGTCACAAACCCCGATGGGGTCCCAACCCCCACTTTGAAGATGATTGGTATAGTGTATAGCGGTCAGGAGTTAGGCTAACCTGGGCCACATTACTAGATTTGAAATGTGTGCGTTATGCTAGTGTAGAGTCCCTTGATAGCAAATAGGATTCTCTCAAAGGTCCTCCAGTGTAACAGCGAAATTCACAATCCCCTCTCAACCATCAGCACCTCTAGTGGGCAGATGCTGGGTTTGGGGCTGGGTTTTATCAGTATTCAGTGTTAAGTATAGGCCACATTGCATCCCTTTTCACCCCTACGGGGTTAAATTTCTAAACATTGGTTCTTAGTGCATGCTCATACCACATAAGGAATGCCCTCCCCAAATTTCATGCTTCTAGGTGCAAGGGTTCAGGAAGGGCTTTGATCAGTTGGTGATTCTTCAGTGTAAAGTATAGGAATGAAAATGTGTTTTTCTCCTTTTCACCCTCTTACTGTATAAATTTCCAAAAATCGGTTCTTAGTGGGTGCCTCCATCAGGGAAGGAGCACCTGCCCCAAATTTCATGTTTCTAGGTCTGGCAGTTTTGGCTGGGCACTGATGAATCAGTCAGTGAGTCAGTCAGTGACTTTTCAGTTTTACATATAAAAAAGAGGCTGTGGTAGAGCAAGTGGTTAAGACTCTTAACCACTTGCTAACTGGCAGGCCAGGGTTCAAGACCCAGATCCTACAAGATGGGGTGAGCTTCTGTCCTTAGCCCAGCTCCTTCCAAAGTATTAAGTAGCAATTCGAAACAATGCAAAAGCAAGTTGATTAATAGGTACTACCTCAGTGGGAAGGTAAAACAGCATTCCGTGTGCCTTGAGCCGTCATGCCGGCACCATGTCTTTGGACAACCCTGGTTCAAAAGACTTAGAAACAGGGATAAGCACTGCATCATACAGTCAATCATGACTAGCAGTATAACCTGCGGGGTATACCTTTACCTTTTTAATTAATTGTATTAATAATATAGATTATGTATTGACTATGTATAAATGTATTAATAATATAGATTATTATTAGTGCTAATTAATACAATTAGGCATTGATATTTTCACATTTTAAAATAAACCTTATCAATTAAGCCTCTGTTTTATTCTTTTTGGAAAGAGGGTGAGGCTGCCTCCTGGAGCAGTTGTTGAACTCCGGTTTCACTGGATTGGGCCATTCTGGTGGCTTTGCATTCCTGTGTACATGACCTGAACAGAATGCAAGGCAAGTTTACTTATTCTTGAGTAAACCTGGCTGTTTAACTCAGTTCTGCTTTCTGTAGGACTCAATGCAATTATCAGGGACTCCTTTCTGCATTGATTTGTGGGGGCTGCATTCACAGGACCATTCTGGGAGTGTTGGATTCATCTCAGTCTGCCCTTTCCAACAGACCAAGGGCACAAGAAGTGCACTTGGGATACCCTATCTATCATTGGGATGACTGAACTGCAAGAAGGGCCACCTTAGTTACCCTGGAAAAGGCTTGGGGCGACCTAAGGCAACATAGGCAGCCCCAAGACAGGTGGACCTGAGCTGTCCTAGCTGGGGCAACCTAGGCAGTACAGTAGAGCCATGTTGAGGGCATGTTTAGCATTGCCTAAGGCAGAGCAGTTACTCTGCACCCAGAGCCTGTTCCAAGGACAGAAATGCCCTCTTCTAGCACCTCAGAATTATACCACCTCAGGACCAGGTATAACAATGAGTAGACCCATTGGGGTCCATAATAAGGCAGAGTAAGAATGGTAGTGTTGACCAAAAATCTGAGTTCTTGGCCAGCCTAGCTGCAACCCCTGCCTCTCAACCTCAGGATATGGCACAACTATGGCAGCCACTAACCTGGGGATACAGAAGGCCACTCTAATATGCCCCTTGTATTCATTGTAGACTGTATTGGCACTCATCAGCCTCATCAGGCAGCCTTCCTATAAGGCAGGCACCACAGCTATTCTTTGTTCAGTGTGATCTGAGGGGGATCTCCTCAGGAGCAAGCCCACCCCAGGTGTCACTCACTTGGTGCCTACTGATCATGATCTGGAGCAGTTAGGGCAGCCAAGGCTTCCTGACTCTCTGGATGCAGCATAATTTTCTGCTCTGGATTCAGAATAGTCAGGTAGCCTAGCTAGGGCATTCCTCACTGCCCTATTGTGGATTGTGCCCCAAGGTTCATGGCCTACTGATGAGCAAAGGCATGATATGGTTCAGTTTAATTTTCTATAAGGCTCGAAGCATTTTTTATAAAGGTTTTGGCCATATCTTTGCTAGGAAGGAGATATTTAATTTTTTTTCATTGCCTTCTGCTGGAAAATATGCATCTACCAATACATGTCTTGATAGGGATTTATTCTGAACAATTTTAGCAATTGATATTATGGTCACCTCCCTTAGGGTATACCCAGGGCCTCCCCACCCCCTTAGGAAAGCCACTGAGTGGGCACAAAGAGTGGAATATCCAGGTGGCGGCATCTAGAGGTGTGATCCTAAGTGTGCCCATTTATGAGGAACACCACTGACTTTTAACCCTCACATCATCTCCATAGGGTGGTTCAGTTGGGTTGTCACCAATCTGCTAGTGCTGTTGCTTCTAGATTAATACTGTATATGGGGGAGTGAAAGAAGAATCAATCTTAAATTAGTTTTAAAAGACTAAGATGGATAAATGTATGGAATTAATTTTCATATGAGTTATGGAGCAATTTATATCAGGGAGCTCATAAAGAATTATAAGGCTAAAGAATCTCTAATCTAATTAAGACAACATAGGTTTTTTTGTGGAGAATATTGAAAATGTTTTGAAAAAAGCATCATGACCCATGGAGTATGTACATTCATTTCATTATGAAGGGCTGGTGTATCTCAGTATTTAAGAGAATTACAGTATATGACAACTATAGAAGAGATATATTCAGTGGTGGGCTCCAGTAGGTTTGCACCTACTCTATAGAACCAGTTGTTAACGAGAGATACGACATATAAAGTTTAAAAATAGCCATTTAAAAGTAGCTGCCAGATGGGCATAGAACTGGTTGTTAATTTCTTTGAGTCCCATCACTGGATACATTCCTATTGCTCAAAGGACTAGCTGTACCAATGATATACCAAATCACTTGATCTGGAATGTCAGCCAAAACAGACTGAGTTTGCTGGAGGTCTTTGATTCCACCTCCACTATTTGCTGTTGGACAGTCCTACTAGAAAAGAACCCTATCCTATACCATCTGGTATAATTCTAATTTGAAGCATTTTCAGAATATTCTGATTTTAAACTAGAATCAGATGCTTCTGACTGTGGGTCTTCATTTAGTACAATGGTGTCACTAGGAAGATGCAGGAAGTGCTAACCTCACTGGATGACACCCCGGGGGAAGTGACACCAAAATTATCCTACGCACCATGAATCAGTTTTTGGAAGGTCACAATCTCTACCCAGAAGTCTCAAGAGATCAGGAAGTGCTACACGGTCACCACGACCCACAAAGTGGGTCATGTATCTAAAAATATAGGGAAGCAAAATTGTCAACCATATTAAGAGACAAAGATCTTGATCCCAAAGACTGAGAACCTGCCACAACAAAATGTTCTTCATCAGCCATCAGCCATTTTTAGGAGAAAGGAACATTGAAATGAGTTCTGCTGATGGCTTTCTTGGCTTCTTAAGACTTGAAGAGGCCTGTGGTTCTTTGCATTTGTTTTGGAGGGCACAGCAAAATAATAGTTGCATTAGGAGCACAATCCTAACAATGTCTACTCAAAAGTAAGCCCCATTGTTTTCAATGGGTCTGTCATGTTCTCCCTTATCCGGGGGGGGGGGGGTCTCACCCCGTCCTTTCCTCCAGGACTCCCATGAGGAAAGGAGATTTCTGTATCTCTAGCATCATCCTCCTCAAAATCACTCATCATGAAGACATCAAAGGAAGAGGCTTGCACAGGTAAGTCCAACACAAGATTCTCTTTACTGCAAAGAGTGGCACAAAAGCATATTGGTTTCTTAAAAGGCACTTCTTTGTTACAGGTTTAACCACAACTTGAGGTTCGCAGACCCCTTCTCTCAACCAGCTTAAGATAACTCTCAACAGGTAAGTAATAACAGGTACTTAAAGTCTTTATCTTTTAACTCCATCAGGTAGGGATTAGCAGGGCATTCTAACCAGTCTCTTGTTCCCTTTCAGAGTCCTCTACGGCCAACGACAGCCCCTCCAGCCTTTGGGCTTCGTCTTCCTCCGCTGACTCCTCTCCTGCATCCTCCCTCTTCCACAGCAGGATCTCCAACTGCCCGCTCAACATCTCTTCCTCCCTCAAATTTCCCGCCTCGTCCACCCTCCCCCAATAACCGGGTGTAGAGTGCGGGAGAAACTTTACTCCTCCTTTGGCATACCACCGAGGGGAAGGACCCACAGTGATCCCCCTCCTCCGCCTGCTTCTACCCCTCCCTCGGTTCTGCAATTCCACAAAATCCTTTATGGACCACACCTCCACTGAGTCTGGAAACAAGTCAATGTCCAAGGGGGGGGGGTAACGCGGGCGCCTGGGCACATAAAGACTCTCGCCCATATAAACCCCCATAGGCTCCATATTATATCTCTCGTAGTCTTCCCAGGCTATCTCACCACAGGGTCTTACTCCCAGGAAAGTGTCTTTAAGATTGCAGCCTGTTTGCCATATGCTCGTAGCAGGTTTTCTATTCATGCTACATTACATAGTACAGTAGTGACGCCTTGTAAGACAAACATAAATATTCCAGAAACATGTTTGTCTTGCAAAGCATTCTTAATACAAAGCTGGTTTTCCCATAGGAAATAATGAAAGCACAGTTAATTGGTTCCACAATCCAAAAATATCCATATAAAAATATTAACTGTATGTAAAAATGATGACAATATACTGTAATTGAATTCAAAACACTGTAATATACTACAGAACATAATTAAAAAATAGTCATATACTGTACAGTAAAACAGAAAAGAAAAACCTTTATGGCCAAGGATGACTAATTTTCACTAAAAGTGTCACTGGTGTCTTTTTGAGCAACTTAAACAAGGAAACTTCAGACACTTGCTTTTGGCTCCTTTTGAGGATTTCACAGAAATGTGACATTGCATTGTCATTAAATGGTTTCATCGCTTGCACTGCTACAGCCTAATTTGGGTGGTGCTTTTCTACAACATTTTGCACAATTTCCCAATGTTTACAAATGTCCCGAATCTCATCAGATGTGAGGGATTCCTCCTCCTTATTCTCCTCCTCTGCAGATGAGATCTTCTCCATAACCTCTTGCTATTGCTCATGATGCAGATCCATCAATTCGTTTGTTTTATAACAAATTTTCATTGTAAAACTGTCTTACAAGGCACTGTTTGTCTTACAAGGCAGAATTCCATAGAAATTTTAGTTTGTCTTACAAAGTGTTTGTCTTACAAGGTACCACTGTATTTAGTTTTTTGTTTATTTTTTAAAAAACAATGTTCCCAATTCCATGTAAAGTGGAGCTGTGGAATCCATAAAAAAATAAAATGTTATCTTTCATAAACTAGGAATTTTCTTACCTTTTGCATGGTATACCATGCCAACTTCTGAAATTGAGGCTCATTATTCTGAAATAGTAAACATCTTGGAATTGTTTTCTAACTTCTTTTGGTTATTTCAGGGTTTTCTTGTTTATTCATCTCTTCTTTGTCTACATGCAGATCATCCCTGCTTAGCCAGAGCCATTGATGTGTTTATAAACACACAGACTGTTTTCTCAATGATGCCTCTGGCCCCACAGCAGTTGCAGGATTTTGAAACACTAAAAAAACCTGCAAATTCTTTTGACTGAAGAGATAAAAATAATACATAGCATTTAAAGCATACTTTTAAATGTTCTCTGCACTTTATATGCATTAGATTGTGGCAATATTTACAACTTGTAAGGTAAGCCCCTTGTTATCCTCATAGGGCAAATGAAGCTGAGCAAAAATGGATTATCTAAGGCCACCTGAGCTGCAATTCTATGCACAAGTCCCATTCATTCATTCATTCATTCATTCATTCATTCATTCATTCAAAAGTGTTACAGAACAAATGTCTGATGCTCAAAACAATGGGACATCTGAATAGGCAGCAGGCATGGTCTAGGGGTTAAGCAAAGGACTGCTAAAAAAGCTAAGCAGGAACAGACCTGCATAACTCTTTGATGGGAGACTGAAAGCTGATAAAGCTGTCATGATAAAACAGGGGTTGTCATGAGAAAACAGAAGCCAGGGGTGTCGCTACCTACAACTTGGCCTACCTGGAAAACCTGCTCTTGCTGGAAGCTTGGAAAGCATAGGGCACAATCCAGAAGTGCACTTGGGCTACCCTATCTATCACTGGGCTGAACCAGATGCAAGATAGTCCACCCTAGTTATTCTGGAAAAGGCAAGACAGGTGGACCTAACTGGGGCCAAGACAGGTGGACCTAACTGGGGCAGCCTAGGCAGTTTAGGAGAGGCATGTTGAGGGCACATTTGTACATAGATTCAGAGGCAATTTGTAGTTTGTAGAGGGCAATACTGTAGATAGATAGATAGATAGATAGATAGATAGATAGATAGATAGATAGATAGATAGATAGATAGATAGATAGATAGATAGTTTAGCATTGACTAGGGAGAGCAGTTACTCTGTATCCAGAGCCTGGTTCCAGGGCAGAAATGCCCTCTTCCCTCTCCTCAGAGTTATACCACCTCAGGAGCAAGTATAGTAATGAGTAGACCCATAGGGATCCATGATAAGGCAGTGTAAGAATGGCAGTGTTGACTAAAAATCTGAGTTCTTGGCCACCCTAGCTGCAACCCCTGCCTCTCAACTTCAGGATATGGCACAACTATGGCAGCCACTAATCTGGGGATACAGCAGGCCATTCCAAAAAGCCCCTTGCATCCATCCTCCACTAAAGGTATTCCAGTACTGGAGTCTCATGCTGCAGCTGTTACTGGTTATCAGGAACTTCTGGGCTTCCTTATAAGGCAGGCATCACAGCTGTTCCTTGTTCAGTGTGATCTGAGGGGGTTCTGCTTGGGAGCAAGCCCTTCCTAGGTGTCACTGACTTGGTGCCTACTGAGCACCTAGGGTAGCCCAGGCTTCCTGATTCTCTGGATGCAGCGTAATTTTCTGCTCTGGATTCAAAATAGTTGGGGCAGCCCAGTTAGGGCACTCCTCTCTGCCCTAACTCTAGATTATGCCCTAAATATCATATATGTAATGACCATTCAGTGAAGAGGATTTCATTTAGAAGAGTTCTACAAGCTGCCCACAGTGTAGACAAGTCTGCATCCTGGATATAAATAGTTTACACATATCGGCTATAGGACCTTACAAGGATTGTAATTCCCATACAAATAATTAAATACATCTGAATAGAAATGCATAGGATTGTATTCCTAGTGAATTCATGAGAGTGGTTTGGTTTGACTCAAGAATCTGGAGATCACTTATGTCTTAAGTGACATTTTGAGGAATATTTTTTGCGGTTCTTCTTCATGCAAACATCTCAAGAACTTTAAGGAACAAAAATTTCAAAAAAGTCTAATAATGTATGTATAATCTCAGTATAAATCACTTAGCTTTGTGATTCATCTTTACAACAGCCTGCAAAGCCTGGAAATATTATACCTACCTGGTAGATGAAGGAATGAAGCTGAGGTACAGTTTTTTTGGGGTTTTTTCCCCCCAAAGCCACCTAATAAATTCAAAGATGACAAGATTTGAAATAGCTGCCACAGTTTAGCTTTTCTTAGCCATTGGGCTACATTTGATTTGAAAGTTTGGATCCCTGGCATAAGATAGAAATGGTCAAGCTTCACAAACTTCACCAAAGATTCTCACCAGGTCCATATGTCCTATTTGAAGGCTGGAGCTTATAAAAACTCTCAGCACAATGGACAGTGCTGATGAAAAATGGCACTCCAGTTGCCTAAAGCAAAATATTTAGGTGAAAATTGTCTCAAATTCCCAATATTCTTTGGGAAGAAACATTGAAGTAAGCAAGATGAAGTTTAATGTGCAAAGTGAGCAAAGTAGTGACATTTCTCAGAGTACAATCTAAACTTGTACTGGAAAAGGCAGGCTAGAAAACCTGCACAGGTTTTGCGACTGCTACTGCACTACCACAGGGAAGGAGAGGTTCATCCCCTTCCCTGTGGTAGGGCAATGGCAACCCCAATAGGTCTACCCAGACCTAAACCACCTCTGCAGCACCTTTGGCTTCTCCCAGCAGGGAGAAGCAGGGTTTGGCTATCCCATATTTACTTGAATCTAATGCTCACCTTTTTCAGCCAAATTTAGTCTCCAAAATCAGGGTCTGCGTTAGATTCAATGCCATATTAGATTTGAATAAATGGAAATTTGATTGTAAATATAAGTTCATATTTTGATTAACAGTTTACTGTATTGTAATTAAAAATGTAACATAAACCCATTGTTTTATAAAGAAGTCCTATTAGGTTAAAAAAAATCATAATATGAACCCACTGTCATTTTATTATTGTCATAACATTTCATATGTGGTGAAATTAAATTTTGCAACTGCTTTGCAGCTGTGCATTACAACCACCAGTTAACGTTTTTTACAAATCTCAAGCCTTTTAAAATTGGGATGTGCATTAGATATGATGGTGCATTAGTTCTGAGTAAATATGGGGTAACTGTTGGATCCTCACCGCACCCCAGGCCCTTCCTTCTCCCACCCTCTGCCAGTAAACCCCCACTCCAAAATGGCCCTATCACCTATACCTCCCTCTCTTCCACCCTTCCCAGACCCTGCACTCCCTGCCAAGTGGCATCACCAAGATAGTGTGGGTGGTGTGGTCTGCACCGGGTAATGCACCCAAGAGGGGTGACGCACACTGGGGAATATAAAAACATAAAAATGCACATAACTTTGTTATGGTGCATCCAAACCCATCAAGTCATATACTCTTTGATTCATATTGAAGAGCAGAATCCAATACAAAAATTGGTTTTTAAATAGCATCTTCCTATCATAGATTATGGCCAAAAACGAAACATTAAAAAATATGCGTTGAACTCTATGGAAAGTGAAAGTGACCCATAATGTGGCTTTACTCATGAGTAGGCAGACATGCCATAGTTCTTTGGAAAGGGCAGGCTGAGAGGAATCTAAGGACAGCAGAATTGTCCTGATCCAATGAACACAGCCCCAACAAATCACCCCAGAAGGAGGTCCCTGATGACTGCATTGAAATTCATTGAAAATGGTTGTGAACTGCACGGCTGTGTTTACTGGTGAGTAAGCAGGCATGTATTGGCTGGAGTGGAAGGTCAGTCCAGGAGAGGATAAGACTTCCAAAATGGTCCCAATCAGGGACATTAGTTGGGTGTTAGAAGAGGCACCCTTCAAGGGGGTGGCAGCAAGTGAACTAAATGGCTAACATCATGGTTTTAAAAATAATCCAATCATGTTATACACCTTTGAATGTGCAATTTACAGCAGACTCAGGGACAAACCATATCCAACTTTTCAGCACCAAAATAATCTATCAATCTATCAATCTATCTGTGTGTCTGTCTAGCTAGCTACCTGTCTGTCTGTCTGTCTACAGTATTTACATACATCTTTTCAACTGAAAAGTTCACAGAGTGGTTTACAAGAAAATGAAAAAAATTAATAGCTAATTAATAGCTAATGGGTCCCTGTCCCAACAGGGCTCTAAATGCAAAAGAGCAATCTAAAATGCAAAATAACACCAGCTGAAGCCACTAGAACAGATATTGCTGTGGTGTGAAGTTACTCTCCTCTGCTAAATAATAAGGAACACCCACTTGAAAGAGTATCTCTTGTCCAGTTAGCAGGGGTAAGCTACTTATGTAAAGTGTAAAATTATGCCTTCACCATCAGGAGTTGGAGAAACACTGTGTTATTCTATGGAAGGTAATAAAGAGACAAGGCATGCTATTATTTTTGCTTACCCACAGCAAGAGCAACTTGGAGAGACAAACACACAATGAATAACTATTTGCGGAAAGAAAAATTGGAAAGAGAGTGAATAATTTAAATGAATAACTGAAAAAAAAACTCTTCTGGTAATTGTCCCGATTTGTCACCCCTTATAAATTGCTATAGGACTAACGATGGAAACAATGGAACTGTCAACAATACAGCTTTTCCTGTCTTCCTTTAGGGACATCATGTCTTTCTTTAGGGACACTGTCTTAGGTGGGTGTACAACTTCATGGCTATGTTGTGTGTCACAATTTCTTACAGTTTCCATGCCTGCTACTATACAGTGCTGTTTTTGGAGCATTTTGTTTGAGAAGTTGAAGCAAAAGTGGCTTTTTGGTTTAGGAAAAAATGACAATGAAAATGATGACTGAAAGTCATATACAGGTTGTCCCTTGTAATCTACTATGGTTCCACTCTGAAACACCATGTGGATTAAAAAAAATCAATATCTAAAAAAATTGGTGGAAAATACATTTAATAATCTACTTCCAGGTTTCTTCCTCCTCCATTGCTCCTAATGGAATATTATTAAGGGAATAATAATGGAATACTGGCTCAATATCCATGGGTGTTGACTCTAGGACTTCCTGCTACTACAAAAAAAATTGTTAAAAGCAGTTTTAAAAATTTTTTTAAAAATGTGTCACTTTGCAGTTTGCAGATTTTAAAAATCATTTTTCTTGCTGTTGTAAAAAACCAGTTTTTTTCCATACAGTTGTATAGAAGCAGTAGCGTTTGGATATGTGAAGGAGACCCTGCTTTTGTCTGGCCTTGCTGAAAAATGCAATGATTGCATGCATGACTGCTTCTCTACTACAGGAAAAAAAGCAGTTTTATAAACTTTGATTTTAAAAAGCTGCATTTTTCTCTTTCTCCAGAGTTGAGCGCATTACTTCTCACGTGCAAAGGTATTCATGCTGAGTAAAATCCATGCATAAAAAATCCATGTATAGCAAAGGTGGCTCTGGTAAAATTATGACTGGTACAAAGAAAAGGAATTAATTTTCACAGTACAAGAACTGAGGGCCACCCATGAGGTTGATTGGTAGTGGGCTCAGAAATTATAAAAGAAATTATGGGCGCAATCCAGAGTAATTACTTGCTCCGGTGCAAGAACAATTTGTTCTGGATTGCAATATGAATTTCCTATAGGTTTTCATTAGGTGGTGCAGTAACTATGGGTACACATAATGTCTCTTATGTGCTCCCATAGTTACTCTGGATTGTAGGGTATGTCTATAGAATACTTAAGTTTTGGGATTCACTGGCATAAGTTATAATGTTGTTGCTAGCATTAAAATAAAAAAGATTATAAGAAAATTAATAGAGAACTGGCAAAACCCACGGGGAGCCCTTGCTCCGGTGTAAGAACAACTTACTCTGGATTGAACTAAGAATTTCCCATAGGTTTTCACTAGGTGGTGCAGTATCTATGGGTGCACATAAAGTCTCTTACGTGCTCCCGTAGTTACTCTGGATTTGGGGGAACAAGTCTTTCAGTTATTCTTAGCCATGATAGTTACATGTACAGGATCAGTATATCACTAATATCAGATGAGGAGGCCAAACAACAGGAGGACAGCATCTGCCTTTATGTTCTCCTTATGATCATCCAGAAACATGTGGCCAACTGCTAGAAGCAGACATGCTGAACTGAGCCACTTATCTTCTTACTGACAACAGTAATCTAAAATTGTTTAGTGTTTACAATACTGGAGCATTTACAATGTAAATATCCAATGTCTTAAAATAGTTGCCATTTTAGTATCAGCATTAAAAAATGTACAAACTCTTAACCAGAGATTTTCACTGACCATTGACTTCATTAGCCTGACTCATGGAGCTTTCCAGCCCAAATGCCCACCCATAACCCTCTGAGCAGCTTCCTTATTTCACAATTTGGATATGACCTATAAATGTATTCTTGGACTTTGTAATAAAGAAAAATAGAGGTCAATTTTAAGATTCCAACAGTTTTTAACATCATCTTATGTGAGGTTCGTATATCTAATACCAGAACTGGTGTGAAGGTCAAGACAGTCTTCCTTTAAATATTTTAGCATTAAAATATACTTTATTGGGTGGACCCGAATGAAGTTGCATGGCATCAGTTTTATGGGTTTGGTTTTGAACTGCAAATATTACTTCTCTCACCCAGTGCTACGTACAGTATATCCCATTGGATGTGCAGTCAGATTACATTCAGTGACAACCCATGAAGAAAGCATGCAAGGATCTGAGTTCTAAAAGAAACCAAGCATTTATCACCTGCCAAAACTTTGTTCGTTCAAGAGATGATTCTGAAGGAATTCTTTCTTTTTTCAGCCTCCCAACTCTTGCTAAGATATTTTGGGGGTTAAGTTTTGATGCAACCTAAGGCAACCCAGACAAACCTTGAAGGGGGAAAAAAAAGTTTGACAGGAATTTATAAAGGCAGACCTCAGTTTAGGCGACTATCATTCATAATACCATTAAATCTATTTCACTAAACAAAACATGCTTTTCTTTTCTAAGGTATTCTCTGTGAAGGGAAAAAACATTATGTGAAAAAATAAAGTGTTATTGCAGAACCAGTTAAAATCTGGAGTGAAGGTTTGAATAAACAAATTAAATTGCAATGGAATATAGTATGCCTCAGAGCCATTTCTTGACAAAACAGTCATCTTATTTACACGCTTCACAATACCCCACCATGGATGTCGAAGGGGGAAAAAATAAGGAGAAAAATAATTAGCATATTAATCTTTTTTATGCCGTCATCTTTCAGGTCCAGAAGACCATGGTGTAATTTAAATCTAAACGCTTTCCTGGCATTAGAATTCATTTTAGATGGGTCAATTGTTCCATAATAAAGGGATAGAAGGTGTACTTCATGCAAAAGATTTATGCTTGCCATTTGTTCATATTCATGTGCTACTGAATACCCTCAATTCAGATGGTGATGGCGGCTCATATCAGTCGAGCGCCAGCACCACAGATCACTAACCGGCAGCAATGAATTCCATTTGCAGGACAAAAAATACGGCGAAATTAACTCCAACAGTTTATTGATTTTTGCTTAACAGAAGCCAGTATAACAGCTCTATTGCCCTCATAATGATTAGTGACAAAAGTTTAATTAAGCAATTATGAAGCCAATAATAGAGTTGTCTGGCTTGCTTAGCTTTAGTCCGTTTAGGACTTATCTCCCGCCTGCACATCATAGCAGCTGGAATGTGCTTGAAGAGATTAATGCCGGGAGAACACAGATGCCTACTTTAATTCTGCTTCATGATGCTGTTTGAATGGAGTCGAGAACACAAGCTACCCTTTATCAAATTACAAGTCCGCTTTTCATGAATATGTAGTAAAAAAAAATCTAGTTGTGGCTTCAAGGTGTAATTATAAAGACATACAACAAAAATGACACACAATTCTGTCTTAGTAATCCCTGCTATGAAATATGCATGATAATGTATTACTGAATAAAGACTTAACAATGTTATAAGAGGCTTTGGCATTGTACAGTTATCCAAACAATTGGCAGTCTTTTCCGAATGTTATTGGAGATATTGTCTGACCTAACATCTTTGTTTTTTTCTCTCTCGGCGTTGTCTTAAATATATTGTTTCAAGCTTATTCCCATTGTTATTTGGCCATAATGGTGTTAAAAACCATCTTATCGACCTGTGAGAATTCCCAATTTATTATGGGTGCTTAAATCTGCTAATTCCCAAAAGGGTGCACACGAGCGCCTTCCAGTGCATTCATCAGGCTAAAAAAATGAGCATATTGCAAAGAAATAAGGAAGGCAACTTGGGTTGATGCAGCTTGACTGCTTTTTAAATGGTATCCAGGCAGAGACACTACTTGCTACTTCAAATGAATCTTGCACTATATTCATAATTTCGCTGTGCTGTTATAGAAGATGGCTTATAGTGTTAGACGACAAGCAAAACACACTTAGGAGTTTGCAGTGAACCCTGCTTTCGAAATAGCATGTTGTTCCATATTGATATTTGGGGGGAAATCTATGGAGCAAAGGAAGGTAAACAATGGACCTGAAATTATTATGCCCCACATTCTCCAGAGAATCCTTCTCTGAGAATGTTGATGCTGAATATGTTCCACAATGCTGAGTATTCTGTGAGCTGTTGATGTCTATATTTGGTATCCTCTTACATTTGATTTCCATATTTGATCTTTGACAGCATTTGATGGTTGGCAAGCAACAGTATTTAGTATTTGACTTATTTGATAGTTGACATGGAATAAGATTTAGTGTTTGACAGTAATTGACAGGGAATGAGGTACGATGAGTGATGCCCTGCCTAAGCAACCAAGAGATGCTAACAGGTCTCAGGCACTCAGCAGTCAAATCACGAGAGGTAAAATGTCACCTTCCAAAGGCAAATTCTGATTATTAATTCAAAACTTCAGATTTCCAAATTGAAATTTCAAATATTTGTAAAATTTTCACTGTAGCATTTTTAAGAAGCCAGACTTCAGGGAAGTGATCTTTTCCATACGGTTACACATATGAAAAGGTAATGGATGACTTGCCAATCCTGGAAAGCCATAGGCACATCAGTGGTATCAAGTTGCTCCTTTCATCCTGAGTGTTGCATTTCAGTGTTACTTCTTTGTTACAAGTAGGGCTGCTGGAAGGTGAGCCACTTCCATTCACGTCCTAAATGAAGTCATCTTTTAATTACTACTGAGCAACTGTGTTTTCCACTGTGTTTCCAGCATTTAGAAGGATATCTGTGGTTATTCCTGCACATTTACATTGTTTGCATTGAATAGACAATCTATAAATGAGCTTGATGTTTCCATTGTTCATAAATTCAGTGTCTGACCCTACAGGGAAAGAATGCCTGCACATAGCTGAACTACTCCAGCCTTGTAACTTGCCATAACTTGAGTGTGCCTTGACACATACTATGTATATTCTCTACCACAAGCAACATAGGATGTGAGGTGCCAGATATTTCTTGGAGGATTGGAACGCAATCTCTTTGTTGTTTTATTAGTAAACCAGAAAGTCTTTCCTTTCCTTCCTTCCATATGTGAATAATTTTATCTTCCTTAAATATGTGAATAATTGTAACAATTATTAGAGTTACGGAAGAGGCTTTTCTCATGTATAGATCCAGAAACAGGGTTCAAATATGTACAGACGGTTTATTAATGCAAGTTAAACAGAATGGATTCCCAAGAAAGTGTCACATTGTCAAGGCACAAATGCGCCTCACTGTAAGTCACAACAGGGCACTGTATCAGACGTTTAAGGCACACTCCATCAGGCAGGTCCCTGTACTCAACCCCCTGTAATGAAAGTGGTCTGAACCCCCCTTCATTGCAGTGGAGCACATGTCCAAACCCTTCTCTATGGCTTACATCTCAATCTACAATCATGTCCACCAACTTAAATGAGTTCTATACAAAATAAGCCAGAGCAATTGCCTTGCTTTTATGATATTTCAATTTTTTTCCTGCTATAAGTACAGTCATGCCTAGCGGAGGCCTAAACACAGGGAGTATCTGTCTCTATTAGCTGTAGCCTCTAAATATACCCTATGTTGATAACACTCTTCGTATGAATGAAAAAGGTAATTCTCATCATATTTTCAAACACTGGAGATACAGTACTTATCTAGTAGGCTGTGGAATGATACAATGCAGTGTTGCACCAGAAGAATAAGCATTTTTTATTGTACTCAATTGATTGTGGTGTATTATCGAAATGTTTCCCACAAGAACCACCTCCCGCACTTTGAAGAGACTATCTTTCTTAGAGGATAAAAGGGTTACTAAATCTTCATAAGCTGTCAATCCTGAGGGACATTTTTTCCCCAGGAAATAATGCCTCATTATTTTGAATTGTGATACAAAATAATTTGGAAAGAGGTGGCGGGGGAAGTGCTCCAAAGACTAAAGTCCAGTAAGGAAAGATTGGGTGGGGGGGAGAAGGGCTTGGCCGAGCAATTTTTATGCCCTCAAATAAAAATGCCAAGAACGGAGAAAATCTAACACATCATTAAACACAGTCTGTTTGCTTTTCTTACAGTCATCTGTTTTGATACCAAAAAAGGAGATGGGAAATGGGATTTTGTTTGATAATTTTCTTCCTCCTCATCGTAAATTCAAAATTTAGAACTGAATTTAGAACATAATTTAGAACTTTTAGTTCTCTGCTGTACAGAGAAGGGTATTTTAATTATCACTTTGGCTTTAAATGGCCAAAATCTACTCTCTCTCCCTCTCCCAGTTGTTCATTGTTTTGGTGCTGTGTTATCATTAATTGAATTAGTCTAGCAAGCAATTTACCCATGCGGTACACTTGTAATACTCTACCCCGAATAAATTTTTAACCATTTGATAATTAGCTTTGCCATACCTGTGACAACAAGTAAATCGTAAAAGGGCAGAAACACTATCTTAATTATCCTTACTAAAGAGACAGAGCCATAATGTGCTTATTGGCAATGAAAGATGAAATAATGAAAGTAATTCAATTCGGAAAAAATTCCCTCATGAATATTCCTTTGCATGATGACGTACAAGATGGGTGACTAGTTCAGTATTACTGGGTAGAATTTAAAGAAGAAATCTGCAGACGACCCTTAATGTGAAAGATGAACCATCCATAATAAGTTAAAGTTATAAAGTTAAACTCCATAGTAAATAGAATTAAACGTGAAAACAAAAAACCTCTGAGGGCACAGCAGATAAAGGCTGCTTTGTTTATATAACTGCTATTAGTGAAATCTCAAAGACCCACAAAGCCTAAGATCTGTGCCCAAATTTGGGGTATAAAATTCTCGCTCAAAATCAATACACACGGAAGTGAAACAACCATGTGGCTGATTCCTGTTGCTATATTTCTCAGATTTGGTAGGAACTATCAATTGATCTCTTTACATGTTGCCATCCAGAGTCAAGTATCTCTGCCTTAGTCAATACAAAACCTATACAGCAGTATCAATCATGTCAGTATAAATTCAGCTCCATGTATTTTATGGGTCAGGGGAAAAAATGGTGTCCATTGTTCTCATCAGCGGCAAGTTCGAACAACAAAAAAATTCACGGCCAGCTAATCTTTTTCTACTGCTTGATGAATGTAAAAATAATATTTACTCTACGCATATCCATTGCACATTACACTGCTGGGTGAATGTAAAAAGAATGTGCCTCAGATCTGAAGACTAAATATTAGATACTACCTGGAATAATAAAGTAAGTATGATTGGCTTGGGAAGTGCCAATGAATATGAAACGAAAATTATACCGGCCTGCGATGTCTGTTCATTGTTGAGTTTGTTCTTCCTTTCCCTATATTTATTATGGGAAGGGGGGAGAGATAATAACAGTTGAAAAAATAGAACTGTTTCCTAATAGGATTCACATCTTATTATTGGCGCCGATATGCGGTTTGCCTTAACTCACCATGATTACTTTTTTAGAAGCTTTTCACTTTTCCCCAGCTGATCCTCGTCTTGTTAGGCAGCCTTAATGACACTTCAGTCATTGCGGCTTTCAAGCGGAGGCCTTCCAGAGTGAACAGAGAGTTGACATTTCCTGACATTTTCTCAACTAATTACAGGACAAATAATTAAGCATGTTCTCGTATGTAACAAATGAAGGCAAAAGCCGTCTGTCAGCGATGGTGATTGATGACACTCTGGGAGACTTTATCTGATGGGCCCTGCCATGCGGTTGAGGGGGGAAAGCAAATTTATTAGAATTGAACAATGCAAATTCCAAGTCATCTCATCCAGTTATGCGCCAAAGCAATATCCATGTCAAGGTGAATGTGACAATGAAAGCAAAATATTTGCATTTTGTGGAACAGGTTGAAGGGAAAATCAGAGCGGGAAGATGACAGGCCTAATTATTTTGGCTCATACAGGCTAGGACAGCTGTTTCTGGTGTCCTGAACAAGGCTGTCACACAGGTAACTAAATAGGTCTGCATATAAGTCTGTATGCAACACTGTGCCGAGATGTCTACCACTAATGACCAACGCTAATGTTGCTGCCATCCCTGAAAAACAGTGAATGTGTCACAGTGCACCTTCTGCATGGCAGTCAACATTCCGCGACATAATTACTTGTTAGCGAATTAATTCCTATCTGTCAGTATCTATGCCAGTGTCATTTTCAGACCATTACGAAATTATACCATCACTATAGCAACTGCAAGCATAGTTAAAAGGAAAAAAACATACACATTTCAGAGATTCGGGAAAAAGTGCCTTGTTAGGCAGAAGACTAATAATGTAAAATTCAAATGGGGATGTTGCTGTCTGCCATCCTAATTTTCTTTATCTCGATTATGCATTTGATCAGTGATCATTAAACAATAATTTAAAATTTCCAATTTCAATCTTGTGATTAATATTTCATATAATTAAAAACCTCAGCCCACAACAGCATCTTTTTTTCCAGAGGAAAAAAAAAGGAATCATAAAAAAAAAACGCAAAGTCGGCACAGAATGCTGTCAATGCAATTAATTAGGAGCTAAAAAGTGACATGCTTTAAAAAATGAATCCTAATACCAGAGTTTATATGCAAATAAGAATAACTGATAGCATCGGGCTCTTCTTTTCTCACTGCCTCTTTTGTGGTAGATAAACAACAATCATCTGAAAATTCTATATTCTGACACATATCAGGGGACTTTTTTTCTTTCATGGCTGTCCATATGCAATCCAAAAAATTGGAGACCTTCCTCATCATTTTAACTTTTGAGCATTTTGAGATGCCATTACTTAGACATCAGACCTAAATGTTTTTTACTGAGAAGGGCAATTTTGGATATCATAAAGAAAAATGAGTCAAGCTGACATTTCTTGAACTTCCTGAATGCCGTCAGAAGTGGCGACTTGTGTGCCGTGGTGGTAAATTTTCAAGTACAAGGGTTTGTCATGACACCAACTGAACCATGTATGTAGTGAGAAGCAGGAGTTCCAGACATGTCAGGGCATCAACGTTAACATTTAACTTTAACATTTAACAATTCTTGACATTTCCGCAGTTTCACCAATAGATTAATCAACAACTGCTTCAGTTGATTAAGTAGCCAACGCCAATTATAATTAGTGGGCATGCCAGCATGATTGGGGTTGAATTCAACAAGTGAGGGTAGATTTTACAAGGTGGATTTCATATTGCTTAACAGATTATTTTGCTTTTCAGCTTTTACTGTACTAAGGGATGGAAAGAAAAACATGAAAGATGGACTTCTAATACTAACGGTATATTTTCCTTATGAAATTGTAAGTTATCCTACATTTCCTTCACTATTTTCTAAAAGCATAAGTGCTTTGACTTGGAAAGTATGAAGATTTATTTATATCTAACCAATTGACTAAAAGAGAGGTGATAAATCAAGTAAAAATTATTTAATGGGTTGATAATCCTTGAAATTAGGCATTTTTTTACAGACTGATGCACATGTCTCCACGGATGTTAGAGAATTAAAAAAAAATATGTGGCTATCTATCAGGCCCAAGACAGTGCACCTCACTATACAGGTTTAGTTCTTATAGTTGTTAAAGCATATAGCATGTTCAGTGTAAGCAGACAATAGTTCCTTCTCAAATACTTAAGTTTACAAATGGAGAAGTAACAAGAGCAATGTATTTTATATACACTAATAATAATACATACCTTAAATGTTTTCCTTAAAGCTTGTGAATTGAAATGGCAATCCTATGCCTGGGCTGTACTACTAAAGGGGGTGGGTAAGACATGGACATATGATAAAATTATCCTAAGTACAACAAATTCTTTCCATGTGTAAAACTCAACACAAAGAGGAAGAAGAGCTTCACGTTTTGCTCATTTTGCTAGCGTGGTGGTGGGGATGGGTGGGGAGGATCATTCAATCTCAGTGGAAGAGTCCAAGCACATTTTACTAGTGAATTCAGCAGAAAATGTTATATAGGTAGATTTTAAAGAATCTTGGAATAGAACAAAATATAATTAGAATCGGCACCCAATTTATCTAATGGAATTTTCATGACGGCTCTAGTGATTCCTGGTCAGACACAAATAAAGATAAAGGGAGAAAAAAAACTAATTTTGATAAGTCAAAGACAATTCAAAACTATTTAAAGGGGATGCCATGGACTCCCTCAACCCATAGTGTGCTGTGTCTCTCACAGGCCCTATGAAGAGAATCTGGAACAATTGAAGTGCTCCCTGAAAAGGGCAAAGTTGCTAAAACCAAGTTTCAGTTAAAGTGTAATTTCTAGGTGAATTTGATTCCTCATGCACAGAAAAGCTTCCAAGGTATTTTTAAAGGAGCAAAATACTTTTCAGTCAGGGAGTTTAGGTGGGTTGTCACCAGTGTATAGATGGCACCAACTGATAGCAGAGTCTACACATTTTAACCCTGGCATAAAGACAAATCATGATAAAGGACAGAGGCATTGGTTTCAGTTTAATCTATAACCTGAAACCAATCAGATTAAGGGCAAAATCCAGAGTAACTATGGGGAGTCCTTGCTCCGGTGTAAGAACAACTTACTCTGGATTCCAATATGGATTTCCAATATGAATTTCCCATTAGGTGGTGCAGTAACTATGGGTGCATATAAAGTATCTTACGTGCTCCTGTATTTGCTCTGGAATTGGGGGTATATCACTACATACCATCCTAACCTAGCATAGCACAACTCATTGGTCTTCCCATTCCCATGGTGATGTAGGGAGGCAAGCGCATGTTGGTGCACTGGATTAACCCTCCCCCAGGTTTCTTATGGTACTTTTGTGATATTTCCAGACCAGCATGGGTCTTGTGCTGGGGCTTGGACACATGATAAACCAGCCAAAGGGCGCAATCCAGAATAACTACGGGGAATCCTTGCTCCGACATAAGAACAATTTACTCTGGATTTCAATATGAATTTCCGATAGGTTTTCACTGGGTAGTGCAGTAACTATGGGTGCACGTAAAGTCTCTTACATGCTCCCGTAGTTAATCTGGATTTGGGGGTAAGTGGCGGTTAGGATTGCAGCTATACGAGGAACATTTCTGTCTCCGCTAGTTATATTCTGTCAGTACTGTTTCTACGTGTATCATGTTTAATTGTTTTGTGTTTCCCTCTTGGACCTTTTTTTCCTAATACTGAAGTTATTTTTATTGCAGTTATGTCATATATTGTTAGTTGCCTTGAGTGCCTTCTTTGTGAGGGAGATATACAAATGCAAATTTTTAAATAAATATATCAGTTCAGCAAAATTTCAGTGTCTCTATGTTCAAGCATATGTGCATATTCTTGCTTTTGAAGACTCTCTCTCTCTCTCTCTCTCTCTCTCTCTCTCTCTCTCACACACACACACACACACACACACACACACAAATTTGGAAGGTAGGGTTTTTTACCCCTTTTTATATTCCTTATAGTACAATCCATCTAAACTTAGTAAATTCCTCTGAAAGCAGTTCTTGCAACTAAAATGTTCCGAATGCAACTAGTAACTGAATCAGAGCCTTGACTGACAATACAATTTGTGAAAAGAAGGCCTTGATACTTGGATATCAGTATGTAAATGCATGTCTGCATTGATTTCCTGTTTTGATTAATTGGTTCCAGCCAGGAGATTAACTGTTTTTGGAAGATACCAGCCTAAATCCATCATCTTGAGCTGTATAACATGGTCACTTTAGTTAAGTACAAATGCACATGTGGTGAATTTCTGGGAAGATGCACTGCTGCAAAGCATTTGAATGGCTAATTTGAGCACATCAGGGAAGAAATGATGTGAAATTAAAATGCTTGTTAAAGATGAGCACATCTAGAGCAGAGAGACATTCCTGGGAAGCAATGGAGTTGGTTTATTTTCTTGATCAGCAAATTAATATGGTATTGCTACTGTGTTATGTACTCCGCTCATGGAAATGTCCCTGCAAGATATCATTTTGTTCAGATTTTAATTTAGGGTTATTGTGTCTTTTTTCATCTAATCCACCGACTAATTAAAATGAAACACTTTTATTCAAGCCAAATGGATTCAAAGCATGATGTGTCCTCTTTTTCCAGGACATAGCTTCTTTTTCAGCCCTGTTTGCTGGAAAAAAAATCTTTATATTCCTCCTTTTCCTGGTGAACATTCTTGTATAAATGATAAATTAATAAATGAGATGCACTAAATGACATGTAACAGATTTACGTAATATAGTGTTCAAATTAACCACATGAAAGCAATATACATCAGTGGCTTTAGTTTTTTTGTCATGTCCTACATTTTTCTTGGCTGTCCTATATTTTTTTGGGTGGTGGCAGTTGGGGGAGTCTTGTCCTCTTTTTGCAATTAAGACATATGATCAGTGCAATCTTATTCACGTTTACTCAAAAGTAAGTTCCATTGAGTTCAGTGGAGCTTACTTGAAGGAAAATGCTCTTAAGGTTGCAGCCATGGTCGGCTTGTAGCATGTTTACTCAGAAATCAGCCTCACTTGAGTAGAACATTTCCGCACGTTCAATTCAAAATGCAGAGCCTTAATTCTGTAGTGACATGGTACATCCCTCAACCAGTATTCTGGATACTGACTCAGAGGAAAGGGCATGCAGAAAGTTATCATTATTCAACTCCATCTGTAAACAACCAAGGCACTAGACCAGCAATTCTCCAATTATGGTTCAAGACCCAATTTTTGTTGGGTCACAGGGCGTTGTGACTGTTGTGGCTTCTTAGCACCAAGCATGCAAACCTCCTTATTGGCTTTGTTTCCCCCCAAACGTCTTGTGGCTTTGCAATCTGAAGTGCAGTCCAAAAGCCATGAGGTATTTTGGGTATGTGGCAGCCATACCCTGGGTGTCTGGGTGTGTGGCAGCTGCAGCCAATGGAGTGGGTCACAGTAATAAAATGTTTGAGAACTGCTGCACTAGCAAATACTGAAGGTATCATCTTGGCCAATATTGCACCAAGATAAGATAGATAAGTCTCCATGTTTTGGACGTTGTTGTTGTTGTTGTTGTTGTTGTTGTTGTTGTTGTTGTTGTTGTTATCCTGTCTTATTTCATAGAAAAACTCAAGGCATCTTCAAGACTCAAGATCATGCTTCAATGCCGGATCTCTCATAAATCTTTCTACTCATCAGATGCCTTGTGCCTATACAAACAGAGTGCAATCCTAACCAATTTAGGCCAGTGCAACTCACTTATCTCCCCATTTCTGTTGTGGTGCATGTCTGCCACTTGTCTATGCATTAGCCTAACCCCCCTTGCCCCAAAGAGTGGTGCAGAATGCCTTAAAGCATTTGTATAACAACACCACCCAGGCCAGCATGGGACTTGTGCTGGGATTTGTGCCAGCCTAACAGCCATAACTAACTGTGGACGCAATCCAGAGTAACTATGGGGAGTGCTTGCTCTGGTGTAAGAACAATTTGCTCTGGATTGCAATATGAATTTCCCATCGGTTTTCACTAGGTGGTGCAGTAACTACAGGTGCACGTAATGTCTCTTACGTGCTCCTGCAGTTACTCTGGATTGTAGGGTGTGTCAGGGGTATCTCTGAAAGGGGAAAACCAAGATAGTGTGGCTAGGAAATTAATAGTGAAGGCATCTCTCCTCTGCTTTTACCTTCCCAAATGGCTCAGATGCAGCAAGGTATGAGCTGCTGGGCATCAGTGTGCCTGAAGCCACTTGCTTTTTTGCCCCCTTCCAAGAGTGCCTCTGACTACACTTGCTGATCCAGTTACCCGTTGAGCTGAGACTAAATCTTCTCACACTGTGTGATCTGACCTGATAGATCTGGGCAGATGGACGATTAAACTGATTCTTATTTCTTCAAATCCTTTGGTATGTTGAGCTACAATTTTTCACTAATCCTTCCATGTTTTATTTTGTGTTCTGCTGCTTTTTTACTTGCAAAAATATGTTCATCGCAGATGTAACACTAGTAGATAAAACTTGGAACTAAGTACATTTTTGTTGGAGTATGATGCATCTATAATCATAATACTGGAGCATATACATAACATAAAAGAAAATAGAATGGAGAAAACATGTTGCCTGGTCCTGAACAGGTTTCCCCAAATGAATATCATAATATGATATTCCCCAAAACCATGAATTTTATTGCTTTCATTTCCAGTGCGGTTTACTCGGCTCCAAGTATGTTTAGACCAGTGTTTTTTGAACTGTGGGTCAGGACCCACTAGCCTTCAGGGTCCCTATTCATGTCAATATTTTAATATATTACACTTGATGACAATATGTTTTGTGTGTGTGTGTGTGTGTGTGTGGATAGATAGATAGATAGATAGATAGATAGATAGATAGATAGATAGATAGATAGATAGATAGATAGATAGATAGATAGATAATTTCTCCAAATTATTATTATTTTATTAGAGTATGTTATTAGAATAGAAAAATATTTTACAGCTAGAGAGATTATCATAGTTTGACTTAAACTGTCATCAATAAGTTATTAATTAATGTAGATACTCATCTATAAGATGAGAAATTTATGCTAATAATTCACCTCCGCATCTCCTCATCCAAACGGTTTGGTAGGAGGGCCACATCATCCCTCTGACACTCTGTTGGGGCGGAAAAATGATTTACATTTCAAATTTGAATACATTTACATATAAGTGTGTTATAGACACATTACAAGGCTTGCCACAGGCCAGATTGTGGGGTCTTACTGTGGGCCACACTGAGGCTTGCCGAGGGCCACATCTTGCCCCAGGGTTTACATGGTGATGAACTTCAAAGCTGCAGCCAATGCTAACCTTTTCTATTCTACATTGAATTTTCATTGACTTGCACTCTCCTAGTTATGTTATATACAGGTTATATATGTTGAGCCTCTGCACAACAGGCACCCTAATGAAGGATTTAAATGGTTCTACTAATATACTGTTTCCAGTGCATGTCCTCTGATAGTGGTTACAAAAAAGTTGCATAGACCAGAATTCTTAAAGTTAATGAATGAATATGTCTCTTACAATTTTTTAGTATATTTTTAATACAGAATATAGGTCTTAGATAACAATTACTGGTGATTACATTTTAGGATCTGGTTTTGGATAAAATTAGGCAAAACTATACTCAGTCATTTCCCCTAAGTTTTATATCTGACTTATCCCAGGGTTATAGAAACTTTTGATTCAAAACCTCTCCTTGACTTACCTTTGAGATCAACTTACAGGCAGATATCTGCAATACTGTATACAATTACGTGAAACAGTTATGTCTCATAGGGACAGGGTGCAGTCCTAACCAATTTAGGATGGCATAACTCACCTGACATATTTTCCTGCGGTGGTGTGCCTGTGCACCGGCCTAACCTCCCCCTCTCCTGGAGTGGGGCAGAAGTGCCTTACAGTACTTTTGTGATACCCACAGGTCAGCATAGGACTTGTGCCAGGGTTTACACCGGCCTAACTAGAAGTTAGGATTGCAGCCATAGTGAGCCCAAAGCTAACTAACTTTTCAGTATTGATGCTGCTGTACCAACAAGGTGCATACTGTATGCTGTGGAGCATGGGATGTGGTGATGGGACAGTCCCAAAAGTCCCAAAAGATGGGACAGTCTTCAATGTAAGGGAATACTCGTAGTTGTTCCCATATGTTGGAACTGTCTCAGCCTTGGAATTTGGATAGGATTTGGCTGGGAGTCCGACACAATAAAGTGTTTCAAATAGGATCTGAAAAAAATAGAATGCAGTCATTACACGGTGACGTGATGGAAAGATTTCATATATTTTTATTTTAACAAAGTTTTAAAGGTTCAATCTTGATTAAGCAGGACATTCAATCTCTCAAAATTAATTAACAGACCAATCCAATATAATTAACTCCCTATGTGGCAATGCAGTTAGGTCATACTACAGGCAGCAAGGAATTTTCAGCTGCTAGAGATCACCTGGGGGAATGGCACATTTGTTCCCTTGCACAAGTGTAAGCCTCATCAACTGCAATGGGTCAACCAGTCCAGCACCAAAAATATTGATAACACAAGTCCTCACTGACATGTGTAAGTAGATCAGGCACAGGAAGGGATTTGATGTGTGCCACTCTCTCCAATCTTGCCTCTGTCCCTCCCTGCTGGCCTCCAATTCATCCTCCTCCACTCTGTTCAGTCCCCCTTCCACTCTTCCTTCACTGCAGCTCTGGACTTCTCCACTTCAGCTAATACTTTTCTGGTACTAGAAAGAAGGTCCCAGTTTTCCTATAGTTGTTTCTGGGTCTTGGGCTGCCTCAAAGCGTTTTAAATCACAGTCAGCCAGTTCAGGCCCTAATTCTTTAAAAGTTCTTTTTCTCCCAACACTTTACAGAGATCATAACATTGTTGAGCTATCCATTAAGTTAGGGTTGCCATTTTTCTCTTCCACATATGGGGACAGGTCGCTCTGTCCCATTTGCCAGTATGCAAACACAATCCCCCCAAAATTGGGATTGCCCCTGATTTTTTTGGAACATATGGCAACCTATGTTAAGTAAAACTAATATACAAGGAATAAATTTCCCATCACTTTGAGGAGGCCTCCATGACTGACCCCAGCTGCAGGATACAGCACATGCCCACTGATACAGCTATGCAACTCCTGGAAAATAGGTTAGGATTGCACACACAATCATTTATCATTTGTTTTGCATGGCTTTAGAGATATTTTATATGAACTATTTTATAAGGAATGTAATGAAGTGGATGCAGTCCTATGAACACTGACCTAGATTGAAGCCTCATTATAGATATTTGACAACAGTGTTATTTTACTCAGAAGTATGGTAAGTCTATTGTTTTTAGTAAGATCAGCTGTAAAGCAATCTTACAGGAAACAAACACCTGTTTGAACTTAGTGGACCTTCTGAATAATATAGGATTGGACTGAAATTTGACTAGGGGTTTCTTCAAAAAACACACATTAGTTAATAAATGCATAACTAGGAGTAACAATCAAGAATTTTTTAATTAATTAAAAATTAATTAATTAAGATGGATAGAGAGATACTGAAAAGAAACAGTAAAAACAAAAGAGCCTAAAATATATTACATTCATTATATCTGAGTGGAGAAATATGTGGGGTGCATAATCAGGACAGTCCTCCAGTAATGAATGTTTAGACTACAACCCTATAGTCCCCTGGTTACTCACCTCAAATAACAACAGTATTTAACATTGAATACATTCAATATACTAAATAAATACAACTGATTACAGTGCGGCTTACATCCATGTAAACATGTATAGGATTTCAAAATTTTTAGATAAATTGATTAATCTATTTGTACAAGGATAAAGCAATTGTTCTGAACAAATTATTTGTTTTTGGATCTCACTTGGAGATGTTGTTGGAGGCGCCATCTTGGGGAAACACCTTTCTTCTTGAATGAGACGGAGAAAAATCTTGATGGCACTTGCCACCCACAGTCTACAAATTCCTGTATTAAAAAAATGAATATAATTCTTTAAAAATATTCATTCAATGGCTTTAATCAATTAACCTAACCAATTACTTGACTAAGAGTTGCCACTCCAAAAATAACCACAGACAGGAAGAATGATCTTGATAGAGTTGATATACAAATTTGATACAAGAACCCAATGAGATGGCGTCGTTCTGATGATCCCAGTCAATCTAATTAATGTATTCTGCTACATTACATTTTAAGAAGTGACCATTGTGTAATACACTTTGAAATATGCACAAGCTAATGGGATAAGATACAAAAAATTATTATGCTGACAGTAAATCATATTACATTCCTAATAAGCATTAACTAGATAACTAGGTCAAAGCAGTATTATCTTAATTGATTTTTCAAAAGAAACCTGACAGAAAAATGTCAATGCCGAAGTATTTCTTCATGCATCATTAAAACAAGATTGGCTTTTAACAAAAGAAGAATCCTTCACAGAATTGATTCTTGCTTCAGGCTGCCTGCAAGTAAGTGTATTACATAAAAATCTATACAGGATATTAAAACAACACCATTCTGCAAGACAGTTACAATTAAAAGCTGACACCCCCCCGTCCCCCATGCATCTACCACAGTGCCTTGCCAGCACATGTATTTAAAGCCTTCCATGCGGAGTTCTCCAAATCATTCCAATCTATGCTTTGACAAAAGAGGAGATGATGATGTGGGCTGTCTGATGAAATTGCAACATTAATAATGTACCCATTTCATAACCACATGGCAGTTAAATAAACATTCAGGAAGACAATGAAAATGCTGCCTTTCCCTTGAAGCTATATACAGAATTTGCTGCCAGAGAACATTGCAATGCAAAGAGAGAGCTTCAAAGAATCTGCTGAAGCAATTGGATCTAATGGCATAACTTGGGAGTGCTGGAATTCTTGTTTGCAATTTTGTTTTAAATACAGTGGTGCCTCACCTAACAAGTTGAATTTGTTCTGGAAGCATGCTTGTTATGTGAAATGCTCTTTATGTGAAGCGGATTTTCCCATGGGAAATAATGGAAACTCAGACAATTGGTTCCACAACCCAAAAAAATTCATATAAAATCAATGGGGGATTGATTAACTGAATGTAAAAATGATGACAAAACACTGGAATTGAATTCAAAACATGCATTCAATGTGCATGATCCTATGAAGTCTTCTTAGGCTGCAATACTAAAGACACTTTCCTGGGAGTAAGCCTCATTTAACACAATGGGGCTTACTTCTGGATAGACACGGTTAGGAGGCTGCAATCAAAGGCACTTTCTTCTGTAATCAAAGACACCTTTAAAGTGTCTCCCCACTTTCTCCTTCTCTCCATCCTGAGCCTCTCCCTTCCCTGCTCCCTTCTGGCTAGCCCTGAGCTGCTTCCCTCTTCTCCACTGCTGTTCTCTCCCTCTGCCCAGTGGACACCCGGCCACAGGAGAAACAGCGCAGAAGTGTTGCTTTCACTATGGGCAGGTGCGCTAGGCAGTCCTGATGCTTTTTAAAAGGGCTGCTGGCCAGCACCTCTTCCCCAAATGCCGACAAGTGTGCTTGTTAAGTGAAACAACACTTGTTATGTGAGGCAGAATCCTAGAGAAATTTTTGCTTGTTATGTGGATCACTTGTTAAGCGAGGCACTTGTTAAACGAGGTAACACTGTATAGTGAAACATTACCTTGACCCAGGATGGGAATATCAGCATGGTACAGTCTCATTGGAAATGGGAGTGAACTGGTTCTTCAGTGAGGCATGGTATCTACATTGTGTTGCCCTGTACTGAACAGGAAAACTTTTATGAAAACTCATTTGACTTACGGAAAACCGATAACACTGCAGACCTAACTGCTTACACATATGATGCTCATATCAAACATTGTTATCTCTGGCTGATTGACAACACTCACAGCCTAGTCCCATACTTTTTAGTCCAATTTCCTTAAAGAAAGTTTAAAACTGTCGGAAAGAGCAGATCCGCAACTTTTTTTTGAAGGTGGGGTGGAGCTTTTCCTGGATCCACAGCTATTCTGAGACTCCTAGATGACAGCCCTGGCTAGAAGAGCATTTGCTCCGCTTTGACAGATTTGCCAGCAGCTACGATACCCAGGTCACTCAGACCTGGCCAAAGTGAAATCTAGATTAGATTTCTAGATTTGTTCTACCCTCAACTTGGTACCTCTGAAAACGCCCCGGAATCTGCAGCTCGTGCAGAATGCAGCCCTCATATGTTTATTGGAGCTTGTTGGTTTGTCTCAGTTGGACCACTGCTTTGGTGGCTGCACTGAATGCCAATTAAAGATGTTGGGACAAAGGTATTTGAGGGACCATACTATCCTACCACATATTCCTACAATCCATCTTATCATACTGACTGTACTGCCAGCAGACTTAAGACAGGTGGTGGCTTAAATTGGGCCTGCTTGGTGGTGGCACCCCTCCCCTGCTTGCAGGGGACTGTGACATTCCCTCTCCCTGGAAAGTTCTTTTAATTCTTAAGCACCCTTTCTGGAGACCTTTCAGCAGTGACGTAGAGCTTTTTATAATAAAAAATTAAGGCTTTTCTTTCTTCACCCAATCCCACAAAGCAAGAATTGCAGATAACATTACTGAGGGATGACTGAGAGATGCCCACATGACTGAGAGAAGCTCTGCCCCAACCCCCGGACCTAGAAGAATGAAATTTGGAGAGGTTGTTCCTTCCCTGACATCAACACTCACCAAGAACCGATGTTGAGAAATCTAATCCTTAAGGGGCTGAAAAGGGGTGCAATGTGTTTTGTCCTATACTTAACATGGAAGACTGAACAACATCCAGCCAATTTGGTGCTTGGTGCCTAGTGCATTGGGGGGAGGGAGCGAGCTGTTGCACTTGGGAGAGTGTTGCGCAGGGGGGGTGTTGCACATTGGGGAGTGATGCACATGGGGGGCTTGTTGAGCATGGGGATATTGCACATGTAGGGTTGATGCACATGGGCGTTGATGTGCATGTGGTAAGATGCACATGGGGGATGATGCACATGGAGGATTGATGCGCATGGGGGATTGATGCTCATGGTGAGATGTTGCGCATGGTGGTTGATGCACATAGGGATTGATGCGCATAAGCGGTTGATGCGCATGGGGGATGGAAGTGGATGGGGGTGGATGCGCAGTGCGGGGATGGCGTATGGGGGAATTTTACTCCTGCAACATGGGTATGTTTTTGCTATTGTTATACCAAATTGCTAAAATTGATTATCTCAGAAGTGTAGTCATGAAGCTAATTCAGGAAGAGGACCAGACTTGTTGTCCCAACCCTTAATTAGATTAAGAAATTAGTTATCTACATGGTCCCTGAAGGGTTAGAATCACATTGTAAAAGCACCTATAAGAAGTAGCTCCTTAGCTGCTGCTACGTGGAACAATGAACAGTCTCAGAAATGTTAAAACAGTGGTGGGGGCTCATTTTCATACCCCAAATGCTCATTTGCAAACATTTGGCTCAGTTGTAGTTTTTTAAAAAGTGAGTAATTATCCCAAAGTTTAGACAATAGGATATGTATACGCATCACTACATCGGTTCCTTAACAGCTGAACATGTCAACAAGGTTCTGAAAACAAGAACTGATTCACCAGATTTTTTTGTACTCTCCTTAACAGCAAGACTTCACCAGCTTTGATAAAGGAAAACAAACACCACAAAGACATGGTTCTGCTTGTTAGTGTGGCTATTTTTCAGAATTTGCATAATGGATAAAACTGGAAAAAATTTGAGTTATTTATGCTTTTTCAAATATCCTAATCTCAAGGGCGAGGAAGCCGAATACCGTGCAGAGACCAGTCCCCTGACATCAACCGTGTTTGGCAGATGGTGCTGTCAGTTCCATTCTGTGTTTATTCCATTGTGCATGCAAGAGCATACTTTAAAATGTACAAACTCATGTATTATCTATGGGTTAAAAGCATGCGACACAAGCGGGACTATATCGCAGGAGTTAAACTTCTGTAAACAACTAGTAGCGGTTGTGTAAATGCTATTTTCTTGACATAAATAACAGAAACATATGGCCAGAGACAGGAAGTGGGTGATACCTAGATAGATTGATATCTTGCTCGACAAGTCACTATATTTATGACATGATTCTGCCTGACAGTGAAAGAGGAGGGTAGGCAAGCAAATGACTTTTTCATGAACTCTCTGACAATGTACATTTGACCACTGAATAGCTTTGCTCAACAAACTGATTCACTGCTTGGCTGTTAAATGGGTTCCACTGTAATGAAGAAAATATTGTGTGTTCAAAGCAGGAGATCCAGCTGATCTTTCTCATTTTCTTTCGGTTAATCTCTCCCTTTTAACACTCTGAGTCACTTTAACAAGAATAATGATGTGGCATTATGTTGCAACCTTTGCTGGAGGGGTATCCTTGATTTGCTGTCTTAAAATGGATCCATAAACCCTGTTGGTGCATGCTTGCAACTCCAGATTATATAGGACATAATGTGTTTTCTGGATGTATACCAGAGAACCTCAGTGTTTCCTGTTGCAAAATCTGTAAAGTGAGGGCCTTGTGCTCTCATGTATAAAGTTAAGGTGTCCACGGCTGGATGCCCTGCTAGTCGTGACTATCACAAGAGAGTGGTGCTAATTCCCATTACAAGGTTAAAGAGCCTGTATTGTCCAAGCGCCTCTGTGGTTATGTGGTCAGCATGGCTAAATGCCAAAGCACATGGAATGCTGTTACCTTTTCCACTGAAGTGGTACCTCTTTATCTACTTGCATTTATATGCTTTCAAAATGCTAGGTTAGCAGGAGCTGGACAAGAGATGGGAGCTCCATCTTGGGTGTTGAACTGCTGACCAGCTGACCTTCAGATCAACAAGCACAGTGTCTTTAGCTACTAAGCCACTGCAGCACTAATGTGCACATGCATATCCAAAAATAAATAAGCACACAAGTGCACCTGTCAGGAATCCGGCTTCTCCCTGTTCCACAAGGCAATACTACCATTGGCTCC
This sequence comes from Cryptoblepharus egeriae, assembly GCA_030015325.1. Taxonomy (NCBI): domain Eukaryota; kingdom Metazoa; phylum Chordata; class Lepidosauria; order Squamata; family Scincidae; genus Cryptoblepharus; species Cryptoblepharus egeriae. The sequence goes on along the minus strand of JAREYC010000003.1, from coordinate 82,356,122 downwards.
TTCTTAAAGACATTTTTGTTGCTTCATTTGTTTTATGGTTGGAAATCCTATATCATCAGCCATGAACACCATAAGATCAAGCAGTTAGCAGTGACTAATAGCTAGAAAGTTTGGAGGTGAAACATGTGAAAGTATTATTTTAAATGCTGTCCTTGAAACCGTTATGTTCAACAAATGATTGCACCAGGAAAGCAAGAAAAATATGCAGGAAAGAAAAACATGATGATGAGTGAGATGCAAACAATCCTATTCTCTTTCCATCATACAGATATACACGTTTACTTATACAGTACTGTATCCTCTGATGCAGTGCTTCTCAGAGTTGGGGTTAGTTGGCAACCCCTTGGAAGGTTTGTGAGTTCATTTCATAGAATCATAGAATCATAGAGTTGGAAGGGACCTAGTAGGTCATTTAGTCCAACCCCCTGCCTGCAGCAGGAAATCCTCCTAGATCATCCCGAACAGGTGCTTGTCAAGCCTCTGCTTGAAGACCCCCAGTGAGGGAGAGTCCACCACCTCCCTTGGCAATCTGTTCCACTGCCGAACCGCCCGAACCATCCGGAATTTTTTTCCTGTTATCCAACTGGAATCTCCTTTCTTGCAGTTTGTACCCATTGGTTCAGAGGCAGCTATGAACAAATGAGCCCCTTCCTCCATATGACAGCCCTTCAGGTATCTGAAGAGGACAATCATGTCTCCTCTCAGCCTTCTCTTCTCCAGGCTGAACATCCCAAGTTCCCCCAACCTTTCCTTGAAGGGCTTCCCTTCCATCCCACTGATCATTCTTGTCGTTCTCCTCTGGACTTGCTCCAGTTTGGCTGCATCTTTCTTAAAGCGAGGTGCCCAGAACTGAACACAGTACTCAAGGTGAGGTCTTACCAATGCAGAGTAAAGAGGAACTAGAACTTCTCATGACTTGAGAAGCTACAGCCCTCTTAATGCAGCCTAAAATGGCATTTGCCTTCTTTGCAGACACATCACACTGCTGACTCATGTTCAGCTTATGATCCACGGCTACTCCAAGGTCCCGCTCACATGTTGTGCTGCCAAGCCATTTCAGCCATTTCAGGGAGTTGTGAGAAGCTGGATGCAGCCATCTTGGAATCTGGCACTGAGCACCACCATATTGGACTGGGGTACTCAGGCTGCTCTTCTGTATCCTAGACCCATTCACAGGTAGCCTGAGCCTGCCCCGAGCTGCTTGGATTTATATCACAGTTTGAGGTTGACCATGTTTAGTATAATAAAAGACCTCACCTGGCTATTCATTTTCCACATATCCCCACTAGCAAAAAATCATAAAAACCAATTACATTATTTGTATTCTCAATTTGTATTAGTTATTTTCTTCTTTTTCAGTCCCAGTCTCTAGAAGAGCCAATCCATATTTGTTAACCATGTCTCATATTCAGAGACAATTTATTTCTGAGGACCAGATGGTGGAGATAAAGAAGAGGGGTTGGCAATCAAAGGTCAGGGCCTGTTTGTGAGCTTCCAAAGAATGTGAATGCAGAATTCAACATGATCTGAAAAAGTGGCTCAAACATTCCTCACCTAAACTCATATCCAATTCAATTTTACCAAAGCACAGAACTTTTAATTGCCACGTATTGCACAGGAAAAGATATACACCTATTTGCTATTATCATGAATAAGATCCACATCTGGCAGTTTTTCTCCAAAGCTCCAAACTGAACTCAAATTACAAATAGGTCTATGGTTTTTCACTGTTACATAGATACCACCTGCAGCAAAGCTATCATTATTTTATCAACACTTCAATTAGTACTCAGGCCTTGTTTGAGAAGATAACATTGTATTGATCATGGATGTTTCAGCGAGTGTTATCTATAAAATTTCCAGCATCGCAAACAATAACTTTTGCAACAAATCACTTTCTGTTCCCACCGTGATGGTCATTATAAGCTTCAGTTGGATCATTTGATTGCCTTTAGGAAATCAGGGGAAAACTTGCAATGGCCTGGAAATGTTTGTAGTGTTTGGCTGTGTTGGGCTGATTGTAAATAATGGACAGTGCAATCCTAAGTTTGGGACTGCTGCTGTGCTATCCTGGGGCAAGGTAAAAATTTTCTCCTTACTCTGAGTAACCCAACATCTATGCTAATCTACTTAGATCCACACCACTGATTTTGGTAGCACAGATTCAAGCAGCTCCAGTCTGCCATTGGCTGCCTGGGAGTGGGGCATGGATCCAGCACAAGGGCCAGGTCCCATCCGTCCTCCCACTCCGTGTCTGCGTGCTCACAGTTCCACCAGCTGCTTGCCCTCCTAGTAAACCTTCCACCAGCATCAGCCTGTGTAACTTACTGTGGTCTGGGGACTGTGGCAGCTGACTATAGATCAGATAAAAGGGAATCCACATAGTACTTAAAATTGAAAACTATTTTTAAAGTTATTTACAAAATTTATTTAATGGCTGCAAGGGGCTGCAGTGGCTCAGTGGATATAACAAAAGGTATTATCATACAATTCTGATCAGCATTGTTTCAAGGCCCAAGTACTGCAAGACAGGATGGGCTCCTGTTCTTAGCCCATGTCCTGTCAACCCAGCAGTTCAAAAGCATTCAAGTGCAAGTAGATAAATAGATACCACTTCAGTGGGAAAGGCAATGTCTGGTGACAGGCCAGTCAAGTTTCCCCATGTTGTGTCCATCATGGATTGGATGACTCCAATCCACGACAAGCACAGGACAAGCACCCGTCAACACACAGGACAAGGAAGTTGCCTTTCTGCAAAGGTTCGTTAATATAGAGATATGTATATGAATTGATATGTTTATGTAATGTTTATGAATTTTAATTCAACACAATCCAAAATCACTTTTAATACATAAGATCTAAAGCTAATAGAATGTTTATATAATAGATTTAGATAATAACTATTTTAATCAAGAAGAAATGGTTGGTGAACCAGTAACAAAAACCTTCAGAAGTATCATAAGTACTGTCCTTTGGGAAGCTCTCATCAGAACTTCTTACAAGATAGTGCTCCTGTGCAAGCCTAACTGAAATATTTACTTAAATGTCAGATGCATCAGAGAACTTTCCCATTAATTTTGCCTAATACCAGGATCCCAGGTTTGGCAATTAATACCAAATTAACACTAACCAAAAAAAGTCAGTTGACACCTGCAATTCTGTATTTCCATGCATTCATTTTTAACTATAAGAGCAAAGCATTGAGCCTATAAAACTAAGAGAAGCCAAATAACAAGTCCATTTACAGTGCAATAGTATGGAAAGGCAAATTCAATTGTGGAGAATAATCTATGCAATCCTGGAGCAAAAGGAGTATTCTGGTAGACAGCTTCCTATTTGTGCCTATGGTCACCCCAAATTTTGTGCCATCCAGTCATGCCTGCCAAAAAATCTGGGTACAAAGCCTAATAGAGCTATTGAGTGTGAAAATGGCTGGCTGGCACAAAGTTTGGGGGCAATCAGGGGCTCAGATAGGATGCCATGTGGTAGAACATTAAGCTCTGTTTACATGGGGGAAAGATTGTCACAGGATCCAGAACCCTCCTGCCAACTAGGGTCCCCCCCGCCAAGATATTTTTATCAATCTTCCCAAAATGGTGTTTATAGAGAGAAAGAGAGCACTTAAAAACCATTAGCAGAAACCTCCTTCATTTTAATGGGTTTGGCTGGTGTACAAAACGCTTAATGTCACAACCATTCTGAAAGTAAACATCAGGAGGTGCTTTAAATTTAGTGCAAAAAAGGGGGGGAGTGAGAACGAAACCATTTGTAGTGCAAACTCATCAAGGAAACCCTGCACCAATTACATCAGATACTAGCTATTAAAGCCCCTCTTCCCTTCTCTGCCAAGCCCTTTGATTATCAAAACAAGGATGGAGGAAACAAGCTGTCTACTCTGCAGTGCTTTTCCATATGTCACTCCTTCGGACAAGGTAATATTAATGTACAAGTGGTCAGTTCCTTTCATATACTACTAATGTACTGGAAAGTCTTCCGCCCGCTGTGCTTTTCCTTCATGTCTCAGGACATCGAGGGCTCAAGCACTTTTCCCGAGCTGAACAATATGGCCTTCTCTTAAGAAAAGCCCAGTGGGCTGATCATTGTCAGGTTATGTTATGTTTGAACGAGAGACACTTCAATGCTAGTTTTGTGCAGAGTTGCAGCCGAAACAAGAGGTCTAAACAAATCGTCGAGCCGTGAGAGCCCTTTCATTTATCATCGCGTTCTGACAGAAACTTCTCTCCACTGCCGCTGCTGAATTTTACACAGTTCTTTTCAAAATCCTGTCTTTTCTTTTTTCTTTTCTGTTTTTTTAAAGCAAGCTACTCCTGTCCCAGTTTCTTCTGCACATAGGCTTTATTCCCAACTGTTTGGATAAGTCAGTTAGAGAAACTGGACCAGGGAATGTCAAATGGCAATGGTGAGTTTAAAGACTTTGGCTCCCAACCAGATACCGTGCACAATACAGGCAAGATTTTCATTGCTAGATTTTCACTCCCCTCATCACACATCCCACCCCAAACCCGGGAGGGGTGGTTGATGTACCACATCTGACAATGCTGACAACAACCTTTTCATAGAAAAATACAGTCCAATATTCCCTGTATCACTGTCCCTGAACATATGATCAGTTTTGTTTGAAACAGTTTTGTTTGACTTTTGCTGGTTTGAGGTTAAAGTGCATTTAATTTGCTGAGTGATTGTTGTCCGTGACTAATGCCACCAGAGTCCATCTCTTTCTGCTCCTGAACTGTTCCAGCCTTGCCCAATCACACCAATTTGACACAATACATTTCCACTGCAAACATAATGCCAAAGCATGAAGTTCTGTGAATCACTGTTACTCAGGCACAGCCTTCAAGGCCTTGCACTGGCGGCAGCATTCTGTAGGACAGTAAAGAGGCAGCAGTGCAAGTAGCCTATGTGGAACGATAACAGATCACAAGATTCATCGGTGTACAATGTCCATGCAACTGGGCCATAAAATTAGTTGTTATATGGTTGGTGATCCAGATAGCAAGATTTCTTACAAGCCAATCCTATCTTTCTCCCCATGCAGGTGCAGCCCCTTATGTCTTCATAGCATCCCACTCTGCAGTGGGTCTCCTCAGACCTGTACTAATTTGGTAGCTGGCTCAAACCCAAGGAGAAGAAATGGGTGATGACATTAACAAAAGGGGAGACTGGATCCAGCACATGCCATCATTGCAGGATGACCATATAAAATGGAGGATAAAGTGCTTGTACCTTTTACCATTGGATAGAAGTGGGAATTTAGGTGGTTGCTGCTTTTTAAACTCTTCTGTGTTGAACTACACCTGCCTAAATTCTACTTCTATGCAATGATTAAACAAACAGGCAATCTGTCCTCCATTCTATATGGTCACCCTGCATCACTGCCAGATCCACCTCCTCCTGCAGTCTCCCTGCCCCATTTCCTCCTCCACTCTCCACCAGTATTTCCCCTTCACAACCCTATCCCCACCCACCGTACCTTCTCCAGGAGGCACAACAGGATTTGGTGATGCATGTGAAGTGGAAGGTACTTTCTTTGTAATAAAGTTGCTCCATTGATAGCTCACGGTGGGATAGTTTTGGGCTGTTAATAATATTGATAATCTCAGGAACATGGGATCATGAGTGCTTATTATTCTCATTTTATAGATGGACATCCTGTTCTAACTCAAGGAGTGTAGACATTCCTTTGACTAGTTTTGCTATTGTGTGTATAATTTTATAACATATATAAAAATGGTGTGTGTAAAAGGTCTGTGTGTGTATGTGTGTGAGAGAGAACAATGAAATCATTCAGCTGCATGACTTTTGCACACAAATTTTTAAACTCAGTATGGGTTTACCATTAAGATGTAGGCAAAAGGTCACATTTAATCAAACTAAAGCGATTGTAAAAGCTCAGGATAGAATTATTTAATGTAATTAGCAGCCAGAGACACTAACCTACAATAAGTGCTAAATTCAGCTCAATTACCCATCATAGGAACCATAATATTGTGCTATTAGTAGTACAGAGTAAAGTAATGGACTTTTCAACGTGGCTTCATGGTGCTGATTGCAATGAAATAAAAATGGTTGACAAGAATACAAAACATTATCCCAGTAAGCTTCAAAAATCAATTAAATAGAGATTTAGAAATTTAAGAGGCTGAATGCCAATTAAACCAGCACTAACTGGAGTAACTAATAGCCTGAATAAGACCTGGACATACCCAGCAAGGGATATTATTTTCGCAAGAATTTCCCACATATTCTGCAATAGCACAATGAGAGGAGATTAGCATAAAATTACAAAAGGCGATGGAGGCCCAGGTTCTGTGTTCTGGACACAATCCACCAGGAAATCATCCAACACTCCACAAAAATGAATGGGAAGGGCACAGATTTGTGCCTGTTACCATTTTTTAAAATCTGCTCATTCAGTAGTTATCAGTGAATGCATTTCAAATCAATGTGCCACAAGATCTACACATGTCTACTTTTTAAACTACACATGTGTACTTTTTAAACTTCTGCAGCATGCAGAAGATGGGAGGGATGGTGAAATCTAAGGTGCAACCTCACATGTATTCTCCCTGCAAATCACAACAGTATTCTCCCTGTGGCTGCACATTGAAGGAGGAGAATAGTAATGGTAAGAAAGCTTACTTCTTACTTAGGAATCATTGATACTCTTCCAAGGTTCATTTGAAGACCAAAGTTAGGGGGACAATAGTTTGGGAATTATAGTTAATGGTGGGAATGAACATCCATCATCAGATACATTGCAGGAATAATAGACTGGACACAAGCAGAGCTAGAAACATTTGACCATAAGACCAGGAAGATAATGACCATCAACCATACTCTACACACTATGTAGACTATATTGTCTACATAGTGTGTAGTCTACATAGTATATATTGTCTACATAGTATATAGTCTATCCAGTGATGTGGATAGACTATATTCCCTCACAGTTCAGATGGATGAAGAATGGTACAAGTCCGTCAAATAGTAGAGGAAGAAAAAAGAGCCTCAAAGAATATAGCCAGAAGGATAGCTAGAAGGATACACTTAAAATGTTTAATAACAAGAAATTATTGAATACCAAAGCAGGCTTATAGTCATGAAAAAATAAAAAAACCAAGCAGAAAAGTGGAAAAAAAGCCACTGCATGGACAATATTTGCAAGACATTAAAGTAAACATCACCAAGACCTGGGAAGGGCTGAAAAAGGCATCTTAAAGAAAGAAAGAGAGGGTCTGATAATGACTGTATAAGAACAGCTTTAAGAACAAGTGCAATAATAATATAACAACAAACAAACAACAAATGGTTGCATAAGAACAGGCTTAAAGAATAAGTGCAATGAAAGAAATAATCACAGCCACAAATAACTAGCAAATGAAGATGAAACTGTGGATCAACTGACTATATTGCACAGACTATAAAAAGGGCATGACAAGGTAGCAATAATGATACACTGAAACATTTGTAAAAAATATAAGCTACCTGCACCCAGAAACTAGACTGAAACACTGAAAAAGTTGTTGAGGATGAAGATAACACAATATTAAGGGATTTCTGACTACAGACAACCAAACATCTATCACAAAATATATCTTGAAAAGAAAGAAAAATCTTGAGAAGAAAGAAAAACAATTCTGGGGCAGAAGAAGTGGACCCTACCATCATCACAAAAACTACTATCCACCAACTATTGTACAAAGAGTAGCTCTACTGAGGACAGTTTACATGTTGTGATATTTATAACATCAAAATTCAGGCATCCCAAGTCCTTGGAAATGTCTTGATGTCTGGATAAAACAAATCTGTGTCAATAACCCATGTCTGACTGTGCGAAAATGTCATAATAATAGTCATCCCACCAGCATCCCATCAATTAGGGATTTTATCCAATATTATACAGCTATAGTCCTTCAAACGGCATATTGCCATGTTGTCCATCTCACACATGTCTCACGTGTCAGCCTACAAAAAATGTTGTACAACTCCAACCATTTCACGGGGCCTGCTTGTCAGCCGCCTGCTTTTTGCAGCCATAGATAGGCAGCCAAAACAGCTTTATCAGGACTTGGTAGGCTGCCATGTTCTGCTGGTGTGTTGCGTTTTGCTTGTCAGCTTACAAATGTTGTAGTTCTGGGTCACCATTTTAAACAAGCATATACCATGATCTATATTGCAGCTCAGAAGAGCAGGAACATAGCAAAACTGCTGGAATTTCATTCTTGCTTACGTAATGCAATTATAGTAACATGAAGTATAATTAATGAGGAAAACATCTTAGATGTAGAGGCACTGAAGGCAAATGTGGCCACCCTTTATTATGCCTTCAAGGTTAGAATGATTGTAGCTCTTATAATTTTATTATAATTACCTATAATGAGTCTCCACATGTGTGATACAGTCTACATACTTTTGACATTAGAAGTTTTTTAAATGCCTCATTAAGTATTTTACTGTATATTTATGTGGTTTTCCTCTGCCTCCCGTATCCAGTTGCTGTATATCCCATACAAAGGCAGACAAACTTATTTTAGTTGGGGGAGGGGGGGAGAAACGCATTCCCATTAAAGATCATAAAATGATTACAGAGAATTGACATTAAGATGTCACAGCAGTATAACCCATTCCTTTTATGTACTCCCATGCTGAATTGTTTTACGACCTATCATAAACCTATTAAAGTACTGGTAATAAAGGATTGTAATTAGTGATAAAACCTGGTTGCTTAGTGAGCCAAGACAGTCATCCTTACTTTGGATTTTATTGAAAGTAATCAAAACAAAAACCTTCAGCAATGTCAAAAAAAGTCCAAGAATAAGACTTTTACTTTTTGTAAGATCTGTTAATATTTAACCACTAGGCCCTGCTGACTTGTAAGGGTGACAGTACCATACCTTGAAACTCAGAATTTTCCTCAAGCTCATATAAAGGAGGGTGAGGAGTCAACTGTTCAGAGCAAAAGGGACACATACCTGTAGAATATGGAACTATCTCTTCTTCCGCTGCTAGTCTACCCACAGCCCTGTTTCTCCCAGCTGGGATCATTATTGTTATCATGTCTAAGGGAAAAGTAGCATGAAGGAGACAATGAGAAAGTCAATTAAAGACAGGAATGGTTCAGTATTTTCTTGCCTTGGGTCGCCCAACCATTTTAATGGTTTTAATGGACAACCATTTTAATGGTTGGAAGAGCTGGAATCCACTGTTCCAGACCTGGAGATCACTACTTAAACATCAGGCAGCACAGTTGCACTGGAGCAGGCAGGCAAACACACCTGTGCTTATCCAACCCTTCAGTGGGGCTGCTGTGGCACTACAGTGGTGCAAAGGAAGGTTTTCCCCTTATCTCAGGTAAAGCTTCAGTAGTTCCAATAGGTATACTTGGTTCTGAGTCACCTGTAGAGGTGACACAGAAGCAAGCAAATGCAAGCAACCAGAAACTGCTATGCACTCCTTGGGTAATGGGGTTGGGGTCCAGCAGAGTCCCATCCCCCAGTATTGTCCTCCCCCTGCACTGGAATGCCCTTTTCCTGCTCCCTGTCCTATCTCTTCCTCCCTCTGTTTCCCAAGCTCAAGTGGCACAAAGCTTATTCTTCCAAGCTGCCACAGAGGCTGGATTCAGCCTCCATGGCCTGGTGCACCTCTGTCTATCAGTGTAACATACTTAGAGGAAGGCATACACATGCTTTATGGCACATTTATGAGCCTGCCGGGCTGGTGCATGGGACTTGGGTTAACTGTCAGAGTCCACCACTGTCCTGTGTTGTCTACAGGTTGGCCCTAATTATTTTTTTGGTTTGGAATCCACAGATTGAGCACAATCCATCCCCCTGAGCAAAATTTTAGGGCCAGTCTGTATCTTCTGGATGCTACTTATGTGTCCCCTCCTTTCACATCTGCAAGTGTGGACAAAGAAACCACACACAGTTTCCCCACTTCCCAAAAAGCCTGTTTGAAGCCGCTAACTTCCAGGTATTCTGAAAAAAGTAAATGTCCATCCTAGAGACTTCTTACAGGCCCTCTGAGATGCAGAAGTGTGTCTTAGGTTGCAATCCTAAAGACACTTTCCTGGGAGTAAGACCCATTGAATACAATGGGGTTTACTTTTGAGTAGACATGGTTAGGAGGATTGCACCCTTAGAACATAAGAGAGGGTAAGCATGTCCAGAGGGCTTATCTCTTTGGGTTTATCCATGGATCCTCTTATCTACAAATTTTGCATCTGTGGGGTTTCTAAGAATGGAACCCATTTGGATGCCCAGGACTGACTATAGTTTGGGGCATTTATGGAGGAAAAACATCACTCAGGTTATAGTAAAAATTGCCATCTATTAGCTGAATTCACTTTTGTACTCCAGAAGTCAAGAGCAAAGTATATTTGGGAAATTCACCCAAACCATTCTGCCAGAAGGCATCTAAGAGGCAATCCACTGTGATGTCCTGTTCTGCTACATATGTTACACTGAAATAAATGCAGTTGGACACAAGCGCAAGAGGAATTCACATTCGTTTCCTTAAGACTTGCAAAGCAGAAATCCTCAGCCTTGTGGAATGAACTCTTTGACTGTAGCAGCTTGGTATGTCAGCTTGAGGATGAAATTGAGAGCACCCTGTCCGTTTGCTTCTCTGCTTGATGAGGCAACCAGAGTTTGGGCACAGTCAAAATCCTTCAATGTTGCACTGGGATAAGCTAGTTAAGAAAAATAGCAGGCAAGACACTGAACAAAATGGGTGACCTTTTCAGCTATCAAATCAAATTAACTTTTTCTCCAAGTCACACTGGGCTGAATACAAACACAGCTTTGAGAGACACAAAAAGCCGTTGCAATATATTGCAACCGCTGCACTGTATCATCTGATCCTTCTTAACATTTTGCATAGTGGCTTTCTAGAATACATTAGTTTTTGTCAACAATGGCAACATCTAATATATTCTAGAACAAACGTCTTAAGTGGTTGGTCCTTCAAATATTCTTGTGAAAACTTCCCCAGTTTCTTTAATGTACATTATCTGTATCTTCACCTCAACGGTCCAAATGAATTTCTTCCCCCTGCTGAGGATACGTCAACCAGGCTCGCCATTTTTTTTTTTTTTTGCCTCATGCAAAACCCATATGTCAGAGTGAAAAAAACCGCATTACTTTCGTATTAAATATTCACATTTTGGACATATTTTTATGTAGTAGGCAGCTCTCTGTTAAATTTGGCTGGCAGGGGGCAAAGGAGGTTGAATTAAACTATATCCATGGCCTTCACTGCAAAATATTTCACCCTGTGGTAAATGAGGGAGACAGAGCTTTAAGTACCAGACAATTAACCCACCGCTAATTCTTCTTCTATCAGACAACATAAAGGGAACATCAAAGAGACAAGCTCAGGTACCTTCTCTCTCATTCCTTACAACACTGACTTATTTGTTCTAAGTGAACTTTTAAACCTATTGTGCTGGTCTCTCTACAGAAACCTATCATGCAATAGGGAAACTATAGTAACCATTAATCTGTTTCACTTCAATGGAAACTATGTATCTGGGTGGGTAAGACAGCCTGGGATAAACCTGGGGTTTTGAAGGGGATGTAGGGGGAGTTCAATTCGCTTCCCAAACACTTGGTCTTCCTAAAGTGCAGAGACTTCATGGAAACCCTTTTCCACCCTATAAAACACTTGAAAACAAACCAGCAAAACAAGCTAGGCGGCCTATCATTTAATTACTTCATGGCCTTTCTCAATCTCGAGCCTGTGAATTGAGCAATGAACAGATGGGAGTGTGGTGCACATATGCTAACAGTGGCAAATCTGAAATCTACATCAAGGTTTGGATTCCTGCAGATTTCTGGGGGATTTTTCAAGCTGCTTCACACAAATATTGAAGAGATGGAAGTGAGTCCATGCCACTGTAACTTGATCAGGTCAATTCTGTCTTGTGCAAAAACCCTGTACGCCACCTCCATCAGTCCCTAATAGGGTGGCAAGTCTGCATTGTAGGGGCTGGTGACTGACATTCTGGCAATGCGGGAAAATGAATGAGCTTTTAGAACATCGGCATTTGCTATACAGTATTACAAAAAATCCTAGACAATATGCAAGTGCTGCTTCTTCCACCTTTCCTGCTCGTGAGCCTTGCTGCCATCCATCTCATGCTAGCCAGAGATCATCAGATGGAAGAGTATTGCTTTCTGATTCCCTTCTCTTTGTCCTTGAGTTCTGTCCTCTGCTCCTGTTTCCAGAAAGGACTGGATGCTCCACAGGACCCAGGCAGTCCTTGGGATCTCTTTTCTTTTACTGTCGCCCTATGTCCTTCCATCTTTACCCACGAGAATCTTCTGTCCATCCTGTTCTCTCTCACTCAATTTCTCCTCATCTTCCTACTTTGCTTAACCTTCATGACTCACTCTGTACTTCTTTTTCACCAAGTCTGATCCTTTTTACTACTATTCTCCTGTCCTCTCCAACTCTTTCAGTTATACATGGGATCTCTCTCACTCATGCTCTCGCTCTCGCTCTTGCTCTCTCTCTCCTTCTTTACTTCTTCCTCCATCAGTTATTCTCCTTAAATCTCCCCATTCTAATGGCTGCCCCTCCCAACCCCTTGGATTATCTGCACCTGACTCCAGGTGACAATGTCATTATTGGGCATACATCCTGCAAGCTGAGATCACAACTGTTTATCACATGGTATCAGCTGTTTGGGTGGCCTCACGCCCAACTTAAAAAATACCAGTAAGTTTTCAAGGCAGGTCTTTTTCACACATGCATATTCATTACTTCACTGCTGCAGAATAAAGCTGACATGCACATGTGAATTGTCTACCATAGATATGAAAGCATTCATTCATTCATTCATTTGTAGAATTTTACCCCACTTTTCTCCCACAAAGAACCAAGGCAAGTTACAAAAGATGTGTAACTTTTTTACTAGAGGATTGATGCATAGTTAATTGCCCAAAGATAAGATCTGAAGATTGTCCATTTGAAGACACAGGAAGCTGTGCAAGGACACCTTGATTCTGGGCAGTGTAATGTGTGAAGATAAGAAAAGCCAGTCGCAGCTGAGTCTCCCATAAGGCAAAAAAGAAACCAGAGATCAGACATTAAAGGAACCACTTTTATGTTGAAAGTTCTTGAAAGATAAAACCTCTGTGTCAATTGTAAAAACCTCTCAAGGGTTAGAAAGCCTGTCCATGTAAACTGCCTTGAAATAAAGTCAGAGGAGTAATCTAATGACCTGAAAGACAATATATAAATATCTGTGTTTGCTGGTTTGTTTGTAAATACAAAGGATAATAAAATCACAATAAAATATGAAAGTTCTGCCTGTGAAGGTAGATTATAATAGTATCTTTGTGCACTTTACCTTACCATTAAGAGCACAATCCTAACCATGTCTACTCAAAAGTAAGCCCCATTATGTTCAGTGGATCTTACTTCCAGGAAAGTGTCTTTAGGATTAAGTCATGATTATGTACATGTGAACTAACCCCAGTATCCAGCAATGTATCCAGTACAAAAAAAATTTGTATCCAGTATGAAATTAATTGATGTTAAATGCTGTGTAAAGCCTCCCATTGGTAACTTAAAGATTCATCACAATGGAGTAACTTCAGAAGATCACATTCTCATATGAAATAGGATATGTGACACCATATGGTGACCTTTTAAAAACTTACAGTATGGGATCATTCTTTATTAACCTATAAAAATTGTTTTCTCACCCTCCATGGGTGGTATATGTATGTTATCCTCAATCTCGGGTCCTCTACCAGAGGCCTGGGAGTTTGAGGGTTCTGCGCAGTATCTTAGCTGTTCCTAGCAATGCGCTTTTCTGGATCACTTGATCCAGAAAATGTGTGTGTATACACACACACACACACACACACACACACACACCTGTCTGATTGAAGCTTATATTTATGTAGATATACAAGATAGAGAAGAACCCAATATCAAGAGAAAGACTGCAATACTAAAGACACTTTCCTGGGAGTAAGAGCCATTAAACACAATGGGGCTTACTTTTGAGTAGACATGGTTAGGGTTGTGCTCGTAACGTCTATAAATGTAAATTAAGAAGTAATGTAATGTAATATATACCTGTTTGACTGGAGCTTATATTTACTTTGTATGTAAGGATTGTTGATATATTGGGTCTAGGGGAAGGATAGAATATGGGAAATTAAATATACACGATAGAGGACAACCCCATATTAAGAAATAATGTAATGTTTATTTCGCACTTATTCCTTTACCAGTGTGAATCTTCCCATTTTATTGGTGCTAAATAAAAAAGTACTAAGCTTTTCCAAAGCAATTATAAATTGGTATTAACAAAAATAAGTCTGATTTCCACTTCACTATCAGTATTGCCACCCCATTTTAAGTGACACAAAGATCTGTACAAAATCAAGAGCAGGAGAAGAAGATCACTTTTTCAACGAGATCAAAAGGTCTGTTTATTTTATTTTTTATCTTAAATGTATCCAGAGTTTTATGGGTAAATACTAAAGCACTAGCAGTTGGTCATGCTATAAGCTACTAGAAGAAAGTTAAGCTTTCGACGTTGGCTAGCTGAGATATCGGCTCTAAGCTGACAAGTAATTAAACCGGCATATCTGTAACAACTGTCATCTCTTATTTCTGTGCAACTTGGATGTAAACCAAAGGCAGGAAAGCCAAATGGGGAGGGGGTACAGGGGGGAAGAGAAGAAGAAAGCGAGAAAGAAAGACTTGATATTACTGAGCAACTGCTGAGTATCTCCTGCTGAACAGTTTAGCAGACCTGGGCATTTAGAGGATTGTAAGAAAGATCAAAAGGGTCAAAGATCCCTTTACCAATTAACAGCAGGCAGAAGAACATCAAATAAGGTGTAAATTTGAGCTCTGCAGTTTTGAGTAAGCCAAGCATGAAATGCATTCTAATACTCTTGAGTAGGAGCAGCTTTGAGCCATGAGTGATGTCACCGCTGCACTAAAGGAAGCTTAATCGCACTTAGAGTGGCATGTAGCAATCCTGGACGGCTAGGTGCGCACGCCGCCTGCTCTTGTCTCTTTTGATAACACGGGGAGAATTGCTTTTCCTCCCCCTCCCAACCATCCAAGGTACCAAAAGCACTCAGGAAACAGATGTATATATTTGGAGTCTCCTGCTCTTATTCCTGAACAACCTTAAAGAAGAGAGCTGCAGTAGGTTTCTCATTCACTCTGGTTAATTGTTTCAAATAAAGGGCAGAAATAATTAATAAGGTCCAAATGTAAACAAACCAGCCTTTGGGGGACTTGAAGCATCGTTTAATCCAGCTTTATGCAAATCATCAAATACAAGGAATGGAGGGGTTGTAATAGCATAGACAGAGGGCTTCTTTTACAGATTTATTTCAAAAAGAGTGTACAGTCCAAAATAAAGAGGCAGTTACTGTATTCACTCATTTATCTGAATGACCTAGCGGGCATCCAAATTATATTTATACATGGCTACAGGGGCTACGGAGCGGAGTGGGCATCCATGGTAAATTCAGGTAAAAATGGTTTTGCATTATTGCTGCATGGATAAATCTGTTGTATGGGTAGATTCATCCCCCTC
Source organism: Cryptoblepharus egeriae (assembly GCA_030015325.1). Classification (NCBI taxonomy): domain Eukaryota; kingdom Metazoa; phylum Chordata; class Lepidosauria; order Squamata; family Scincidae; genus Cryptoblepharus; species Cryptoblepharus egeriae. Next base: position 82,340,521 of record JAREYC010000003.1, on the reverse strand, counting down.
AAAGGCAATGGCAAAAAAAACCCCGATTCTTTTAGGAGGGAAGAGTTTTAGGGCCCAATTGTATCCAATTTTCCAGTGCTGATGCAACCTGCCAGCGGGTCAGGTGCTACATTTTGTGTTAGGGAGGCAGTCACAGAGGCCTCCTCAAGGTATGGCAACATTTGTTTTCTTACCATGGGGCTGCAATGCAGTTGCAATGGTGCTAGAAAGTTGGATAGGTTTGGGCCATTAGCTTCTTGTCTGTTCTGATATGATAACTCTATGTAGTGGGTTGGCTCACAGAAAATATGGAGTGATATACAAATACACATTTGTATACTGTATTTACTCAAATCTAATGCTCACCTTTTTCAGCCAAATTCAGTCTCCAAAATCAGGGTGCACATTAGATTTGATGGTTAGATTTGAATGAATGCAGTGTTTTGATTATAAGTATAGGGTGAATATTAGATTTGATGGCACATTATATTTGAGTAAATATGGTTTGAATAGCCTTGGTGGTGGCCCTACTTAGTTGATTGCAGCCATCCTGGCTACATCCTTGGTATCTTCCATGGATATCTCAAAACCCAAATTTTGGGGGATCTTGTATAATGTGAATGACGCATCTATGACTATCAGGGGCCAAACTCATACAGTAGGCCTAATGGTATTCAGGATGCTTGCTGAGAGTCAGAAGTGATGTCACAAATGTATTTCACTATGGAACTAATTAGCTGCACATGACAGAAAAATCTTGATCATATTTTTAAGATATGAGAGAGCCAGTGACGGGTTTCACGGGATTCTCACAGGTTCTGTAGAACCTTTGCTAATGAGCGCCTGATTGGTTACTAATGGGACACAGAACCTGTTGTTAATTTAGGTTATTAGGACATAGAACCTGTTGTTAATTTATTTGAATCCCACCACTGGGGAGAGCCCAGTTATCATATAGGCTGCCCTTTCTGCACAGCTCCATCAACTGAGAGCAGCTGCTGGTACTGCTGAGAGCCCAACTATCATCCACCGGCCAGATAAAAAGTTTTCACAGGCACATCCAGCTGGTGGACTTTATGTTTGATACCTGGGACAAAATAGAAACAGGTTGAATTCCAGTTTAGTTATGAAATTCATAAGGCTGCAGTCTTATATATATATATATATATATATATATATATATATATATATATATATATATATATATATATATACACACATACACATTAGGAGTAAATCCCATTAGAGTAATTGGTGCCTACTTCTGAGTTGATACATATAGCTTTGCACTATGACACTGCCATCTGTCCATACTTTCCTTTGAGTAAATTCCATTGACTATAATGGGACTTACTTCTGAGTTGAGAGGCATAGGATTTGCCTCTAAGAGTGCAAACCTAATTAATTTAGACTGGCATAACTCACCTGGCATAAATTCCCATGGTAAATTGCCATGTGCACTGGCCTAACCTTCCCCACCTCCACTCCCCTGCCCCACCCCCAGAGTGGGGCAGAAGTGCCTTACAGCACTTTTGTGACACTCCTAGGTCAGCACAAGATTGTGCCAGGATTATGCCGTTCTAAATGGCATAACCTCCAGTTAGGCTGGCATAAGCTCTGGCATAAATTATGTGCTTGTCTGGGGATGTCACAAAAGTGCTGTAAGGCACTTCTGCCCCACTCTGGGGGAGGGGGGTTAGGCCATGCATAGGCGCATATGCTGACCTCTCCACACCACTACAGGAAGATATCTCAGGTGAGTTATGCTGACCTAAACTGGTTGTGATTGAGCCCTTAGAGTCAAAGAGAAAATTGATGTCTTTTAACTTAGGGTGCAATCCAGAGTAACTACGGGGAGTTACTTGCTCCGGAGTAAGAACAAGTTACTCTGGACTGCAAAATGAATTTCCCATAGGTTTTCACTAGGTGGTGCAATAACTACAGGTGCACGTAAAGTCTCTTATGTGCTCCTCTAGTTACTCTGGATTGTAGCCTTACCTCACAAAACTATTGTAAGGTTAAAGTGGGATACCTTGATTTAGCCACCTCTGAACCCTGTAGGTAAAGAGAGGGACATAAATGTGATAAGCACATCAGGCATCTCTCAAATGGAGTGTATTAAAAAAAATAGGTGAACATTTTGTGATTAGAGATGTGTACAAGGACTTTATCAGCACAATCCTAACCATGACCACTCAAAAGTAAGCCCAGTTGTGTTCAATGGGTCTTACTCTCAGTCTCAGGAGTGTGTCTTTAGGATTCTAGCCAATCCCTTTCAAATATTATTATCTATATGTGCATTATGTAATAAGGAAGTAAATACAATACTTAAATAAATACATGCCTTTATATCCTGACCTTCCTCTGAGGTGCTCAGGTCAATTTCATTGGATCTTCCCAATTTTATCTTTTAAATTGTCCTGTGAAGTAGGTTAGACTGTCCGGAGTATGATTACTTCATTACACATGCCTTTCACATGATCGATTAGCCCACATGAAGCCTGTCTACATTATACGAAAACATCTTTGTGTGCCACTGTGCATATTCTCATATTTGGAGCTCTGTCTGAGCAATCATACGGATAGTTGTGATTCCACAATAAACCCCTGAAGAGAGAACAAGGCAGCAAATGAAGGCAAGAAAATGGAATTCAGAAATCAATAAAGCTTATTCTATTGTGCTTTTGCATATTACCTACAACAAGTATTTTGAATGGTTCCCAATTTATATTTAAATGTTTCTGGAGAAAAGAAAGATGTATGTATATGTCGGAGTGGGTGAATGATTGATTGTAGTCCACAATCCTCAAACTGGAGCTGTCTCCTTTTATTTTATGGCTCTAGAGTAGAGGTGGGTCATGGGGGTGCAGCTTGATTGGCACATCTTGCACACTTCCATCTTCCATTGGTGCTCTGTGTGTGTGTGTGTGTGTGTGTGTGTGTGTGTTCTGGGGGAAAAAAAAATCAAATATCTCCAGGACAGCACACATTCACAAGAAAGTTCCATTTTGGAGTAAATGACTGACATCTCCAATGTTGGAGAATATGTATTTTCAAACCAGGAGGAAAGTGGGGGGAAAGCAGTAATTAAAATCTTAACCAGGCTATTGTCTTCGAAATCTCAGCTTTAATTTGAATTCATCAACATGCTGCTGGTTACTAGGAGCCTACACAAATATCTAGCCTATAAGTCCCATGATTCGGATAGCTCAAATGTGCAACATTAGTTGCGCTGATTTGGGAGAAAAAATTATATGGTTCTGTCACAGCCAAATTACAAGGATGTATGTGTTTTCCCTGAAATATTACATACACAAAAATAGCTCGATTGGAGAGACTTTATAACCACAACAAAGATGAGCTAGTGACCAGTGTAGCTACATTGTCTTTTGAACAACAAGTCAATGCAGACAGAAGTAAATGACAGTTAATTACAAATTACATTCTGGTTGGGGCTGTGAAGGCCTCGTGGCTTGAATAATAAGCAGGCCCTCGGGCACTCACCTGCCTGCAAAGGAGCATACGGAGGCACAGGCCGGGGTGCTATACAAGTTTCAAACAAGCTGCTAAACACAAAAGCTTATTGGATTACAGAGCTTTAGGAGAATGCATTCAGATCTCTGGCAGCAACTGGGTTGAAGGGATTTCTAAAGGATGAATCGCTATTCACTGTAATTTTTTGAATGCTGTTCTTTGGGTGCAGGGAAGGAAATAAATTCACTTCTTTTTTCTAATATCAGGAGGGGAGAAAAAAAATCCTATTCTGTTACAAATGTCCTTTAGGATACATGGCTGGAGAAAGGGGGAATCTGTTATGAATTGGAAATTTAATCTCTTTGCAAATTAGAGAGATTATGTATACTGCTGATATTATTTTCTATTTTCTAAAGTCCTATTGTCAAACAGGACTTTGCATGAACTGTTATAAAAGAGAAGAACAAATACGAAACTTCCAAATACTCAGAAGTTTGGCACTCTTTAAAAAAAAAAGATTTATTTGATCACTGGAATATTTGCTTACCAATATTATAATATGTGTTTTGGAGTTTAATTCCTAATTTGCTATAATTGAAAAAAAATTAGAGAATGTCTCAAATAATTAATGTCAGAATTAGAGCATTGAAAAGACCTTGGCTTTTTGAAACCACTAAAGCAATTTCTATTCATTTAGTTGAGCTAAGTGCTTATTGTTAAAGACAAAAGGCCCAACAGTTTGACATTGAGCTCATTATGTATGTTTCAAACATTCTGCAATTCAAGGCCACACCACATGCTATAAAGCAGAGGCTGATGGATTAAAATTCAGACCACACAATTTCCCTGAATAGCTTAAACCTGATTAAAACTTCAAAACAAAAGCGCATCAGTCTGGTCTGCATGTATCTGTGTCATGCACACACATTATTGGAGAATATTTTCTTGAGCTCATTATGGGAGAAATAATCCTAAAATTCTTACACCCTCTGCCAGGACTTGCTGCATGGAGGAAAGCCCCAATGCTTTCCTTGGGAGTTGCATCCATGAAAGGCATTTTGGGACTGGAGTGTTTTTCAGTTACAATCCGACATCCAACAACATGCACTTAAGTGCCATTGATTTCAATCGGATTTTTGTGCCTGCAGCTGGACATAGGACTGCTGCCATTATGATTAATAAATAGGACTGCAAGGTTTAATCTGTGGATTAAGCCACTAAAGCTCCAGGCCTGGTATACAAATAGGAGGTCACATGGTAAAATTGTTCTTGGACTCTTGCACTTCAGACAGCAGGTGGAGCATTGACTGAATGCTCCTCCAACCCCCCAATAAATCCTTACACAGAAAACTAGAACACCAGGGAAGTTGCTCAGAAAGCACATATCTGTCTTGCACCATGCAACTACAACAAGTTTTTTAAAATATGTACTCCTCTACTTGGACAGGGTAACTATATTTCCCGTTTTACCAGGACATGTCCTCTTTTTTAGTCTTGTGTCCTGGGGAAAAAAACGGCTGCAGTTGGCTTATGGTTAAAGGCATTGTGCTTGTCAATCTGAAGATCAGCAGGTCAGCAGTTCGAGACCTGAGTACTAAAAGACACAGTGAGCTCCCATCCTTAGCCCAGCTGTTGCCAACCTAGCAGTTCTAAAGCATTCAAATAAGTACCACCTTGGAGGGAAGCTATCAATGTTCTGTGCGCATGCGAGCCATATGTCCATGGAGGCATCCTTGGACAATGCTGGCTCTATGTCTTAAGAAATGGGGATGAGCACCACACTCAAGAGTCAGTCACAACTAGCAAGACATCCTGCAGGACAAACTTTACCTTTTTATATATATAAAAAAGCAAGCCTCCGTCACTCTTGAAAGACTATGGTATCGTGCTCAGCGCTGCATATGCTGCATGCGAAGCACGAAAGCCTGGGTTGGATTGTTATGGAGGATAGGCTGTTACCCAAGCAGCAAGTCCCCCCTCTCCATGCCACTGAATTAGTCCAATGGAAAGGCAGAGCCAATACGATTGGATCCAGCTGGTGTCGCAGAGCTGGGCTAAGGACAGGAGCTTACCCTGTCTTGTGGGGCCAACCTGGGTCTCGAACCCTGGTGGTTAACAGGCACAGCATCTGCTGTGTTAACAGGCCTGCTGGTTAACAGGCACAGTGTCTTAACCACTTGCACCACCCACAGCCCCATTCTTTATATATAGTGTTTAAATAAATCTCATGAAAGCTATATATATGAGTGTTTTTAGCTTTTATTATGTTATTTTTCTCAGGTATCCTACATTTTGGGAGGGACTTGTCCTCTTTTTTGATATGACGTATGGTCACCCTCTACATGGAGTTAAAAGTCGTACAGGCCAGAAACAGTTATTATATCACATGATTATTGTGTGTGTGAGCCAGGCCTTTGCTGATTTACAGTGGCTAATTTTAATTCATGAAAACTAATAATAATTTGAGGGTCTTTAAATTAAGGTCATGTGTCCTTTTCAGAGTACTGTTGGGATTCTGGTGGATTACTGTTACTGGAAATTAAATACGAAAAGTGATCTTTTTCTCTAACAATAAATGAAACTTTAAAAACCTGTAAATTATACTATCTATAAAAAGCATCACTGCTGAGGTTTGGGCAGTATGCAAATTTATGTCATTAACTGTTTTACAGCCCAATCCTAAGAGCCTAATCCAGTTGGGCTTTGGCACTGGTGTGAAGCTTTAAGCGCCAATGATAGATGTAGTAAACATGCCTTAAAGCACATCTATAGCACTTGGCAAGGAGGAAGTGCCACTTATGGGCCAACTCCAGTTGGCACTAGACCCAATACCATAAGGAACCAAACCAGCAGTAAGTGACACCATCTTGGAATCTGGCACTAAGCTTTCCTGGGAGTAAGGGAGAAATCCAGAGTAACTACGGGGAGTCCTTGCTCTGGAGTAAGAACAAGTTATTCTGGATTGCAATATGAATTTCCCATAGGTTTTCACTAGGTGATGCAGTAACTAAGGGTACACATCATGTCTCTTACATGCTCCCGTAGTTACTCTGGATTGTACCCTATGTCTCATTGAATACAATGCGACTTACTTCCAAGTAGACATGGAGGAGCCTGACATCACAATGATGGCACATCCCGCCTTGTTACACATTCTTTCTGCCATCTCCCTATCCCCGTACCAGAAATACCTGTTCTGGCAGGTGTCATTACTGCCAGCACATATGGGAATGCTCTGGTCTTCCCATCTGTACAGGGGCTTTAAAGCACTTTTGCAACAGCAAGAACCAGTGGAACACACATTCAGCCAGTGGAAGGGGAGAAACAGGCCAATAATTCATTTATTCAATCGGATTTATTTAATATCTTGATAGTGATCCTTGTTCAAATGATTGAATGGGAATTCAGATGAAATTATAAATTTCTCTTTTATTACTATTAATGAAAACACAAACAATTGGTTTAATGAAAACAAACAATTGGTTAAAAAAGCAGATTAAATATTATATTTCATGTTAAAGACAAATAAAGGTAAAATGTCCTTTTCAGAATCATGATTGACTAGAGTTGTGATCGACCCTAAGGGCAGTGCTCAACCCCATTATAAGGTTGAAGAGCCAGCACTGTCCAAAAATATGTCTGTGGTCATGTGGCCAGAATGACTAACTCCAAATGTGCATGGAATGCTGTTAGGGAGTTTTAAAAGAAAAAAGTTAATGCAATTCATTTGAAAAATGCTAAAATAGATATTATTTTATTACAGTAGACTCTTGTAAAAGATCTTCAAAAGGTCTTTGGAAATGCCAGGCTGGGTCAAGTTTACACACCTTCTGCATCAACAAAGAGCAAAGAAGCTGTGATAGTTATTAATGATAGATTAGATTTTATGATGAATATGATAGATGGAGATTCAGAGGGCAAATATGTGTTTCTGCATGGTAAATTCAGGCATCTCTAACAATCATTCAAAACGAGTTATACATGTATATTCTTTAAAATGCCAAAATATATGTCATACATACAGTATAGAAATTTATGTGAATTATTATGTATGAAAGTAATAAAAGTATGTCAGAATAATATGTATTTCTTTATTGACAATTCAGTCCTAACTTGGCTGGCGTGCCAGTGATGTATCCAGCACAAGTTATAGAGGTTGCTACTGTGCTACCCTGGGAAGGGGAAGCTTCTCCCCAGCACCAGTGTAAGCCGGCAGCAGCCTCTGTAGGTCTACTTGGACTGAGGCCATTCTGGAGGTGGCAAATCTGAAGCAGACTGGAGCAGTGATGCACCACTCTGGTCTGCCCTACAACTGGGGCCCAGATATGACATAACACTGTATGCTGGACCCATAACACTTCCTGCACCCCTCTGTCCCACTGCCCACACTCCCACCCACCCTTGTTTCCCCCTGCCCTCCTAGCTCACTGCCTCAGTTCAGTCCAGTGCACACTGCTGTGCCAGCCTAACTGGTCCCCCTGTTTGTGCAATGTGCCTTATGGTACATTTGTGACACCGATAGCATGGTGCAAAGGACTTGTGCAGGCCTAAAGGGAGCCAGGTGTTTGCTCCCTTATTCTGGCTTATCCCAGGAGCTCAAAAACAGTACTACAACTATAGTAAAGAAGATGATTATCTTTCAGATCCCTATTTTTTGTCATGGTCACCATGCTTAAAAGTAAGAACTCTTCCTATGTCTTTGCATTACAGCAGGACCTAAGGTGTTCAACTTACATGAGCACACTTCATGCTTTCCAATTCTGTTTGTGAATACGTCTGACAAAAACCAAACTGAAACTTTCATTCAGTTTTGGATATGATAAAAAAAAATGAACTGGTTAGAAGGGAAGTACGTATCCTGAGTTCCCTGTAATTCCATTGTAAAAGAAGGTGAGGGCGATAAGCGACCTTAAGGACTCCTTAAGAAATGTTAAAAATTTTGAAAATACCTAACTTGACACTGCTAGTTATAGCACAAGGTGGCAATTCAATACACACTCACCGGGGATAAAATCCCATTATTCAGGAAGCAGTGAAACTTAAAAGAGCACAATCTTAACCATGTCTACTCAGAAGTAAGCCCCATTGTGTTCAGTGGGTCTTACTCCCAGGAAAGTGTGTTCAGGATTTCAACTTTTGTATGTTTACAAGGAGTGTTGGACTCAATGCTGAATAGTATTAATGGCACCTGCTGTGGGCAAGAAGTGATGTAATTAAATTGGATGTGATGTCATTAAACAGATTATGGCCAGAAATCATCCCTGAGTTATCTAATAGGAACTCATTAGCTGTAAAGGACAGAAAAGAAAATGCACAAATCTTGATCATATTTTCAAGGTATCAGAAGGCCCAACTATCATTTGGGCCACACATTCAGCAGCGCTGCTACTGCTGATGTGTTACTTCACAGCTCAGCAGCTGAGAGGTACTCTATGATGGGACACCTTGGCAGTAGTGACAATGCTGTCAAGGCAGTCCACATGCTAATGGGGCTTTTCAGTTTCACAACCATGGGAGATGTTAGGCCAAGAGAAGGTGATTTACCCCAAACCAAGGTTTCATGGCTGAGCAAAGGAGTCCTTGGTCAAAGGACACCACTGCACTACCCTGGTTTTTGGTTTTATTCCATGGAAATACTCAAAGTCTTACAGGGTCATCATTACTCATTATAAGCTCATATCGACAGACAAAGTATTGAGCATAAGATCTGATTATCAATATGCACTGTGGGTGGAAAGAAATAGCCTGCAAAACTTGAATAGAATCGGCTTTCTGAAATGCATGACCAGAAAAGTCAAATTTTCATGTCTGTAAGCCTTCTAAAAGTAATATTGATACCAATAGAGTAATATAAACCACCAGGATGACATAACGAAGAGTAGGAACTTTTGTCCTGATCTGATTGTGGGGAAATTTGCAAAACCAAGAAGATGGGAGGAAAAATAGCTTCTCTTTACCAAGAGGGAAGAAAGAGACCATCTTATCAGCAGCACAGTAATTCTGAATGCACTGACAATGACACGGGTAATCCATCATGTCATCAGTCCTGTGACTGATGTACCCTGCACCTCGTCTCTGTATGTGTGCAGAGAGGGTTGTGTCGGAAGCCAGGAGGCAAGAAACACTTAACCCCTGCAAGCTTCATGTTCCTGCTGTGCTTCAGACAACCTCTGTCATGTATGAAAAGCCTAAAGAATGACAGTAAATCTATACAGACCTGCACAATCTACCATCATGACAACCACACACCATGTAGCCTTATAACACTATTAAACTGTATCATGACAGCCATGTAAGACAAGACCTTTATTATGTGCCTTGTTGAGCTACTTAAGGCAGCGCCAGAAATACTGCATGGGTAGCTTTTAAAAGTCAAGGAAATTAACAGAAGGATGCAGCTTAAATTCTCTCTCCAGAGCTGATTATTTCACTCCATTGCTGATTATTCCATTGAGTGCACTTCAGTGCGCAAATAGTTCTATAAAGACCGTCTTGGCCCACCAGTCTAAACACAACCTATTAGCTATGTCAGACACTTGACAACCCCATTGCCTTCACAATCTAGGGCAGCCAGCAAAAGAAACAAGTAAAAGAAAGTTTGTTGAAATTTTTTTGAGCTTCCAGAGCTAGTGGGCTCTGAGGCTGCAATCCTAAGCTCCAGTTAGGTCAGCATAAGCCCTAGCATAAGTCCTTTGTTGACCTGGGGGTGTCACAAAAGTGTCATAAGGCACTTATGTCATAAGGGACTCCACTCTTGGGGATGTTGGGCCAGTGCACAGGTATAAACTGATCTCCCCACACTATCACGGGAAGACATGCCAGGTGAGTTGTGCCAGCCTAAATTGGTTAGGATTGTGCCGAGTCACAAATTTTGTAGGTCTGGACTATGTGTGGAGGGAAGATGATTTGGGAGACAGACAATATGATTTTGTTGCCTCTTTATGTATTGATTCCATCCAGTGTTCCTAACAGGAGTAAGGGTTCTCATCAAGTTCCCAGGTATTTACTTCTTAGCCAACTCAAATTTTGAAATGGCAAAATTAATAACATTTGATATACAATTAGCATTCTCTTCATTCTGATTCATGAATTCATCAGCCAAAGTTCACAAATTCCATCAGCCTCAAGTAATCATCAGTCACAATTAGAGCGGTACCTTGTAAGACAACTTGTAAGAAAAATGTGTTGTAAGACAAACTAAAATGTCTGAGGAATTCTGCTTTGTAAGACAAACAGTGCCTTGTAGGACAAATAGTTTTGGCAGAGTTTGGCAAACTTTGACAAGGAAAATTTGTTGTAAAACGAATTGATGGATCTGCATTTTGAGCAACAGCAAGAAGTTATAGAGGAGATTCATCGGCAGTGGAGGAGGAGAATAAGGAGGAGGAACCCATCACATCAAATGAGATTAGGGACCTTTGTAAACATTGGGAAATTGTGCAAAATTTTGTAAAAAAAGCACCACCCAAATAAAGCTGTAGCAATGCGAGCGACAAATCCGTTTAGTGACAATGTGGTGTCACATTTCTGTAAAATCGTCAAAAGGAGACAAAAGCAAGTTTCATTAGAGAGGTTCCTTGTGAAAGTTGCTCAAAAAGACACCAGTGACTCTTTGGCCATAAAGGGTTTTCTTTTCTGATTTACTGTACAGTTTATTACGAGTTTTTATTAATATTACAGTAATTGTGTTCTGTAATATATTACAGTGTTTTGAATTTGATTTGTCATCATTTTTACATACAGTTAATATTTTTATATGAATATTTTTGGGTTGTGGAACCAATTGTCTTGAGTTTCCATTATTTCCTATTGGGAAATCCACTTTGTACCTCGTATAAAGAATGCTATGTATAACAAACATGCTTCTGGAACAAATTATGTTCTTCCTATAGATATTATATGGGATGATAATTGAATACAAGAAATGTAGTGTTGCTTTTTCTACTTGCAACTCAGTGCCAGCCTCCTGCACCAACTGACCATCACTAGGCCTCTCATAAAGACTACCACTGTACAGACACGGCTGCTGACCTTTATTTCTGGCAGCCAGGATGCACTCTCTGGTGTGAACATGTTTGCCACAGTTTCAGGCTGCAATCCTAATCTCCATTTAGGCTGGCACAAGTCCCTTGATAGCGTGGGTGTTGTAAAAGTGCCAGAATGCATTTCTGTGCCACTCCTGGAGGCGTTAGTCCAGTGCAGAGACATGCGCCCACCACCACTGGAGCAGGTAATGGGTGAGTTGTACTGACCTAGATTGGTTAGGATTGCACCTCCTCAGAGAGGGCCAATAGATTTTGTTGTTGTGATTAACGTTATCTGGATACAACCCATTGTGAATGTTCTGCAAGATATTTTCCAGCCATTTGGTCAGCTGCATTAAATGTGCTAATTCTGAGTTAATAATTAAAATCTGAGAACATTTGTCCCCGATAGAGCAAAATGGAGCCTTTCAGTATGTATTCAAAACAATTGTTCCAGTCTGGCAAGAAGGTATTGCTTCGAGTAAACAAAGCTGGATACAACCATTAAAATTCAGGTTCTACAGTAATAGATCACTTTTACTTTTGCAAACACACGAGAGGGTTCTCTTGGGTAAGAAAAGACAAAATAGCTGGTTGAATAGTAATAAAGTTAGTTCATGTATATGCAAAAAAAAGATCTTTCTGCACCTTGATGAAATTAACATACATTTAAATAGTAATGAAGAGATGGCGACCAGAGAAGAATATCAAGGACCACATCTGAACTCAGCTACATCCCACTGAAAGAGATTTAATTTCCAGGGACACCTGACATAATTATGATACACCCTTCCTTCACAAGGCACAACTAAAAACTGAGTGAAAATATGAAACCTTTAGCAATGTAATGGTACATTGTAAGGGATAATATTACCCCTTTGGGGCTCAAATCATCTCATTCAATGAAGTCCTAAAAATTCACTGGCAGAAGCGACAAATTGGAGAGTTATATGTCACTCAATCTGAAACATTTCCAAGGTTGTCAGCATTTTTTGTTGGTGAAAGCTGGCATCCAATACAGCATTGACTGAGCTCTGAATCCGAAACTCCTTTGCGCAGACCTCACTTGTTATATATTCCATAAGGTCTCTTGCAATCTGCAACCAGGGGACAATAATATAGGCTTGTCTTTCCAGATTGTTTAAGGATGACAAGGTGTTTGTATGTGTGCATAGGCATGCCTATGTACATGCATGTGTTTATTTTAAACATTCTGAAATGCTACTTATATAGTTACTGGCAACCCAGCCCTATGCTGTTCACTCTCTCCAAAAGGCCACGGCAGCAGCTCAAGTGCTGGTGCAGATTTGAGTAACCCATGTAGGACTTTCAGGCACATGAGAGGAGAGTGTTGGATCCAGCAGCAACCTCTGATGCAATTCCCTTCCTTTCCTGGGTCTGAACTATCTCTCTACTGCCTTATTTGCCCTCTTCTCACTTCCCTCCCTGCCCTGAATTCTGCCCAGGAACAACTTCCTACTGGTTGAAAGGGAAATTACCACTGCTGGCTCCTGTCTGGATGCCAACCGGCACAAGACCAGCACCAACTGGCATTGGTCTCCCTGCCGGCACCTCTCTCCTCTTGGCGGCTACAATGTTCCTTCCTGGGCACTGCTCCAAACTGAGTGACACACAACTCTCCAATTTGTTGCTTCTGTCAGTAAATTTTTAGGACTTCATTGAATTTGATTATTTGAGTCCCGAAGGAGAAATATTTTTGCTTACAATGTACCGTTGAGTGAAATATTGCCTTATGAAAGAAGGATGCATCATTTTAAAAAGTGTTCTCTGCATTCCGTGTTTGATTTTTGTGCGTGTTTGATTTTTGAAGTTTGACTAATTCAGCAAGAATTAGGATTGAAATATATATAAGAATTGAAATATATTTGGGGATTATCAATTCTACGTAGGTGAGTTTCTTGATTGGTTAAATAAATGAAAGCACTTAGTACAAAATTAACTATGATGAAACAAGTTATTGGATAGCATATGGGATCCAGTTGGAAGATACCTAGGCTAAATGCTGACCCAGTCACAAAATTCAGGTTGCAATCCAGTACCAGCTAGGCTGAAATGAGTCTTGGCCAGGGTGACCAGATGCCCAAACCTGGACAAGGTCTTGGATTCCTCTCAGCCTTGCCTTTCTGGCGGACAATGACACATTTGCCTACTCACAAGTAAAGCCCCAATTTTGGGCACTTTCCCATAGCTATCAATGCATATTTTTTATTTTTAGTGTTTTGGCCATAAGTTTTGATAGGAAGGAGATATTTCAAAAAAAAAGGCTTTTTTGCATTGGATTCAATACAAATCCAATGACATATGACATGACTGGGTACTGCACACCATTGCAAAGTTCCAAAATGAAGCCAAAATGGATGACAGTAAAGCCCTTTTGGAGGACACTCGGACAGGAGGTTAAAAAAGAGGACAGATCCAGAAATTTCCGGTCATATGATCACTCTGGTCTTGGCACAAGTCCTGAGTTGGCCAAATGGTGTCATAAAAGTGCCATAAGGCATTTCTGTGCCACTCCTGGAAGGAGAGGCTAGGCCAATGCACAGACATGCACCTGGCTTCCCATGCCACAGGCGGGAATGGTGAGTGGGTGAGTTGTGCCAGCCTAAATCGGTTAGGATTGTGCCCTCAGTGGTTTACATTGGACCAGTAACCAACCAAGCTCTTGTAATTTATCCTGTGTCACCAAGTTGTTAGGATAAAAGTAGAGAACCACGGAGAATGGAAGGAATTTAAAAAATGGAATCATGTTAATAATAAATGCTCTTCCAACTCTGCTGTCAGATATTCCCTAATAATGAGAGTATAGTTGACACCGTCAGTTGCCGACAGTTCTGAAAGGACGTTAAATGTCAAATGGTGATGTCAAATCAAATGTTCAGTAAATAGTTGCACATTATATAGTTAACATCACTAAATTTCAGAGAAGAGAGTATTTTGGTGAAATAAATCTTTCTAGCTTGTTTTTTTTTTTTTTTTTGGAAAAGTGATTTTCCACCTTATTTATCCATTTAATATTTGGAATACTAACTACCACTCCAGTACAGCAGTGTTGCAAGGACATATAGCTAATGGTGATGACCGTTTTGCCACACTGTGCAGGACAAATTGACAACATGAACAAGGGGCAGAGCCAGGCCATGTTTGCTTAGCAAAGCTGTTAGTGCATAATTGCTGAGAAAGGGCTCCTGGTCATGATCCACTGAAATTATAAATATAATATGCTTCTATTTCATGGAAAAAGAATTGTACAGAGAAGAGTAATGGATTGTGGCCATTAAAAGTTATATCTAGTGCATGGCTATACCTGTCAGTGTTAGCTATACCTATCGTACTAATTAATAGAATATTAATTAATAGAATAATATACCTAATAATAGAAATACCTATAACTAATAGAAATATACCATGCCTATGAGTGTTAATAGAAATATTAATAATAATAAGAATTTGAAACAAAATAAGACATGAAACAAATTAATCCTCTGTAGGTCTACTCTGAAGTAAGTCCCATTGTGTTCAGTGGGGCTTTCACCCAGGAAAGTCAAGAGTGCATAGGACTGTAGACAAAGTAAAATGGAAGGCAAAGAGGGAAGACAAGTACCCTCTGCCTTCACTCGTCTAATATTCCAGTCCCTCACTCATCCACTCCTTCTCCTCCTCAAGCACCACACCTTCTACACTGTTGTCTCGCCCCAAGTTCTGCTACTCAGCTCAAGTTGGACCAGTACACAAAACTTCCAGAAACTTCCTGATGAGAAGAACTACAGCATGTGAAAAAATGGGAGAGGGTCTCTCCACATGCTACTTTCCCTCTGAAAATTGCCCCAAAGTGGCTTGGCCAGAGGTGCAACTTGACAGGCCTGGATCCAGCTTTTCATGGCGTGTGTGTACATCTTTGTAATGGCCTCCTACTTTCACGCTGGCAAAAATTCTTTCTAGCACATTTGCAAGATCAGTGGTGGCTGAAGCACTGCCTTGGATTGCTCGCATAGTCTTATGTTGCTTCCACTGAGTGAAGTGTTTTGCTTATATTTGTTACCAGTCAAATAATACACATGTCAATCTATATGTCATTTGACCAAGAACACCCAGGTTCAACTCCATGCTCAGCCATGGAGTTTACAAAACGACCTTAAATCAGTCCTTATGTCTCAGCCTAACTTTCACCATGTATATATATGGGTGTAGAATTTGGCCACCACATAAAATTAAAAAAAAAAAAAACCTGTCTTTCCCTTCCTGACTGCATACATGCCATGCATGTACAGAAGCACAACAGAAAGAACAGCAAAGCAGCAGATGGTAACATATCATGCATGTCTAAGCAATTTCTATGCTTTGCATTGTGAAATTTCCTTTCAACACGATTAGCATCTTTGTCTGAGTTGGGGTGGGTCTGCAGTAACACCAGCCTTAATTTGCCTGTTTAGTCTAAACAAGCAAGCCTCACAATCCTTGAGTGCACAAACTCAATTCCCAATGTTTTTCCTTGCAAATCGTCCCTCCTCCATCCTGTTGCCAGCAGAACACTTCCTTACATGATCCAGCCATCCATATTTTCTAAGCACATCCCCTAATTTCTGGAACTTGTCCCTAGTGAAACACTATCCCTGTATTTCTCTATGTGTGAATTCTTAGATTCTGTTCTTCCGGTTTCTGCCCTCTCTTCCTAAAAAAATGTAGGACATGACCACATAAAAGCTAAAAACAATCATATATGTTGCTTTAATGTGCTTAATTTGACTCTATATTGCTTACTATTCAATTTAAAACTATATATAATTGATTACATATAATTTATGAATTACTAAGAACTAACTATCTATCTACAGTATTTATACAGCGCTTTTCAAATAAAAATGAAAAAATTAATAGCTGATTAATAGCTAACAGGTCCTTGTCTCAAAAGGGCTCACAATCTAAAAAGATACAAAAGAACACTAGCAGATGGCTACATGCTGCCTGCTCACAAGGAAAAGGAGGGAAAGGAAGTATTTCCAGGACACATGGCTAAAATTCAGGACATGTCCTGGAAAAGCAGAACATATTGTCACCCTGTGTATACAGAGCTCAGGAGGCTGCATTTACCTTTGAGAAACCAGGGTGCATTTACCTAAAGTAGGTTGCATTTACCTTTGATCATCATCATCTTCTTTTACTTCAGGTGTAACACTTCAGATGCTGATGGAGATACAAAGATCTGGTTCTTGCACTTCTAGCAGCCTCTTCCAGTGTTATTTGATACTGTTGCAGTATATCTTTAATGTTGTCTCTCCATCGTACTCTGAGTCTACCATGCACTCTTTGTCCTTCTTCTGTCTCAATATAAGTCTTCTAGTATAGCATCCCTAGATATTGATGAGACTGAGACTATTTCTTGCTGAGCAACAACGTACAAAAGGACTTCCATCGAGCTCATGGTTGCGATTTACTGCGATTTACTGATTGTGCAATCCTAGCCCATTCCCATGAAGAATTATGGGGGCAAGGACATGTTTGTGCATTGGCCTAACCCTCCTCCAGAAGTGGCGTAGAAGTGTCATATGGCACCCCAGGTCACCAAATTTGCTCCAAGATTTGTTAGTCTAGTCTAAATCCAAATCTATAATTTACACCATTTTATGAAAGTAACACTTTGTGAATGGCGGTCTACATGTTCTGGCTTTGTGTGGAGTTTGGGGGAGAAAATGCACTTCAGCTATCTGCTGCTGCAACGGTGGTAGAGCTACGTCATTTGGCAACTGGGGCCCCTTCATTTTTGACACCCCCATTCAACAAAGGGGGAATGGCCTCCCTCCATCCCATCTCTCTCTCTTGTTTGTACACTTCCTTTCCACCACCCCAGAGGCTGCTTCCCTTCTCCCTCCCCAAGACTCAAAAAGCCCTGGAGGTCCATCCAGCCAACTGGGCAAGCAGGACCCCCATCTGGAACACGTGCTGTGGGGAGGCTGTTCAAGTCCTGTGGGTGTCCACCTGGTTTCTTGACCAAGCTGGTGGGCCAGAGAATTATACACCACAGCTTTGGGTATGGGGCAGGGAAAGCTTGTAACACGCACACACACTTTATGGTATATAGGGCTGATGGCTTCCTTGGCTCCCCCAAGCACCATTACTGTACTGCCATTGTGAGGGGCCATTGTTAATAATGACAGTTTCTCATGGCCTTTGTGATTCCTGATAAACCAAGAGACATTCAAACGAAACTGTCAAGAATTAGAATTGGGAATCTATGGAGGCTTTTGAACAACACCAGATGAAGCTGGTGGCAGCATCACAGAAATAAAGATGCACTCTGCGAGGACACATGGCACACCAGCAGAAACATGTGAAGAGGTGAGCCAGATAGATCTTATTTTGTATGTTCATGTTATTTACTATATGCCTCTTTGAATCTCTGTGAGACAAGTGACTTTATAAATCAATGAGAGGCAGAGATTTGGGTCTTGCTGACCTCATTGACTGGGTATTTGGACATGACCTGCACATCTGAAATTAAGTAAACATATAGTCAATGATATGCTCCTTACAAGGAAAATAAAATTCTGTTTTTCATGAAATGGAGGACAAATTATGTACCCCTAAAGGAACACAAATTAGGGGTACATAATTTGTCCTCCATTTCATGAAAAACAGAATTTTATTTTCCCTGTAAGGAGCATATCATTGACTATGTGTTTACTTAATTTCAGATGTGCAGGTACCCCTAAAGGTTCTGTTTCAGAACCTCCTGTGGATTATAAAAAACACCTGTGTATGAAGAACACAATGGAAAAATAGATTTAAAGACCCACTCCCAAGTTTCCTGCTTCTCTATTGTGAGTAAAGGAATAAGATTGTGCCTAAATATCTGCCTCAGTATCAGAATCTGAGTCTGATACTGAAAAATGGAATGACTATCTCTCTACAACAATGACTACCTCTCTATAAATGGAATGGCTACCTCTCTACAACAGTTAAGAAAAGCAGTTTTCTTAACTGTGATGTTCAATGGCCATTCATGTTGAGTCAAATTCGTGTATTAAAAATCTGTGTATAACAAGGTTGGACCTGTAGTTTGGTGTGTATATAGCCCAAAACATGCTAATTATTAAAATGTCTGAAAATGTCATATCTGCATTGCTCAAATGATGGGCATGATGGAAGGAAATGTTTCTGTGCAAAGCAAGCTAAACTGACCACTGAACAGAATTTTAGATTGAGGGATTTCAATTTTTTTTTTAAAAAAAACTGATTTGAATTTAACGAAGGTGTAGCAACCAGAAACAAGCGTGACAATGCAAGTTCTATTTGTTTGTGTTATACATACATATATTTCCAAGTGCAGGCAAGTCAGAAACAGGCCTAAGTAGTGGAGTTCAAGCAAAATAAGACTTTGTATTTGACAGGGTGTGAGCAGAATAGCAATGGCCACACATGGAGTGGTATATTTTCACCTACTTGAGTTTTATATGTTTTGCTTTCTGCTGCCACATTTCATTGTGACTTTATCTATGCTCATTCAGTCAGTCCCTGCACATCACAGTCACCTACTGACAACCAACCCAGCTAAACCATTGAGAAAAACAGCCTTCCATAAACAAAGCAGGCAAGTCCCGTTTCTGTTAAGATAAAATCTACTGATCTCATTATTGATTGTCTGCTTTCCGGGGGTTTTTTGTTTCCTGGAAGTTTGATATGGGGCAGCATAGGTGACAACAGATTGGCACTGAGACCTGGAAATTAAATGGCCAACTATTAGATCAATGTCAACTGGGGGAGGCTGAAGTGTTTGGCAAAAGCATTAGATGCTGTCTCGGCTTAATCTCTCCCTCTCTCCTTTATCTTGAATCTGTTTGGATCCCTCCCAGGCAATTTACTATACCAGTGGTTGATTTTTATCACACAAATGTCCCTATGTAGAATGACTCAATGACTCTGCAGGTTCTTTTAGTCATTTGAAAGCATTGTGTGCTTCATTTTCATGGAGAAATAGCTCTTGGGGAGCGGGAAACAGACATCCTTACTGTAACAATATTCATTATTGACTTGTAGAAATCTCTGGCTTTGAATGGGCTCTTGGTTGGCATCCAAACTGAAGATCTAATGAAGGAGGAGGAGAGCTTTTACCATGTTTTTATTATGAAGCTGTAGCAAAGCCAGAGATAGAATAATGAATAGTGGATTCAAATCCTCAGTGAAACATGCTGAGTGGCTTTGGATGAGCCAACCTACCTTCCTCACAGAGAAGCTGCAGAGCCAAATGTTATCCTTCTCCACTTATTAACATAGGGAAAAAACCCACTGATAAAGTTCAACAAGTTTGAACTTGTTTGATAAAGTACAACAAGTTTGATAAAGTACAAGAAGTTTGGACAATCTTATTAGCTTTCCCCTGATCTGGACCCAAGACCCCTACCCACCATGCTGATGCAGCCACACAGATCAGGAGGCTTCAGAAAGGAAAGGAAATTTACTCCTCTGTAAGTTCCAGCTCCACATGGGGTCTTCTTGGTCCCACTGAAAAGGAAAGTATGGTAAGAAAAACACCACAATCAACAGAAAGAGCAGGCGGTTGTGGGACTGTTATAGATTGTAACAACGGGAGCTTCCCTTTTGGGCAAATAGCAGACATAGAGTGCAATCCAGAGTAACTTTGGGGAGTCTTTGCTCCAACGTAAGAACAGTTTACTGTGGATTGCAGTATAAATTTCAGTAGGTGGTGCCGTAACTAAGTCGATGTAAATGTCTCTTATGTGCTCCCGTAGTTACTCTGGATTGGAGGGATAAGTGGGGGACCTGATCTGGATCAAGCTCAAATCTCTATCACCTGTGCCATGATATCCCACCCCTAGAACAACTACTGAGCAAAAACACACTAAGCATGCATGGCCCTGCTGACTTATTAATGTAACATGTAAGACATAGCCTCTCACTAGTGTTGTCTGCTACTTTCTGGTTTCAGCACAGAAAAAATGTATTTGCTTTCAGAGCAGTCTGAAATGTTCCCAGACAGGATTGGGGTATCATGGACTTACAGCAGTTTACTCCCAACAGTCACAGCATTATTTGAGTCCTCCAGGCATCATCCTAACTCCAGGAATGCCTAGGAGTTGCCAGGGTTGAACAGTCCAAGAAGCATCTGTGCAATGTGGTTGAGCTGGTTTCTGGAATTGCAGTCTGTATTGAAACACTCCCTAGAAGTCTGTTTGAGAGTACACTTCACATTTAAAAGACAGTATACAACAAGAGATACTTCACATTACTGTGAAGCAAAGATTTGTACCAGACCGATCACAGGGGTTTATTACATGTGTGTGTGTGTGGTGTATGTGTGTCTTCTAGTTTCACAGAGAAACCAGAAGTTGTTGTTTTTTTAACTGTTATACTCAGTCTGAGCCTAGCAGAAGCCATGGATAGATGTCTGCAGCCACTGCTGGGTCAGAAGATCCTCTAGTGGCAAGGGGAGCAGAGATTCGCTCAGCTCTGGAGGGCCACATGCATAAGTGGGGTTTGTGGTCCCCATCTAGGTATAAGTGAATTTGTGGATACAGGATCTGTAGCTATGGGTCTCCTCTTATATATATTGTGATCATGCTGATTTGTTGGTACTTATTCCATTCTTCATATGGGTAACTGAAATGAAAAACTTAAGTTATATGTGAAAAATACCAGTAATATTCAGCTTGCCTTACACCAATGCTATCATCGGATAAATCAAATTGGCCAAAGACAATCTGAGCTAAATCCAACCACCATATACCAAGAATAATAATCAATAGGCTAAATACTACCTTGTATTTTTTGTATGTATTTCCTTTGGTAAATTGTTGAATGATTCCCTGTTTTTAATATAATTGCTGAAAAGCCATATATACATATTCTTAATAGCTCACTTCTGCATTTTCAGATTTTCTTATACACTTCAGTGTATGAGATTTGTTTAGTGATTTTAGATCATAAAAATTATTTTTCTGGGAATACTCTCATTCCTCAAAACCAATATATGATTTAACAAAAGAATTTGTGCCCTGGAAAATGTTAGTTACAGAAACCAACCGGTAAAAGAAAAAGAATTAAATGGTGGTGAGGGGGGTGTTATTGTGTTAATGAGATTCTTCACCAAAACCACTGGGTTAAAACTAAAAGAAGGCTGATAAGGATATTACATCTCACACTGAGAACAAGAAAGGTGCACTACTCAGATCAATGGTGGCTATTAGGACACATGCTTTAAAGGTTCTGTTTCATATCTGTCAAAATGGCTGTTTGAGACAAAGTCTTTTAGATGAAAAGTGGGTAAAATGGAATGAAACATCTCTCCCTGTTTTAATTTTACTTTTTTTTTCAAAAATATGATACCAGGTACAAATCAACCAATATTAGCAGAAGTTTAACATCACTTTAAAAGGAAGAGATTGACCTACTGAGAAAGTACATGAGTAAATGTGTAGCAATACACTGATTATTACTGTTTCCCCTCAGGCAAATACCTCTCTCTTAAGCGTAAGCTGCACTGGAACATTTTGTTTTATTACCTTGTGAGATAAGTGAGGGAAAAAGCCTTTAGTACCTGGGGAATTAAAAAAAAAATCAGACTTGTCATATCAGTGTCTGTTCTCAATTTCATGCCGGGCGCATAATTATAACGGTGTTTAAATTGAGCCCAGAAGAAAGATGGGTTCAAGTGCAAATTAATTTTAGATTATCACAACAAAGGCAATCAAATCTCAACAAGCTTGCCAGCAAAATACTTTGCAAAGGTCCCCAGGTCCCTTCCCACCCCTAACTTACAACAAAGACCTTTCAGCTCAAATTAAGCTAATGATCTAATGTAACACTTCTGTCTACCTTTTCGGAGTTTCATTATTGACTCAGATTTAATGTAGCACAGTGGTGGGGAGGGAAGATGAACGGAGGGTGGGGGAGAGGGCGAGAGGGGAAATATCAGTATTTAATATCAGCAAAGTGACAAAATAAACAGTCAACAGGCCCGACAAGATCTGTGTGGTGTCAGATTGTCTTAGCCGGTAGAAACTATCAGAGCGAATTGACAGGCCTGAAAGAGCCTTGCATTTTATCTGAGTCCTTTTTCCCCCTCATCAAGGCAGTCTCCTAAACCAAACAGCAGTGGCAGCATTCAACCTCCTCCACCTATCTATCAGCACAGCTTTTATAGAAATCCAACATCTTACTCTATCCTATGGGAACCTGCTGGGGGAATGAAGGGAATCAAGTACTGAGAAGGGGGAAAAAAATATCAAGTCAAGCCTCATTACCTCCTCATTACCTTTGCAAAAGTGGAGTGAGAGAAAATTTTATCTGGGGAACACAAGCTTTGGAATCTCATTGAGAGTTCTGTCTGGTTATTGCACAGCCAAGCATGGAGAGCTGCCTCAGCGGGATTAAAGTTTTCTCCCCATTTCTCTATAGTAATGATCTGCTCATTAAGGTTTTTAAGGGAAATTACCATCACTTATCATTATGCCAGTCACTCAGTAAGCAGCATTAAACAAGGAGTGTCAGTCGAAAGCTGGCTCGCTTTTCTTTTTTTGGCATTCTCTCCCACAATCGGGCAGAAATAAAGAAAACATATTTCAGAGAGGATTTTAGAATTCCAAATTCCTATCTGTGTAATTTTTTGTCAGTGAGTATTTGGTTATGCCCTGAGGTCAGACACATTAGACAAAATATAAAACATGTTTGTAAAAGCATTAGATTACATCCTTCTGAAATAAATCCCCAGAATGTGGGTTTTTTAAATTATTATTATGCACAGTGCATTTTTATAACCATCAATTGTCTAAGGATTTTAAGTCTTGCTATAAAATCAAAGGGCTATTTACCTACAAAATGACAACAGAGACACACTTTTTAATTACCTCAAGCAGTCAGCATTTAACTGCTTTTCATCTGGATGAAGAAAAAAAATCTAACCTTTCAGGAAGCTTTGTAGAAACACTGTGACTCTTTAACATTTTCACTTTCCAAAGGGTTTGTGTTGATCATTGTTAAAAATAAATGCTTTCCAGCCTTTGGATGAAAGCCTTCTGAATATTACTGCATATGTGTTTTCATTTCAACCAATATGAGTTAAGTTCAGTTGTTCTTAAATGGACAAATTTTATATTCGCAATATATGTGATTTCACTACGTTTGAAATCCATTCAATTAAGCGTATCATTCAAGAGGAAGAGAAACTTTATATTAGCACAATAGGTTTGTCCTACTTATGTCTAGAGATCAGACATGCAGGACTTGTGAACAAGGGCATTCTCTAGCTCAATATTTTCAACATTTTTCATCTCATGGCACACTGGCAAGGTGTTGAAATTGTCAAGGCACACCATCAGTTGTTTGACCATTGAGAAGGCACACCTTGATGTTGATAAGGGGCTCAAATTTCTTAATTCCCTTACCATACAATCCAAAGTTACTACGGGAAGACATAAGAGACATTACATGCACTCATAGTTACTGCACCACCTAGTGAAAACCTATGGGAAATTCTATGGGAAAACCTATGGGAAATTCATATTGCAATCCAGAGTAAATTGTTCTTACACCAGAGCAAGGACTCCCCATAGTTACTGTGGATTGTGCCCTTACTAATATATGTAAGGGCACAACACTCCTCACAACACTCTGGTTGAAAATCACTGCTCTAACTCCTTGCAAGCCTCAATACTGGTGCACAGTGTTTAACTTGCAGAATTACAATTTGTTGCAAGCCTTTGTCTAAAACAGTGATTTTTGACTTTTTCATCTCCTGGCACACCAACCATGTGCTTAAATTGTCAAGGCACACTGTCAAACTTTGGACAACTGACAAGGCATACCATGCTGCTGGTGGGAGATTTAATTGCTCAATGGTCCTATTAATATATGATGTTTATTTGATAGATAGATAGATAGATAGATAGATAGATAGATAGATAGATAGATTTGTCAAACTCCAAGGCATATCTGTGGACCACTTGTGGCATACCAGTGTGCTATGGCACACTGGTTGAAAATAATTGATCTAGGGCCTCTAGAGAGAGACCAAAGTAGATGGTAGCAACTGAACATTGCATATAGACATTTGTTGAAGGTGGAGCTTTCAAGACTACTTCATCCTTCCTTTCGTCTTTCCCTCCGGCAGGGAGTTTTGGGACAGAAAGCCAGAGGATTCAGTGTAAAAACAAGGGTTGTCCTATCTTCTTTGAACAATCTGTTGAATCTTCCTAACAATCTGTCACCTACACTAAAAACAAGAAAAACAGAGCAACATACTGTAATAAGATTCTTAACTCAGAAAGACATGATAATTTTATATCATCATGTTTATACTTACAGACATGCTCCGGTTTTAGGAGCCCAGGGAAGTCCTCAGTGGCTTTTCCAAACTTCCAATGCCTTATAAATACTGGAATGCTTTTATGGCACAAATGGATGTGCAAAACCTTTACTGAGCTCAGAGGCTCCAGGGGCAGGGGGAGCAGAACTCAGCTCTGAAAGGGTGCACATTTGGGGCACGTGGGGGTCAGGGAACTGATTCTCAGATTAGTGAACCCAAGGATATGAGATCAACAGATCAGGGCTCCCCTGTAATGTCCTGTCAAATCTCATACTAAGTTCTTAAATAAAATGTGATATTTTATTCACTGTACCATCTTAAAAATTGAATGAAGAAAGAAAAACAGTAGTCACTAGATGGTAATATCATTTTTTTTTCTTGGAGTGATTACTAAGGAGAAGATTGCTGACATTTCCTTTTTCCTGTTAATCTTAAGAAACATCAAAACATATGCATTTTACTGTGAGCTACAAAAGCAGCAGAGGGGCGCCAACCAGCTCCCAAAATAAAAAGTATAACCCACCTATAAATCATATGAGGGATATGAATATATCATTCATTCATCCTAGGACAATGGGCATCAAAAAGATTTTTGAGTGGACTCAGTGCACTATGGCAACTTTATACAGGGCCCCATGACAGAATGTCTGATCCTGCCTCTGCTGTGGCACACCAAAATAGAAAATGAACAAATACTCCTTTGTTCAAGTCATTTAAGAAAACAAAATTGAAAGTCTCATATTTCTTGGTTTACAAAAACTGCAACAGAGCAAAATGACGCATTTCTGCTTATTTTTTAGCAAGTGGGAATCAGATTGTTGCAGCTTGCATCCATGGCAGGATGGATGTTGGTAGGGACAGACTTGGGATGAAGGACACTCCAAATTTGCTGTCCGCTCACCCTCTGCCATCGGTTGCTGATGTAAGCCCAATCAGGTCACATCATAGCTGGGCCAGCCATATTCCGTCCACATGGAATTGCTACATTTCTTTAAAAGTAGCTTGGGGTAAAAGTATTTACAGTCAGTACATATCTTCCAAATAATACATTTATGCCTGCTTCCTAGTTGAAAGTTTGTCCATCTTATGTTAAGAACAAATACTAATGAAAAATATAGATTTATACCTGTACTAAATATAAGCTTTTGGGATCACAGCTTCTGGGATCACGGACTGAGCTTCTTAGAAGATGGACTCCTGGCAGAGGATAGACTACATCTTATGGGTTGGGGGAAGAGTATCATCAGATGGTACATAGTAAAACTGATCAGGAGGGCTTTAAGATAAGTAAGAAGTGGTGGGATATGTCAAAAGGAAAACTACGAATCAAGAAAATGCTCTTGATGGGAATAGTCAAGGCACAGCTATAACTGGAGAATTCTTTGAGGGGCCTGGCCTTAAGAAAAGAGGGGAACACACAATAGGTTGCAACCTCCAGGGCTTATGCTGCATTTACACCAATGCTTAGTTTGGAAAATATACAAGATGAGCTGGAACTTCTAGCAAGTGAAGGGAAATTTGACTTGATAGGAATAACTGAATCATGGTGGGATGACTCCCATGAATGGAACGCACGAATGGAAGGCTCTCGGCTGTTCAGGAGGAAAAGAAGTGTCAAAAGAGGAGGTAGTGTTGCATTTTATGTATATACCTGCTCTGACATTAAAAAAAATTATCCAGATATTCCCATAGAGTACATTTGGGTAAAGGTTAAGGAGAAAAACAAAAAAAAAAGTTTTGTACTGGGTGTCTAAGACTGCCAGGCCAATGAGAAGAAGTGGATGATGTCTTCTTGAAGCAACTGGGAGAAGTTGCAAGGAAATATGAGGTAGTAGTAATGGGGGACTTTAACTATCCAGACATTTTCTGGGAGACAAACTCAGCCCAGCATGAAATCTCCAATAAATTCCTGATGGGCCTGGTAGATAACTTTATGGTCCAGAAAGCAGATGAAGCTACAAGGGGAGGGGCCACTATTGACCTGATTTTAACAAATTGTGAAGAACTGATTGATCAGGTCAAGATAGCAGGAACTTTAGGAGAAAGTGATCATGAACTGCTGGAGTTTAGAATATTATGGAAAATTTAAAAAAGAGTGCACAGTGAAACTTGGATTTTCACTGTGGATTTCAGGAAGGCTGATTTCAACAGGCTTAAAGGAATCATAGGCGGGATCCCATGGTTAATGATCTAACAGGGAAAGGGGCCCAAGATGGGTAGGAGCTCCTTAAGAGGCAACTTCTGCAAGCACAGTCAGAAACAATTCCTGTGAAAAAGAAAGGAGGAAAAAACTTCAAAAAACCATATTGGCTCCCAAAACATCTTGGGGATCAGCTGAAGTTAAAGAAAGAGATATATAGGCAATTGAAGACTGGAAAGATTACCAGAGGGGTACAATCAGATAGCCCAGTCCTGTAAGGGGGGGGGGGTTCAGGAATGTGAAATCTCAGTATGAGCTGAGGCTGAGCAGGGGAGTCAAGGATAACAAAAAGAGTTTCTTTAGATATGCCCAAAGGAACAGGAGGAGAGACGAGGGGGTGAGGCTGCTCCTAGACAGAGATTGACAACAGGTGTCTGGAAACAAAAAGAAGGCAGAGCTGCTCAACTCCTTTGCATCTATTTATTCTCAGAAAGAGGGCTGTGCAAATGAGGGTGTGGGATAATTGGCTGATGGGGGGATATTCTTGGTAATGGAAACATGGATGGTGCAGAACAGCAGAGCAACATTGACAGAGAACTGGTTAAAAACCACTTAACTAGCCTTAACCTGTCGGAGATGCTCTAGGAGGATTTTCTGCTACAGGCTGGGGGTTGGACTAGATGACCCACTGGGTCCCTTCCAACTCTAGGATTCTATGATTGTAAGCCTGGAGATTTAGTAGGCAATTGAGTCTTGTTTCTGATATGGTAAAGTAGACCTGAGTAGACCAAGACCTGAGGGAGGCTGCTCATGGCACAGTCCGTCAATCTTCATACTTTCCTGTTCAGGGACTCCCAAGGCCCAAGTGTGAGCAATTAGCAATGCCAACTTTCAAGAAAGCTGTTAAAATGGGGGCCATGAGCATTGCAATTTGCTATAAATGCACTAAAATTATATCCTTTTCCTAAAGCTCTTTCCATCTACATTTTTATGGATTTTTCGTTTAATGAGCAGCTCTCTAAATTATTATAAAATCTGCAACACAGTATTCCTAGAAGATGGATAAAACAGAATTTGGGAAGTTTTAAAACAAATATCCCAGCAACGAATTTATCCCAAAAGAGACTCAAATTATCAGTTGCTTTAAAGCATTTCGTAAGTGTGGTTGCATTCCTGAACTGAACTGTATGAATGATGAAGTCTTGTCACTCCTCTGAAATTCTTTGTACAGTGTCCTTTATATCATACTAGTGAAATGTGCCTGCGTTGTGGGAGTAAAATAACCCCTGTATGCCATCCCCCCATTTGCATATAACACCCCCATATGCATCGCCGCAAGGTGCAACAACCCCTTGTGCATTAACCCCATGCACATTATCTACCCCTGAGCATCAACCCCATATGCACAACATCTCTCCATGCACATCATCCCTCAAGAACATCAACCCCCTATGTACATCAAACCCCATGCGAATCAAACCCCCATGTGCATCAGCCTCCCCCATGCGCATCAAACCCCCATGCGCATCATCCCCATGCACAGCAACCCCCATACACAACATCCTCCATGTGCATCATCCCCCATGCGCATCATCCCCCATGGACAACTTATCCCCATGTACACCATCCCCCCTTCAACATTACCCCTCCTAGTGCACCCTCCCTCCCAGTACATGGGAGCAGGCACCAAATTGGCACCAGATCAGTCACCAAATTGGCACCAGATCAGTCCGTCTTCAATGTTATGTATAGGCCAACAATATATTTCACCCCTTTTCAGGTGCCTAAGGGTTAAATTTTTCAACATTGGTTCTTGGTGGGTGTTGATATTGCATAAAGAACACCCTCCCTGAATTTCATGCTTCTAGGACTGGAGGTTGGGGCAGAGCATCCATCAGTCACCAACTCTTCAATGCAAAGAATAGGGAGGAAAATACATTGCACCACTTTTCACCCCCTTCTGGTTGGAATTTCCAAAAACTGGTTCTTCGTGGGTACCTCCATTAAGGAAGCAACACCCTCCCCAAAATTTCATGCTTCTAGGCCCAGTGTTTTGGCTGGCTATTTTAATGAGTGAGTCAGGGAGTGAGTGTGTCAGTGAGTCAGTGAGCTACTTTTCAGTTTTATATATAAATAGATTTGAGAGCATTAATAAAGGGCTCAAGTTCTGTCATCTAAATCAGTAGCATAGCTAGAGGGGGGCAAAGCAATAAGTACTGCAGATGCTTTGATGTGCCATATAATTGGCCTCGGCCAATGGTGACATTCCAGGCCGTGAGTGTATTCCATCTACTCACAAGTTAGCAAGAGATTAATTGCTAACTATGTTGGCAAGGTACATTTGATGGAATTCTCACCAAAAGGGTACAAAAGTTTAAATGAAAGTTCAGGAGTTTTGTCTTTTATTATTTAAGAAAAAATGGTAGATCCTTCACAATTAAGTTATTATAGGGTTCCAAATTCCTCACGTTATGAAAACACATTCCTGAAGAAAGTCAGTAATCCCAAAATTGGTTTACTGCAATCTTTAGAACAAGAATGATAGTGTACAGGTAAGTCCATTCATTAGTGTACCTCATGTGTTTCAGACATCCACCAGATGTGCAGGGTTGTCCGCGTTGCCTTATATCAGTGTGTTACCTTCCTGAAACACTTTCCAGGACACTTTGTAAAGATGCAGGCCAAAGTCTGTGACATCTAAGGAGTGGAAAGATTGCAGCTTAAAAAAATTAAGGTAAGACATTGTAAGTTTTTAGAAGGTCTTCTTAGCATCTAGTTCCAAAACAATAAAGTTATGTAAGGTCATCTCTGCATATATTTTTTCCCCTGCAGTCAGTGTGGGAACAGATCCAGCAATTTTATTACCTCTCACTCAGACAGAATCCATTCCAAAATATTCCCAGCAGTGTCTTCAATTTAAAGGAGGTGGGGGGTGGGAGGAGAGATTTGCAAGCCTTTCCCTTCATAGTTTTTGCCAGGTGCTATGCACAGCACTGTTATTGTTGCTGGATGCTGGATTTCAAAGCAGAGCCCTATTATGTTCAATAGTCAGTCATTTGTTCACCAGTGTTGGGCAGAGGGCCAGGAATATATAGTTCTGCTGTCTTCTGCAGACAAATGGCTAATGGACTTTCCCTGTAAAGAGATAGGAAACTCTAATCCTCTGGACACCAAACTATCAAACAGTAGTTTCCTCTTTTATAAATAAGTTAAACAGCAGGAGCTTAGCAGTCTTCAAAACGGGAGTGATTTGTTATCAGTGGGGTGACACAGATTAATGTTATTTTTTGAAACAATTTCAGCAAAAAACAAAAGTGTTTTAATAAAACACCATTTCAAAAGCGGGATATGAGGATAAAAGTATCAGTGTTACCAGAACCATAACTTGATATAATAGTTAAGATATGGTGCATCTAAGAATTAGACGCATTTAATTCCCATTCAGATTTTTATAATTAGCTGCTTTATAGGATCTAATACAAACACTTCCTGGAGGAAAAAAAAATGAAAAAAGGATAATCCCTTTCAAAAAAATGTATTATGAAACTTTTATTCTTTTGGTTAGAGGCAAAATATTTGACAACTTAATATGTCTGTAGTGTTGTTAATGTGTCACTGATATACGGTAGTATGTTAAGAGGTGAAAACAGTGAAGAGTAGATAGCCACCATGAGTAGATAGATTGAAATAAAATATATAATAAACATCTATATATATAAAACTGAGAAGTCACTGACCCAGTGTTTAACAGACTGATCAGTGCCCAGCCAAAACTGCCCATCCTAAAAGTGTGAAATTTGGGGAGGGTGTTCCTTCCATGATGGAGTCCCCCACTAAGAACCGGTTTTTGGAAATTTCAACCAGAAGGGTGTGAAAAGGGGCACAATGTGTTTTTGTCCATATATTTTACATTGAAGAATCCTTGATTGATCAACACCAGGGTGGATCTACAGAGAGCATATTCCCTATATGATGTGAGCACCCACCAAGAACAGATTTTTAGATATTTAATCCCTAAGGGGCTGAAAAAGTTCAATGAATTTTCAGCCTATAGTATCTATCTATCTATCTATCTATCATATCATATATCATATCATATAATGTAATATCAATTATAATGAAATATATAATAATAATTACATGCATCCCCCACTTATTGGATGGGCTAGGGACTAGAGAACCATCCAAAAATGAAAACCAATGAAAGTGGTTTTCCATTGAAAGTGGAAAACCATTCCAAAACCATTGAAAGTGGTGAAAAGTGGCACAAACTTTTTTTTCAGTTTGCAAATGCAAAATGGCCACCAAAATAGACAAAATTATCATTTGCAATAGCCTAAATAATCCATATTTATTGACACATCACCAAAATACATAACAAATTGCAGTACAATGAACAAAGACATGTGGGCAATGAACATCTTGTGTATATGAATGATGGACTTTATATCATTCATATCTATCTATCTATCTCTCTCTCTCTCTCTCTCTCTCTCTCTCTCTATATATATATATATATATATATATATAAACTGAAAAATCAAATCACTCACTCATCAATGCCCTGCCAAAACCGCTAGGCCTAGAAGCGTGAAATTTGGGGTGGGTGTTCCTTCCTTGACTGAGGGGTGCACTAAGAACCAGATTTTGGAAATTCCAACAGGAAGGGGATGAAATGGGGCACAACACGTTTTCCTCCCTATATGTTCCATTGAAGAATCCCTGACTGAGGGAAGCTCTGCCCCAACCCCTGGACCTAGAAGCCTGAAATTTGGAGAGGGTGTTCCTTCTGTGACATGAACACCCACAAAGAATTGATGTGGAGAAATTTAACCCTTAAGGGGCTGAAAAGGGGTGCAACATGTTTTTGTCCTAAACTTAACATGGAAGACTGACCAACATCCAGCCAATTTGGTGCTTGATGCCTGGTACACTGGGGGGGATGTTGTTCAGAGGGAGGGGTTGTACTAGGAAAAATGTCAGAAAATGAACTGCCAGAAAATCTGCCTGTATCAGTTATATTAACTGAGATCTGTGCTATGACACAAAACATGGCTAGTGGGCAGTGTTCAGTTCACAGTGTGCAGACCAGTGTTTCGAATGAATCATTGCACCATCACTATGGCTGCAATTCTAAGCCCCAGTTAGGTCGACCTAAGCTCCAGCACAAATCCTGCGGGTGTCACAAAAGTGCTGTATAGCACTTCTGCACTGCTGCTCAGGAAGAATTATGCCAGTACACAGACATATGCTTGCCTGCCTACAACATCACGGGAATGGAGAGACCAATGAGTTGAGCTGGCTTAGGTTAAGATTGCACCTTGTGTCAAGGTTATGGCTACAACACATAGGGCACAATCCAGAGTAACTATGGGGAGTCCTTGCTCCAGTGTAAGAACATTTTACTCTGGATTGCAATATGAATTTCCCATAAGTTTTCACCAGGTGGTGAAGTAACTACGGGTGGACGTAATGTCTCTTACATGCTCCCATAGTTACTCTGGATTGTAGGATAGAGGCAAACTAAGGCTACAATCCAGAGTAACTACGGTACCTTTTACATTGACGTAGTTACAGTGTGACTTATGAGAAACCTATGGGAAATGCATAGAGCAATCCAAAGTAAGTGCCTCTTACATCTTCCTGTAGTTATTCTGGATTATAGGGTGACTTATAAAACCAACCCAAAGATGCCAATCCTTGAAAACAATGCCTCTTATGTGCCACTGCTGTCAATTCTTTGGCATATCCAGGGATCCAAAGTTTGTCGATAATTGTGATGAGACAAGATGAGATTGTACCTGGTGGTACAATCCAGGACTGTACCTGGGGTTCACTCATGGATGATGGGATTCCAAGTCATTTTCATCTATGATAGTTGGGGAACACCTGACTGGTCACCAAGACTGCCACATCAGTTGGTTAAGAATTCTGTTTTCATTTTGCTCATTCAGTTGTCCTCTCTGTGGGCATGAGGATCATTTTGAGTCAGGAGGTCACATACAGTGGTGGGCTTCAGGGGTTTCTCACAGGTTCTATAGAACCCTTTGCTAATGAGCGCATGGTTCTGAGAACCAGTTACTAATGGGATATAGAACCTATTGTTAATTTAGGTTATTAGGACATATAACCTCTTGTTAATTTATTTGCATCCCACCACTGGTCACAAACCAATGCATAAGGATTAAAAACAGAAAACCAAACACACAAACAACTTCAGTCCAGACAATTGAGAAGAATTTAATAGTGTAGTCCTGGGGATTCATTTTCCTCCTGAAAATGATTAGTTCTGGTCTGGATAGAGCTACTAATAAGCCTGAAAATATAACACCTGATGGTCATGAGTTCAAGACCAGCAAAAGCAATCATGAACAGGATGAGCTGATAAGCCAAATCGCTGGAGAAAGACTCAAAAAAAAAAAAATCAACTGGGAAGGAGCATGCAAACAGAATATTCACCAGTCCATGATGGGATCCATCTGGAATGTAGATGTTTTCTGGAAGACAGAGCTTATTTATGACTGTGAAAACCTCCTCGGAGTTTAGAAAAAGCCTGTCTGTACTCGTCTTGAATAAAGTCAAAGAAGTATGGCCAGAAAAGTGGTATATATCTATTGGTGGTGATGTTCTAAGCACAACAGTTTTAATTCTCAAAAGTGTCAGTCTCAACCATCTTTTATATTGTCTACAGCCACTCACATTTTGGAGGAATGGCTTTTCTTAATTAGCTACACTTAGGATATGTATAATTTATTTTGTGTCACTATTTAGAGGGAGACCACAACTGGCCATTTCCACAATTACCGGTAATTTGAAACTGCATTACTAGGGATGCAATCCTAACCCCATGATAGGCTGGCACAAGTCCCAGCACATATATCATGCTGACCTGGGAGTGTTATGGCCCTTCACACCACACTTGGGGAGGGGGTTACTTTACACCACCATAGGAACACAGAGATGGGTACGTTGTACTGAGCTAAATTGGTTAGGATTAAACCCTAGATGTTTTCAATTTTTCTGTAGACCACCATGCATTTTATTTATCTTTTTGGTGAATCCAACATGTGTGTTACCAATTTACATTACAGATGATGAGAAACTGAGAATGACTTCAACATCTGTAACGAAGTGGAGGATCCATCAGCATTTCTTTCCTGTTGGTGCACATCTGATCGGGTTGACCAGCAACACTGGTAGGATACTTTGTCAGCCATTGGCCACTGAAGACAAAGAAAAGAGAATCAGAAAAGCAGGTTAATTTGCTTTCCTTCTTGGTCCCAGGAGGAAAGCTCTGTCCCAATCTGACATGAATCCACTGGAGCACACGTAGCCTACTTTTACGTTGGTGATTGGTCCTTGCTCCAAACAGTGAAAAGACATTTCCTGTTTTTTGTGGGTACTGTAATCGGAGCCATGGATTTCACCCAAAGCTATGAGCTGAAAGAGAAAGGAAATTGGAATGCCTTACGGTAATTAATCATTTGCTATGAGACCTGTCAAAACCTTTTGTAAAGCTGATAACTGCTGTCGGTAACTAGCTAGTGCACCACCATCTGTAATTGCTTAAAATATCATCCAGTACTCAGTTGAACACATTTTACGTTTCTGCTTCAGTCCATTTTCAAAGCACTCTTTGGGGAAGTTCTGCCTATAGCTTTGCCAAGAAAATGATGTTTCTGGTATCATCAACTAGTTGTTTTTGGCTGTAATTATTCTGCTTTGCGTTTTGCTGGAAAGAAAACCACTGCTGTGATGACTGCTAGTAATGCTTCAGAGATTAACTTACAGGTTTAAAAACCAGGACAAGTCTTCATTCTTTACTTTGCTGGGCATCTAATTGTCTTGCTGCTTCTGCAAAAGCTAATTTCATAGTTATGGAAAAGACTCTTCTGACAATTACTTCCTGTCCAAAGCCACTTTCCGACTCTGAAGGTAGCATTTTTTTTTGTCCAGAATGGCTTCCTATGAATTTCTACCAACTCTCTCTGTTCAACCCAGTTCTTAAAATGGAGACACTATGGAATGGAGATACTAACTTAGGCCAACACAGCTCATTGGCTTACCCATTCCTGTGGCAATATAGGGAGACAAGTGCATTTCTGTGTACTGGCCTAACCCTTTCGGAGGAGTGGTGCAGAAATGTCTTACAGCACTTTCTGTGACACCCCCAGGCTAGCACGAGACTTGTGCTGGGCTTATGTTGGCCTAACTAGGGGTAAGAATTGCCACCTACATCTTTGACTCATTAATAAAAGGTGATTTGGGCAATTTCTGATTGCATTCCTTGCTCTCTTTCTATCTTTAATTCAAGTAAAATATCCTGGAAAAAAAATAGTTACACAATTTTAAGAAGCTAAGTGTTGACTCTTCTATCATTTGAGACTCATATACAAGTATGCATCCCTTAATCATGAGCCCTGTCATCAAGCACATTTGTCATTGTCCAGACATTGAAAAGCAGCTGGATGTGCTCCAGAATGTTTTGCAGGGCCAAAAGGAGAGAAGGAAGTCAGCTAGCTAGTAAAGATGTGAATGGAAAGCACATGAGCTGGTTGAGCAAGCAAGGAAAGAGGTAAAGAAGATTGCCTGGTGCATTTGGTGGGCCACCTTCATGTATGCAATTAATTACTATCTGGAAAGTTAGTAATTTCTATGTGGGATAGACCTGTAATGCCTGATATGATATTCTGTTAAATTGAGGAACTCACATACACCTACACGTTACACCAACTTCATATCTTACATTCTATGACATATGAAGCTGTCTTGTACTGATTCTTTCTGTTGGTTCATCGCGGGCAATATTGTCTACACACACTGGCAATAACTCTTCAGGGTTTCAGACAGGAGTAATTTTCAGCACTGCCTGGAGATGTAAAGAAGAACTTGGAACACTCTGCAAGCAGTTTTTACCACTAAGCTGTGCCCATTCCTGCCATGCTTCAGTTATGGAGAAAATGTAGGTGTCTCATAAACAAATCCACAACCCATACCTCTGGCCACATGAATGTCAGCCATCCCTACAATCCAGAGTAACTACGGGAGCGCATAACAGACATTTACGTTGACGTTGTTATGGCACCACCTAGTGAAAACCTATGGGAAATTCATATTGCAATCCAGAGTAAATTGTTCTTACGTCGGAGCAAGGACTTCCCGAGGTACTCTGGATTGCACCCAAATCATGTTCCCCATCACTTTCCAAACAAAGAGCTAAAGAACACTGTATCATCAGGATAACAGTTGTGCCAAAGATCTTATTTTTCAGGACAACTCTAAGGACAACCTGAAACCAAACAGTTTGGATTGGTTTCCAAATTTTGCTTTTGTATTATGCTTTTTTCTATTGAATCACCAAATTTTGATTATGAATTGTTTTGCTTTTGAATTAACTATGGAATCAAATTTTTTATCTTAAAAAAGAAAATATGTTTCCTCCTGAAAGAACCTTTTTTCTCTTCATTTGGTGACACTGCACATTAATTATCAAATCAAAAGACATAAAAAAGAATAAATGCAATGTACCTAAAGTAAAAAAAAATTGTAAAGGTGGTGTTTCCAAATGCATGTACACTTGAGGCTATTAAAAATTTCCAGTGGTGCATGAAAAACTTATATATTACCCTCTTTACATCTACTTTTATGTTACTATACATTCATTAATTAAAGAGAAGGAGCAAAAAAAAATTATGAAGTTGATGAAAGGTTTACAGACCTTGTGACCTGTTCCAACCCCAAGGATTAGTATGGAAACTGTGTGTGACTGCAAATTATTATACTCACCTTATTAGCATAATGATTTCCCACCTTCCATGGTACTTCATTGTTATCTATAAGCTCCCAAAGGTCCTTAAGCTTGTTAATAACCATTATGGATGTGCAGTGAAGTGAATCAAGACTAAACTGAACTCACCTGAACCTAAGTAGATTAACCCTACTCAAGTTTGATGGTGTCCATATGAATTCAGCTGGATCTTTTTGCACCAACAAATAAGGATGAGTCTGGATGGAATTTATGTACCCAAGATTTATGTACATACATGCAAACATGCACACGCATGCACACACACACACACACAGACTGTGTGACAGGCTATAGAGAAGGGCTGTTGTGCACATGCAAAACATGAAGCAGTTGCACATATATGAAATGTGGTTCTGTCATGGCCAGGTTCTCCCCTCATCTGTGTTAGTCCTCTCCTTCCCCATTCTGTCCTCAGATGACCTGACTAGTTGGTTTCCAATTGGCCTATTGTATGGGACTTGCTACCAGGCTTCCTCTGTGCCAAGAGTATTTGGAACCAACTGAATTGGCCATCAGGTGCAGGATGGAAGCCCATGTGAGCCTTGCATAAACTCTTCCTCTTTTCCCCAAAGTCCAATCATCCTTGCTTCTCACTGGTTCTCTGAATGAAGGTCCATGGGGAGCATCCCAATTGGTCAGGGTCCAAGTCCAGTCCTGGTACTGATTAGGCAACATTTTAAACTCACTATATAAGCTGGCCAGTATAAGTTCAGAATGGTCTACATATCAAATATGGGAGAATATTGGTCTACTGATATTTCAGTGTTCCTTAACAGTAACTTAGGAGACCCTGCTGTTTGGAGAAACAACTGAGGGTTGATATTCTGTGGGGTTCTCCATATCCATAATATCTCAAGCAATTTAGACAGATGCCTGAAAATGAGATTAGAACTTTTAAAAAAAAATTTATTCAGTTTTTTTCAGGAGAGCTCAAAACAATTCCAAGCCATCTCTCAGATAGATCTCTTAGCTTTTACAGTATAGTTGTAGAAACCTGTGAGTAGTAACTTGTGCAGTAAAGTAGATCTACTTCATACCAAAGTAGATGCTAATCCAGCAATGCAAGTTTATCATGTCAATCAGATCATGAATGGTAGGCTCATTTTCTTTTTTTCCATTTTCCATTTCATTTGCTTTTTTGTACATTCACTTTTATTCATTTTGTTCACGCTTTGATTCATTTCATTATTGTTTTCAATCATGTTCATTTAACATTTATTTAAATGAAGACTCGTACTGTTTGCTGCTTTATACCGTCATTTTCAAACCAAATTTCATTACAGTTTCAGGTCTTATACTAATTACTTGAGTCATCCTCTGTAGGGATGATCACAAATCAAATCAAATCAAATCAAATCAATCAATCAATCAATAAATAAATATGTTAAAACTGATTATTTTAGGAAATTTTAAAAATGAATTTGTGCTTCATTTATTTTCATTTTGGATTCAGTTCAGGGAAGACCATCCTTTCTAATGCTGTGGTGACTTTGATGTTTTCAGCTCAAAGATCATGGACATCGTAGAGATTGGATTACTCAATTCTGACTAAAATAAAATTTTAATATAGAAAATAAATTGATTGGATGAAAAGAACCAGTATTACACACAATTGTTTAAAAAGTTGATATTCTTAACAGCCCAATCCTAGCAAGCTGTTAAGTGCATTTCACTGGTATAACATGTTTTACAGCAATTATAAACAATAATATGGGGATATGTGTGAAAGTAGTGAGTGGTAAAGGTGTGCAGATGGTGCAACAGGTTGAAGGAGGGCAGAGTGTAGGAAGAACAGAAAGGAGATGGGGTTGGTTGAATGCTGAACTAAAGATGATGTCAGGTTCAGTGAAAGTGGTCCTTCCTGGACCCTTCCACCTGCATGGATTAACTCGGACTTGCTCCATCTGGTGCAATTCTGGTGCAGAATTGGTGTGGTCCAAGTCAACCCATAGTGGTGGCTGGGGCTTACTAGAAGACATAGAAGGTTCACATTGGAGCTCCATTGTGGAACTACACTGGCCCTTTGTTAGATCAACTGTAAGAACTGCATTTACTTCAGTGACTTAAGTCCAGCAGCTCTCGTCTGCTCTTTCCACTTTCTGTGTTTCTCATCCAGTTTATAGGAATGTTTCAGATTATATACAGCTCCATTAAGGTGTTGCACCTAATTAACATTAAGGTGTTGCACCTAATTAAGGTGTTGCACCTAAATCAGAGGCACTGGAAATGTATCAGATCTTCAAGGATTTAATGATGGGTTTGAATATTTGGTTGTGTACAAGGCTGTGTCTGTGTACTGATTGTGTTTCCCTTATAGTCTCCAATAAAATGAGAAGCCTCCCAATATATTCTGATTTCTTTCCCCAAATGCTTAGGGGACTGTTAGTACTTATTAATTGGGTTCATTTTGTCCAAGCTCTCTGAGATTATGAGTATCTGCTGATTTGGTGTGTCTCCACAAAGATCAATGTGAAACAAAAATGGATGGGACACATTCATTTGCACTTCCATTCATTTTGAAAATGAATGTATTTGTCTTGAGAATGTGTGGATGAGCCAGAGGCAGTGTCAGCAGAAAGTCTGTCAAGACCTGTACTAGTGTCTCATGGTCTTCAAAGAATCCTCTGCTGAACATCTCTAATTTGCAGACCAATGGGAGGGGAGGAAAGAGGTGGTTCCCATGTGAGATGTTCTCAGTCACTTCCTTCACCCCTTTCTTGATGAAGGCCTATATCCTAAAGTGAAATTAAGCCCCTTGCTCCGGAGCAGTTAAGATGACTTTCCATAAGATAACACTAGGGGTTAATGTAACTGCATGGACCTGTAACTGCTATGGATTTTGCCCTAAGGCTTCAATCCTAAAGATACTTTCCTGGGAGCTGTGGCATCACCAGGTGGTGCGGTCCGCACTGGGTGACGTGCCCAGGGGGGGGGGGGGGGGGCTGATGCGCACTGGTGGATTAAAAAACTTTAAAATGCACATAACTTTGTTATGGTGTGTCCAACCCCATCAAGTCATATATGGCTGGAGTCGTATTGAAGATTAGTTTTGAAATAGCACCTTCCTATGAAAGGTTATTGCCAAAAAATTATTGCCAAAAATTAAAAATATGCATTGGAAAGTGAAAGTGACCCATAACATGGCTTTACTCATAAAGTGACCCATAACATGGTCACTCATAAAAGTGACCCATAACATGGCTTTACTCATGAGTAGCAAACATGCCATAGTTCACTGGAAAGGGTAGGCTGAAAGGAATCTAAGGACAGCAGAATTTTCCTGTTCTAATGAACACAGCCCCCACAAATCACCCCAGAAGTAGGTCCCTGATGATTGCATTGAATTTCATTGAAAATGGATGTGAACTGCAGAGCTATGTTTACTGTGAGTAAGTAGGCATTCCTTGCTGGAGTGGGAGGTCAGTCCAGGAGAGGACAAGACTTCCAAAATGGTCCCAATCAGGAATGTTACTAAGACATTAGAAAGGAGGCACCCTTGAAGGGGGCGGCAGCAAGTGAACTAAATGGCTAAAATCATAATTTGTAGAAATAATCCCATCATGTTATACACCTTTGAATGTGCAATTTACAGCAGAGTGCAGTGAAACAAAGCACTTTATTAAAACTTATGGCTAAAAAAACCAGTGGAGGCAGGGCAATGGCATGTAACACGCCCACCATTCATATTGTTGCTTCGCCCAATGTATGGGGATGATGTGCTGGCCTCCTGAACCGGGTGATGCACGCCCTAGTGACACCCCTGCCTGGGAGTAAGACTCATTGAACACAATGGGGCTTACTTTTGAGTAGACATGGTTAGGATTGTGGTGTAATACAGATATTGCTCAATTTCAGCAGTTCTGCAGTCATCTGGTAGTGACATCCACAAAGCCTTTGACTGTTGAGGATGAGAAAGTCTTGCACAAGTCTTACTCACTCCCCTGCTTCCCATTGATCAGTGGGGATGCCCCTTCTTGTCTACTCCAGATTGATTGTGGAGAGAAGAAAAATAAATTTTGATGAGTGCAAGTGGGAAGGTAACCTAGAGAAAATTCACACCCAGGAACTTTACATGTGGGTGTGTTTTTTTGCCAGAGGGACCATCCAACCTTATGGGGGATGCTGCCTCAGTGTCTGACACAATTTCTGGACCTCTGGAAAAAGCCACCATGGATAGAATGGTCATCTCACCATGTTAACTACAGTGCTCTTCAAAGGAGCTAGGTCACTCTGTGAGTTATCAAGTGTTGGAATATCTATTGAGCAATGTCAAGACTTCAAGCAATTTAAGAAAAAGTTAAAGACATGATAGCAAAGGAGGATGAATGGGACAATAGCTTGAAGATAAATTTGTCTAGATGCGTAATGAGAATGTTATTATCCATATCCACAGACTCAGTTTCTGCAGTTTCTGTTATCTGTGTTCACACATCCCCCTCCCATCACACAAATAACTCATCTGTCTCAGGTAGGGAAGGAAAGATCTGCATTTTCCACCATACAGTTGACTGGTGGAAACTTATAAGTAAAGCTATAAGGGATCAATGCTTTGGGGACGTTCCCAAGAATTTCTTCTGCCTGAAACCCTTCAACAGCAAGAAAAGTTGCATGAGAGCACCATACGTTTGGGCAGTTCCCATTCATTGCTTTGGGACTTGTTTGAAAGAAAGTCCTACTGGTTTTGGGCTCATGAAAGGTAAATAAAATGAATTCACATTGCTTTCTGTACTCAAAATGACCCCAGCTCTTTTGGTAATGGAATCTGATGACATCATCTTTTGGCAGCCCTGATCTTTAACCCAGTTTGATCTAAAGCAGATTCTTCTGGAATGATATCATTAAGGTAAATCCCTGAATAGAGAGTGAACCATATCCATATAAGCCATTTAGGGTGTTAAGTTACTGAGAATTATCTCCCCAATATTTTCCTTGTGCAGTGCAAACAATGTGAAAATTGTAGTTAAAGGCCCCCACTCAAGTGAACTTTATCATTGTGTTGTTGAAGACATCTGATATCCTAATTATGGCTAAAATCATTTTTTTAACATGCAGGTGCAAAAGTCTACTAATACAGCAGTTTTTATAGGGTGTTACTAATATTAAGAACTGAGGAAGAATTTTACCAGTGTTTGCGCCTTTAAAAACAATCAATGCATCGTTTACAGTAAATCCTTGACTTATGAACGAGCTCCAGAACCTTGTTCATAAGTTGAAATGTTCAAAGTCCAACACGCTCCCTCTCTACGGTGGTGCCCGCCATTCCACCCTGTCCCCAAGGTGTGGCCTGACCCCACCTCTGGCCCCCTTTCAGACCTTAGTGCCCCACCACCCTTATATCCAGGCCTTGGTCCAAGACAGCCCTCACTCGGGCTATTCCTGGCCAGCTGCATCTGTCAGCCCAGGCAGCCACAGGTCAGCTGAGGGGGTTATCGCAACTGGTCACTCTGGGGTGGTATCACTGGGATCCTCTGGAGGAGTGCCACTCCCCCTGTGGACTATGCTGGGCCTTGCTTGCCCACCTGCCCCAAGTGTTACCCTACCAGAGCAGTGGTGTCTCCTCTACCCCCTCACCCTTGCAGGGGAGCAAACGCAGTCTCCTTCCCGCTTCCTCCTCAGGTGCCACCTGGCTCCTGGTCATGGCTTTCAGGGGTGACTTGTGATATTTCCCCGCCACAGTGCCTGCCTCCCATCTCCTGCTGTCTGCCAGCTGGGGCTCCTTGCGCCTCCTGGCCACCCTTCACAGGTAAGTCAGAGATTCCCGGGGGAGGTGGGACCTGACAACATGTTGTAGGGTGCGCAGTATACTTGCAGCTGAGGCTTCAGGCACGAAGGGAGACTGATGCATGCAGAAGGAGCTCAACACTTGCTAGCAGATGCTCCAGGCACAATTTTTAACCCATTTGACAATTTCCAATGTGTTTGTATGTTTGAAAGTTCATATCTTACAAGAATGTTTGTATATATGAAAGTTTGCATCTTGTATGGTCATAAGTTGAGGACTTATTGTATTGTAATTTTTGTAGCAGGTAGCTGAGGATTCTTGAAAATGTGAACACTTTCTTCAGTGAAACTCAGGACTTGAGGCAAATATAACATTAATTTTTCCTATGGGCTCACACATTTCCCCCCTTGCATGTGTCCTCTCCCCTACTGTTGTTCCAGCTAAGTATAAAAAAATTATTTATTATTTATTATCTTCTCCTATGTTTTCACTAACTTCAAGTGGAGTCACTCAAACTTCAGCTTCCAAGTCAGTGCTCAAAGAATTTGAATCCCACTTTACCAGTCCTCCCACCTTATTATTTTGATAATAATCCTTTTGTATTCAACTCTATAGAATGTCTTCTATTTTATGTATTTCTATTTTATGTAATTTTATTTTATGTAATTTATTTTATGTAATTTACCTTTTGAATTGTCTCAGGCAATTAAAATTCAGATTGTCCTTTTTTCTCAAGGGCTGTATTTCTGCCAGAATGAAAGCAATCAGGTGAAAGTACTGAAAAAGCAGAGGCCTACTACCCTCCACAGCATCCATAATGTAAACAAAAGTTTTTATAGTTTATCTTCTTCATTTCTCCAGCTAAGCATGATCATTTACCTATATTATCACATTTCTCAATAGATATTGAGGTTTACCCATCTTCTCCTTCAAAAACACCATTCAAAGAAAAATATCTTTCACATAACATGTGTCCTCTTATATGTGAGTCCGATTTGACTGTCACCAGTTTTCTTAGTATAATGAACTGTATATTTTAATGGTAAAAGGGAAAAGGTGTCCCCCACTTGTTACATGTTACGCTACTAGACGTGATCAACTGTAGAGTGCAGTGCTCATCCCCATTTCTAAGGCTTTAGAGCTAGTGTAGTCCTTCTGTGGTCATGGGGCTGGCGTGACTGCTGAAGGGCATGGGACAGTGTTTTTACCTTCCAACCAAAGTGGTATCTATTTATCTACTTGCATTTGCATGATTTCGAACTGCTAGGCTAGCAGAAGCTAGGCAAATGACAGGAGTTCGTCTCACCCTGTCTTGTAGGATCCAGGACTCAAACCCTGGCCACCAGGTTAACAGGCACAGTGTCTTAATCACTCGTACCACAGCCCATGTTTTAATGGTACAAAGCAGCTATTTTGTTCTACCGTTAATAATGGTTGAACATATGGTTTGTATGGTTTGCAGTGAATTCCACCGTTATTGTTTCCACCTTAATTCCACCTTCATTAATGTATGGTTTGCCATTAATTCCAAAAATTTTCTACCGAAAAGGTACAAAGCAGCTATTTTGTTCTACCATTAATAATGGTTGAACATATGGTTTGTATGGTTTGCAATGAATTCCACCGTTATTGTTTCCACCTTAATTCCACCTTCATTAATGTATGGTTTGCCATTAATTCCACCTTTAGGGTTCAGTATTCACTTTTCTGGTGGCTCAGAGGTTAAAGACACCATTCTTGTCAAACTGAAGATCAGCAGATCAGCAGTTCAGGACCTGAGTACTGCATGATGGAGTGAGCTCCTGTTACTTGCACAGCTCCTGATAACCTAGCAGTTCAAAAACATATTCAGGTGTAGCCTAATTTTATGTAATTTATTTATATGCAATTTTGGGCTAAATCCAGAGTAACTACAGGGAGACCTTGCTCCAGTGTAAGAACAATTTGCTCTGGGTTGCAATATGAATTTCCCATAGGTTTTCACTAGGTGGTGCAGTAACTACGGGTGAAAGTAATGTCTCTTGCATGCTCCTGTTGTTACTCTGGATTGTAGGGTAAGTCTCAAAGTAAATTAGGCTGACACTTTAAAGTGAAAGAAAAACATCCCTTAAGTTGCAGTTAACTGCTTACCATGGCAACTTAGCAGGCAATTCAGCTTGTCTTAGGAAAGAGCAAAGGGGTCAGTTTTAGCTGTTTTC
Organism: Cryptoblepharus egeriae; assembly: GCA_030015325.1. Taxonomy (NCBI): domain Eukaryota; kingdom Metazoa; phylum Chordata; class Lepidosauria; order Squamata; family Scincidae; genus Cryptoblepharus; species Cryptoblepharus egeriae. Next base: position 82,295,840 of record JAREYC010000003.1, on the reverse strand, counting down.
AGCTCCTGTTTCCGTTTCTATTTAGCTAGGAGACAGACCCCCTCCCTTCCCCCAGGAGATAAATCACTTGTAAATTGCTCCAAGATGAAACTGCTTGCAAATTTGCAGGAGCTCATCACTGCTTGCCTTGTTCCCAAGGAAGCTAATTCTTTTTGCATAGTATGAAAATGGTTACTCATGCAGGTTCTCCGAGCCAAATGTTGTAAATGGAGAGGTTCAACCTATAAAAGCAAGTTGATAATTAGGTGCCACTTCTGAGGGAAGGTACATTCTGTGCACCTTTTGCATTTAGTCATGCTGACCACATGACCACAGAAATGCCTTTGGACCACATTGGCTCTTTGGCCATGTAAATGGAATGACAGCCACCCTTAGAGTTGGTCATGACTTGCAGAGCAACCTGTGGAGGACACCTTTATTTTGAAACTATTTTGATATTAGACAAATGGGCAGCCTGATACTATGGTGTGGCTTGCATGCTGCCTTTGTAACAATCATCACAAATATTATGTGAGGCACATTTTGGCGACTGGTATGGGAGATGCTGGAGGTGAAGCCATCATCATGAGATGCCAAGACTCAGTGCGAGCAGGAGAATATGGTGGAGCATGCAACAGTAAGAATCTCATGGCAGGAAGGGGTTCCTAGGTGGCAAAAGAGGGTAAACTGGATGAGAGAAGGCAGCTGGAGGAGCAGCTTAAGCCAGGCAGTGGATCTTGAGCATTTCAGCCTGGAACCCCTTCTGAGAATTACCATCTGTGGGAACCAGTGGTGGGTTCCAGCAGGTTCTCACCTACTCCATAGAACCGGCTGTTAACGAGAGATAGGACATATAAAATTTAAAATTTAACATATAGCATTTAAAAGTGGCTGCCAGATGGGCATAGAACAGGTTGTTAATTTCTTTGAATCCCATCACTGATGAAAACCTCCAGAAGTGATGTCATCAAGCTGGAAATAATGTCATAGCTGGACATAAAACAGTGACATAAGATAGCAAGTGACATCACTGTGACCTCAGAGCTCCTCTGTATCTACTCAGAAGTTAGTCCCATTGTTTTCAATGAGACTTACTCCTAGGAAAGTATAGATTACGGTCTAGGTGCTTCATTCCATGATGGCAGTGCCCAGTGCCAGATTCCAAGAAGGCAGGGCCCAGCTTTTTGTCATTTCCCCCTAAAATAAATTTGTGACCCTCCCAGGAGAGTCCCAATCCCCACTTTCAGAACCACTGCTTTAGGAACTGGGTGCAATCCTAACTTAGGCTGACATAACTCATTGGTCTTCCTGTTCCAATGGAGATGTAGGGAGGCAAACACTTTTCGGGGCACCGGCCTAACACTCCCTGATGAGTGGTGTAAAGTGTCTTACAGCACTTTTGTGACACCCCAAGGTCAGCATAGGGAGTATGTTGTGGCATAGGCAGGCCTCGCTGGTAGTTAGGACTGCAGCCTTATTTAAAGAAAGTACCATAAAACCAGCAGCATACCTCAGAGGTTGAAATTTGTTCTTTTGTTGGTTCTGCTTTTTTTTCTAATGGCAAGATGTCTGAACATTGGTGCTATACCCAGGAGGTAAGATATGATCATTATTTCCACAAGATCATTTCCAGCACAAAGAAGGGCCTCCTTAAAACCATCTTGAATTCCATGTATCCTTAGCATTAATTCTTGGGATATGCATTCCTAGTATTGACTGCAGATGCAAAGATATATGTCTGGGGCAACTCGCAAGAGTGCTGTGTGTTGAGTGTCCAGTACAAATTTCCCTTTCCCTGGTACCAGCTTATGAATTTCAGCTCTGATACTAGTTTATCCTATTTAATCCCTTTTAATGCCCACTTCTGGTCAATTAATACCTTTTCTTCTCCAGAAATGGCCACTGTGTTGAAAACCCTGAATGAAAACCCAACTCTAGCAGACCATCCACAGGCAGTAGACTTCTGGCAGGCAGAGTGCAAGTATACCACTCCTCCACACTCCCTAACACGGCCCTCCAAGGTCCTTCTGGCATTTCTTTTATCCCTGAAACTCTCATTAGTCCCAATGAGCTTCAGGTGTGAGCCACACCCTACTGCAGTCTTTAAAGTACATCAGTCCTAATGAAGTTCAGGTGTGAGCTTCACCCTCAGTTATTAAAATCCATGAACCCTGAACTCCCCAAAGCTGTCAAACAGCTGTCAAAACATGGGAAGGACTATTAACACCACATCTCCTACCTGATCATCTTGATCTTCCATAACAGTGAGGAAGAGCACTGTTCTTTCTGCTTTCTTGTTGAAGTCATATTGTGAAGTTTCTCAGTGTTTCTCAAGTTTCCACAGGGTGACCATGTGTCATCTTTCCCCAGGACATGTCCTGGATTTTAGCCTTGTGTCCTAGATAAAACCTTCAGTGTCCTCCTTTTATTTGTGAGCTAGCAGCATGTAGCCGTCTGGTAATTAATAAAACATATGTAATAAATAATATGTAATGGTTTTAAATTTAATAAAAAATTTTAGTGTTAGAATCACAGAATCATAGAACCCTAGAGTTGGAAAGGACCTAGTAGGTCATCTAGTCCAACCCCTTGCCTGTAGCAGGAAATTCTCCTAGAGTAGCTCTGACAGGTGTTCGTCGAGCCTCTTCTTGAAGATCCCTCAGTGTTTAAATTAACCATCTGAAAGCAATATATATGGATGTTTTTAGCTTTTATTATGTCACGTCCTACATTTTTCTTGTGTGTCCTACATTTTGGGAGGCCTTGTTCTTTTGGTTATGTCATATGGTCACCCTGCCCTTCAATGAACAATGAACAGTCTAGGAAATGCTGCCTTTATCAGAACTGGGCATAAAACCATTCATACTGTATTCATTTGCGTTAATCTTATAACCTATGAAGTCATCTAGCACCTGTAACAACACAAGGAATTAATCTTTTGGCTTTCCTATACACAGTGCTAAGGCATTCGATAATAAACTAGTTTTGAAAAAAATTGAAGGAATCTGAAGCCTGTTTTATGAAACAATTCCCATTAAATTTTTCAGAAAATTCAATTTTATGAAAAATTTGGAAAAATTTTCTATTTTTGAACATGTATAATAAAATGTATAATAAAAGTTGTTTCCTGTCTTAAGGAACAAGGCTGTCAATCTTTATTTTTGTGCAAAATATCAATTCCAGCAATTGCCATTGCAAAAGATATTTGCTGGGATGAATGTCAATTTCTCTCCACCTGCAAACTATAAGAGAACTACCATGCAAAAGTTCCTCACTTCTTTGAAACAGATATTAACAGTGCACTTTTCTGGAAAATAAGTGCCAGAACTCTCTTTCCCAGTACTCACAGGTACTCACCTTTGTGTGTGTGTTTGTGTCTGTGTGTCTATGTGTTTGTGTGCCAGTACTCACCCACAAAGGTGCTGAAATTCCATTCTGATGCTTTTCCTCCTCAAAAACACCCCTCGGTATTAGTATAATTAACAAACGAGCCATTTGATAAATGCAAAGGAAAACAGGCATATTGGTCTTGTGGTTCCTTTTTAGCTAAATTTACCTAGAAGTTTGCTGTAAACAAATGTTTTACATAAGACTTATGCTATATATGTATTGATGGCATGTATCTTATTTTTCCCGTTAAGCTAGCTTTTCAGGATCTGTCGTATTCTTTGATGGTACTTGGATATTGCTGTCTTCCTTGCCTCCTCTTCATGATTTCCGTGGGATTGTGGGATACCTAGGTACTTATAGCTGGTCTCTACATCTGTTATGTACCCTGTTGGCAGTTCTACCCCACTGGTCTTAACCACTTTTCCTCTCTTTACGATCATTCAGCTGCACTTATCCAGGTCGAATGACATCCCAATATCCTCACTGTAGATCCTTGTCAGGTGTATCAATGAGTCGATGTCTCGTTCATTCTTTGCATACAGCTTGATGTCATCCATATAGAGGAAGTGGGTGATGGTAGTTCCACTCTTGAACTTGTACCCATATCCAGTCTTTGCAATTATTTGGCTTAGGGGATTCAGGCCTATGCAGAACAGCAGGGGAGACAGTGCATCTCCTTGATATATGCCACGCTTGATCGATACTTGTGCTAATTCTTTTGAGTTGATTTCCAATATTGTTTTCCATTGCCCCATGGAGTTCTTTAGGAAGATCATTAAGGTCTTATTTACTTTATATAATGCCAGGCATTCACAGATCCACATATGTGGCATTGAGTCGTAGGCTTTCCTATAGTCAATCCAACCTGTGCACAGATTAGTCTGTCTGGTTCATGAGTCTTGAGCTACAGTACTATCTATGAGCAGTTGATGTTTTGAGCCCCTGGTATCCTTCCCAATGCCCTTTTGAGCTGTGCTCATATATTGGCTCATATGCTTTTGCAATTTAAAAATGATGCCTGATAAGATTTTCCATGTTGTAGAGAGGCAGGTTATAGACCGATAATTTGATGGTGTTGTTCCTTTTTGTGGGTCTTTCTGAATCAGTACTGTCCTCCCTCGTGTGAGCCAGCCTGGGTGGGAGCCTGCTGCTAGCAGCTGATTCATTTGCACAGGTAGTCGTTCATGCAGTGCTGTGAACCTCTTTAGCCAGTAAGTTTGGATCGTGTCTGGCCCTGGTGCTGTCCAGTTCTTCATATTCCTGATTCGTTGCTGGATGTCTTCAGCTGTGATGGTGACTGGCTCTTGTTCTGGGAGATTGCTATGGCTTGTTTTTAGTTCCTTTAGCCATTTTGCGCTGGTGTTATGCGTTATTTCGTTTTCCCATATGTTCTTCCAGTACTGTTCAGTTTCTACTACTAGGGGTTCTGTTCTTACTTTGTTGTTACACTGCAGTTGAGAGTATACCTTGGATGGTTTTTTGGAGAACAGGGCGTTTATCCTTCTAGCTTCTGCTTCTCTGGTGTATCACTTTAGTCTGGCAGCCCAGGCTGTGAGCCTTTGTTTTGCAGTCTCGATGGCCTCAGGTAGAGTCAGGCCCTTATATTTTCTAAGTATGCGAGACTTGTTTTTAATCTTCACCCCCTTCTGTAGTTCCACCAATTGGCTGACTTCTCTTCGAGATATCTTGATGTTAGCTTTTAGCCTCATTTTCCAAGGGGGGGTGTGTGCTGATGTCGTTTGCCTGTTTAATTGAATAGCCAAGCATTTCCAGTATTACAACGGCAATGGTATATATTACTTTGTTGGTTTGGGTTATGTCAGTGGTGGGGATCGTCATAAGGGCCTTATTGGCCTTCAGCATACTGTCTGATGGTAATTCTTTGCTAAGTCTTGGTAATCTAACCCGAGTGTTAATTGTGGCTAATTTGGACATGATCTTATTTCTCATATCCACTGATGAACTCTGTAGTGGGCTGGGTGGAGATGATGTTTTGGCGTCAGAGGTTGTCTGTGTATCCAGTGTTTCCCCTGGTTGTTGTATGCCCAATTGCTCTTCTGGGCTTTTTCCTTGTATCGGTGATGTTAAGTGTTTTGCTCTCATATTATTTGAAGTAGGCAATTAAGGCATTAGGGGGTCTTGCCCAAGGACCCCTTACTGGAGTAGGACGTTTCTAGACCAGGGTTGAACCTAAGTGGCTGTATGGGGATTTGAACCCTGATCCTTCAGCACTCTGGCTTTCCACACCAGAGGCAGTGCTCTTAACAACTACACTACCCAGCTGCCCTATATATATAGGGTGTATGTATGTTATCCTCAATCTCAGGTCCTCTACCAGAGGCCTGGGAGCTTGAGGGTTCTGCGCAGTATCTTAGCTGTTCCTAGCAGTGCGCTTTTCTGGATCGAGTGTTCTGATGTCCCTCCTGGAATCTGTTGGAGCCATTCTTCCAGCTTGGGTGTCACAGTCCCTAGTGCTCCAATCACTATTGGGATCACATTCACCTTCACTTTCCACAACCTTTCTAATTCCTCCTTCAAACTCTGATAGTTTTCCACCTTTTCGTGCTCTTTTTTCCTGATGCTGCTGTCATTTGGTATTGCTACATATATCACCAGAGCTGTCTTCTGGGCCTTATCTACCAACACAATGTCTGGCTGGTTAGCCAGTATCTTCTATCTATATATAACCATAAAAAGACATTTAAAAACAGTTAAAAGCATAAATAATACAGTATTAAAAGTTAAAAACATAATGCCTTCCAAATCTCTGCCTCAATTAAAAGCTCTTTTAAACAGGAATGTCTTCAGGCCCCACATAAAGCTCTAAAACAGCGTTTCTCAAAGTGGGGGGTCAGGACCCCTTTGGGGGTCGCCTAGAGCTTTCTTGAGGGTTGCCAGACCCCTGGTGCAGGGGGGCAGGTCAGGCTTGCCAGATCTCTGGCTGTAGCTGCGCGCGCACTGGGGCTGATTGACAGCCTCAGGGCCCAATCCTATGCATGCCTATTCAGAAAAAATCCCATTATAGTCAGGGGGACCTTTACTCCCATGTAAATTTGGATAGGATTGCAGCCTTAGGGCCCAATCCTATGCAAGCCTACTCTGAAATAAATCCCATCGTGTTCAATGTGTGCACAGAACACACATTTCATTTGTAACAATGAAAATACATCCTGCATGTTGGATATTTACATTATGATTCATAACAGTAGCCAAATTAGTTATAAAGTAGCAACAAAAATAATTTTATGGTTGGGGGTCCCCACAACATGAGGAACTTATAAAGGGGTCACGGTGTTAGGCAGATTGAGAACCACTGCTCTGGAGAGAGGGGGCTTTCCTCAGTTCTAAGGGAAGGGAATTCCAGAGCCGGGGTGCAACCACCAAGAAGGCCCTATTCTATGAGATGTTTGAGACTGGCCGATAATTGTTTAAATTATTAGGATCCAGGGATGGTTTCTTCAGGAGGGGGTGAACCACCACCTGTTTCAATGCAGGAGGCAGCACCACCTTTTACAAAGAAGAATTCACCACTCTCCCCATCCATTTGGCCAGTCCACCCTGGACTGATCTAATTAGCCAAGCTGGGCAAGGGTTGAATGGGCAAGAAGTTTGTCTCACACTACAGAGAATCCTGTCCATGTCCTCAGGTTCTACAAGCTGAAAAGAATCCCAAAAGATGGATATGACAGGTGCCCCATGGACGTTGCTGGATGTTGTTAACGTGGTGTCCAAGTCATGCCGGTTCCAATCGACCTTGTCCACAAAATGTTGGGTGAACGTGTCACAGCAAGCCTTCATGTGCTCCACAGCATCAGTGTTGGAATGAAAAATATCCAGACCATGTGGAAGAGCTCAGCTGGACGGTTCTCTGGGGATTTAATGGTGACAGAGAAGTATGCCATCTTAGCTACCACCATCAACGCAGAGTAGGCTCGCCACTGAGCCTTTGCCTCTGCCTGATCAGAAATGGCATGAGTTTTTGTGCTACCATTGCACTGAATGTCAACCTTATTATTTCAAATTCCATAGCTCCCCAGAAAACCATGGAGCTGTATTCGGTCTATGGCAGGGTCAAGGTCACTCAGGAGTGATCTCATCCAGAGCCCTGGTCATCTCCACATTCCAGAGATCAATCAACAGCTGAGTCACCAGCTCTGGCCACAGAAAATCCCCCAGACCCCTCAGGAAACCATCCAGATCCAACAGTCTCTGGGGGCAGACCATGGAATGTTGTCCCCCGCTAGTGTGGAGGCTATAGACTCCTTCATATCCAGATCGCCCAGCAGTAAACACAAGGCTCAATGTGTGAAACACATCATGTGTTGGGACAAATATTCTTTGAGACAGATGCATGGTTGCCATGGTGGCCATGAAATCCTGAGCTGCAGATGTTTGAGATGCCTCAGCATGGACGCTGAAGTCCCCCAGCCCTAAAAGTTGAGGGCACGCTCGAGATCAATGCCACGCTCAAGATCACCATAAGTGGCCCCCAATGTCACCATAAGTGGCCATAAGCCACTTCTGCGCCACTCCTGAGAGGGGGGTTGGGCCAGTGCACAGACATGCACTGGCTTCCAAACACCAGTATGGGAACAGGGAGACAGGTGAGTTGTGCTGGCCTAAACTGGTTAGGATTGAGCCTATAGAGTCCACTCTTAAGTTACTAGCCCTGAGTATTGCAATCATGCTGTAAAGCAAGGGTCCTCAACTCCCAGTCCATGGCCCAGTACCGGTCCGCAGCATCTTGGCCACTGGGATGTGTCAGGACCAGAACCTGGCCCAGAGACAGGAACCCTGCTGTGTTTAGTCCCTGCCCCAACTGGGCAAGTGTGGCCAAGTCACTGGATTACACATGTCCAGCTCACCGCACAGCCAGGGTGAGCTGGGCACCTGCGGCTCAGCAGCTGAGCGACATGTGCCCAGCTCGCCCGTCTGTCCATCCCCCCAGTCTTAGCTAAGATTGGGCCATGTAGACCGATGCATGTCTCCCCAGAAGTTAGCCCCTCTGAGTCCATTGAGACTCCCACATAAGTGTATGTAAGATTGCAGCCATCATTTTGTATTGATTAGATTAACCAAATCTCCCAGTTTAACAACATAAACTACTCCAAAAGGGAATTCAACATAATTCAATCCTGGTTTTTGTTTTTTTTAAAAAGGTGAAACTCTTTTTAGACACCAGATCCCCAATTTTTTTTCTCAACAGCAAAGAGACCTAAATAATTCAGTATTAATGTAGTCATTGTGGGAAACTTAAACATCTTTGTCTTGGTAAAAAGAGAGCTGCTGCAAGAGATTGCTAACAGTAATTGCTTTTAACAAGTGCAAGATAGAGGTGAGAGGAAACCTGGTATTGATTTCTGCATCGCCAAAGAGAAACTGACCAACGAAAACATGAGCAGCTGAAATTCAAAGTGCAGAGAGGTAGCACTTTGCACAGGAAGTCTCGGGAAATAGTCCATGTCAGCCCAGTAGTAATTGGTCCTTTGAAGCTGCAAATGTGTGAAGTGATGAACATTCATCTTTAAAGCATGCCGGGTTCTTGGAGAGGGGGGTTTTGGTTCAAGGAAGAATGTGCAGTTATGTGAAACCTGACCCCAAGGTCTTGAAAAGTTTGGCTTAGGTTAAGCTGGCAGTGACCTTGTAAATTTAGACAGCTGCTAGACTACCACGAGGAGCAAATTATTACAGCAATTGTGGTTTCTCATGACTAGACCGAAAGCAAAAGGACATCTCTTTAAGCCTTGCTGGGTCAACTTTCACCTCCATATCAGCCCTGTAGAAAAACAGAAGCAATGGTACCTTATGACTTCAGGAGAAATGTCTGCAATCCTGTAAAATACCCAACACTAAAGGCTGCACTCCTATGCATCCAGAGACAGCGCTCCATGAAGCACAGGGGGCTTACCGCTGAGCAGACGTGGATAGGATTGGACCAAAAAACAAAACATATCTTCCATAAATATTATGTTTTGATTGACACATGATCATAGGCTACACTGACTTACCTGCTGAGTATCACCTATATGGAAAAACATTATAATAATTCTTCATCAACTTCACTGCTTTCAAGCAATCCACAATTTCTAAAAATCTTTCCTATGGAAGGATTTTATTATTAATTTATTAGTACTATTATTGAGAATATTTATATATTGCTTTTTTTTTAAGTGATTCATAAAGCAGTTTATGTAGCAAAATAAATCAATAAATTCTTCCCTTTTCCCAAAGTGGTCATAGTATAAAAAGAGATGCAGAAGAGAAACTGGTACAGTTATTTCTTCTGCAAGTTATTGGAAAAGACACCCTGCTGGGGTAAAGAGAGAGAGCTTTTCCCCAACAAAATATAACAAGACAACTCTTGATTGATTGATTGATTGATTGATTGATTGATTGATTGATTGATTGATTGATTGATTGATTGAATTCGTACACTACCTTTCTTCCTGATGGGCACCTACCTTAAAAGGTGTTGCTTTGCCCAGTTAGCAGGAAGCATACTTTATATCAATTGAAGTTACAGGATTGAGCTTTGTATGCAACTCTTGCCTCACCACAACAATCTTATACCACTTTTAAAAATCACAATGCAGTTTAAACGCAAAATTAAGTAATCTATATATATAAATGAAAAGTCACTGACTGACTGACTGACTGACTGACTCACTCACTCACTCACTCACTCACATCAACAGAGAGCCAAAACCGCCAGGCCTAGAAGCGTGAAATTTGGGGAAGGTGTTCCTTCCATGATGGAGGCACCCACTAAGAACCAGTTTTTGGAAATTCTGACCAGAAAGGGCTGAAAAGGGGTGCAACATGTTTTCCTCCCTCTACTTTCCATTGAAGAATCCCTGCCTGAGGGACATTCTGCCCCAACCCCTGGACCAAGAAGTGTGAAAATCAGGGATGGTTTTCCTTCAGTGACATCGACACCCACCAAGAACCAATGATGATAAATTTAACCTTTAAGGGGTTGAAAAGGGGTGCAATGTATTTTTGTCCTATACTTAACACTGAAGATTGATTAACATCCAGCAATTTGGTGCCTAGTGCCTGATGCACTGGGAAGGAGGGTGCACACGGAGGATGGTGCACATGTGGGGATGCTGCACATGAGAGGATATTGCGCTTGGGTGGTTCATGCGCATGGAAGATGTTGCACATGAGAGGGTGATGCGCATGATGAGCATAAGGGATGTTGTGCATGAGAGGATGTTGCACATGGGAGTTCATGACATGGGTGATGTTGCATATGGGGGATGTTGCGCATCGGAATGATGAGCTATCTATCTCAGATGATGAGCATGAGGGTTGAGAATGGGGGATGATGTGCATTGGGGGTTGATGTGCATGGGGATGTTGTGCATCGGGGTGTAGTGCATGGGGTTTTGTTGCACATGGTGGGTGTTGCGCATGGGAAGTGTGTTGCACATGTGAGGGTGTTGTGCATGGGTGTTGATGTGCATCACTATTGATGCGCATTGGAGGGTGTTGCAAATGTGGGTATGGTATATGGAGGGTATTGTACTCCTGCAATGCAGGTACATTTTGCTAGTTAAATAATAATTAAGAGCACAATCCTAAGCACCCCTTGGCTGACCTAAGTCCCTTGCGCCAGCCCTAAAAAGTTATAAAGTTGCCATAAGGCATGTTTACATTAATTTATGAGTAAGGATACCACTACAAAGATGCACATTAGCCTCCTCGGCTGGAGTATATCCTGGGTCTGGTAAGATTGTGCCAGCCTTTCCAGTATGGGGTAGGGGGAGCATAAGAAGAGTCAGAGTGTGACATTTTGGGATGGAGTAGGACTGGTAGAAGCTGTTCCATGGAATGCTGGTTGATGGGGGTCAGGAGCCAGAGCTTAAATCCAGATCCTATCCCCCATTCCTGGACAGCATGAGGCAGTCCTGGGCTGTTCAGGTCTGCACAACCTCTTTAGGTACAGCATAACTTGGGGTAAGGAGAAGTGATTTCTCTTGCCCTGAGCTGCACCGCTTTCAGCTCCAATTCTGCTATGGATGCAGAGGAAACCAGCTGTTCTGCCTGCTTCAGGGCTGATTGGAATTGGGCTCTGAATGGTACGTTGCCGCCTTGAGTCGGGCTAGACAGCCTGAGAAAGGCGGGATACAAATTTTTAAAATAAAAATAAATAAATACATTGCACTTTTGAAATTTGATGACTTTTTTTGGAGAATGTAATGTTGAATTGGATCTTGATTTGAGATGAATAATCTTGGTTGCATTAATTTCTTCCCACAGATGCCACAGAAGCTCTGAGAAGACCTCATTTCAGAATAAGTAACTTTACTTAGACACCTGTTTCCAAGTTGACCTCACAGTCCAATCCTATCTCTACTACCCAGGTATAGGATTGGGCCCTCCTACGAGCTTACCTAGCCTATTACCATGCCTACCTATCTCAGATCTATGATAGATAGAGAGATAGATATATATATATATATATATATATATATATATATATAAGTTATCTTATATATATATATATAAGATAGATAGATAGATAGATAGATAGATAGATAGATAGATAGATAGATAGATAGATAGATAGATGCTGATGGCTTCTAATTAATATTCCAGCTTTTTAAATGGAATTTACACTTTGCATGCATCTTTCTGGACATATACAAAAATAATATTAACCCCTAAATCCTGAGTAACTACAGGAGCACGTAAGAGACTTTACGTGCACCAGTACATACTGTGCCACCTAGCGAAAACCTATGGGAAATTCATATTGGAATCCACAGTAAGTTGTTCTTACACCGGAGCAAGGACTCCCCGTAGTTACTCTGGATTTTGCACTAAGGTTACTAAATGCAAAACTAATGTGATGTTTTAGTTTTAAGAAAAACTACAAACCACATTCAAATGGATACTTGTCAAGCCTGTGCTACTGGGAATGTGCTTGATTTACTCAGAAATTAGCAAAACATATGGAAATCCACTGCAGTTCATCCTGAAAGTTATAAATCACCCACTTGAAAAAATAAACAGTCATACACACCATGGACAGAATATGTCAAGTAACTTCTTGGATCATGGAAATTACCTGCTGACTCAGATGCATCCACCACTAAATCAAATTTAACCCTAGAAGATGGCCATATCACTGGAAGAAAAAAACTAGCAAATGATGCTTTATTTGTGGATAATCCATTCAAATTTATTCTGAAGTTAATGGAACTTAAGGAACTGAAGAGTTAAGGATACTGAAGTTAATGGAGTTAAGGGCACTATCCTAAGTACTGTAAAGCATTTTTATTCCTCCTCTACATAAAGTGTTGCCAGTGCATGGAGGTGCCTGCCGAGGCCAAGAAGAAGGTGAGTCTGTTCCAGATGAGCTCAATTGGTGTAGAGAAGAGGGACATTCTGGAGTATGAAGAGGACAACTGGCATGTGGGACTGAGGGTGGGTGGGCAGTCAGTAGGTGTTAGGGCCAGGGGTGGTGCCAGATCCTAACCATGTTCCTGGGCAGCCCATGGCAGTCCTGGGATCTGTACCTATTTTGGAGTTGATGCAAATTTGAGTAGACCCTTTGTGGTTGCAGCTACATTACCCAGGGAAGGGGGAAATGGTTCCCCTTACCGTGGCAGGCATAGTAGCAGTCCCAAACTTGCTCTGGATGCAGCACAGGCATGCCAGACTGTATATTCCAGCACAAGTTAGGATTGTGCTGCCAATCTTCTAAATTTAAAGCTGCTTAACCACATACCATTCCACTCTTTTTTTCAGCACACACTGATCACATATGCTTGCTATGATTAGTTTCCATCTTACTACATTTCCATCTTACTAATATCAGTACTAAGATGGTACTAATACCATCTTACTTACCAGATTTCCATCTTACTAACAGTTGCTGCCCTTATCAGATGAAAAGCCCAGTTTAAACTGGGCTCTGATCATCTGCAGGAATTCATGAGGAACTCTCCTTAAATCATGTGGAAGACATATCAGTGGGATGGATAATCTGAATTGGCCCAAAGATGTGAATTGTGCACAAAATCTGAATTATAAAGTTAAAAACATGCAGTAATATGTACTACAGTAGTCTATGAGGGAGGTTCAAACAGATTCACCAGGACAGTCTCTTTATTTTGATCACACTGAGTCTCACAAATCTGTATAGTTCAAAAGCTAGTGGTTTTTTTCAGTTCTAACAAATATTTAAATGTTTAAAATATTGTCTTGATTGATTTATGTGTTTTTAATCCATGTTGTTAGCCGCCTTGAGTCTGCTTTTATGGAGAAAGGTAAGATAAAAATCCAATAAATAAATAAATAAATAAATAAATAAATAAATAAATAAATAAATAAATAAATAAACAAACAAACAAACAAACAAATAAATAAATAAATAGACAGACAGACAGACAGACAGATAGATAAATGGATAGATAAATGGATAGATAAATGGATAAATGGATAAAGCTACTTGTACTCTTTGCAGTCAAGTTGAATTATGCTTGCAGCAATTTTTGATAATTTATGAGTAAACAGCTTGTGCTGAACATCAGCTTGTGCTGAACAGCTTTCATTCCTGGCAGTGACATTGCTAGGAGGGTGCAGGCCACACCAGGTGATGTGGGTGGGTGGGGTGACTCTGCCATCAATCTGTCTGTCTGCCTGCCTGCCTGCCTGCCTGTTTGTCTACTGCTTTCACAAAGTGGTTTACAAGAAAATGAAAACAATTAATAGCTAATTAATAGCTAATTGGTCCCTGTCCCAAAATCTAAAAATGCAAAAAGAACACCAGCAGAAGCCATTAGAACAGACACCACTACATGCCAACATTTTTTTAAATGTCAGTATTTTTGAATAATACTATTGTATTAGATATCAATCAATGTGTAATTTCATGCAGAATCCAATGAAATAAATAACATTGAAATATCTCTAATCTATTAAAGTTATAGCAAAAAAGCAAACAAAGAACAATGATACATCACCACATCCTCTGCCTGGGGAATAGCCATGCCCCCTCCATGGGAAGGATGTACATCAAGGAGTGATAAACTGGCCTCTTGCACCAGGTGATGCATATCCTAGTGACACCACTGATCACTGGCATCTCTAGGTTCAAGGATCTCAAGCAATAGGGCAGGGAAATATTTCTGCATGCCTTGGCTAGACAGACCAATTGTCTGCTCCAGGCTCAGGCAGCTTTGTGTCTCCATAATAACTCCAGGTCCCTAAGCTTTAGGACTTGTCATCAGTGGTTTAACAATACTTTCCAGCAGATCACTCACAGCAGCGTGTTGTCCGGCAACCTCATAATGCTTCCCAGAGGAGAGACTTTGACATGGCATTAAATCCTTAAATGGGCTATTAGGATGTTTCAAGTGTATTTGCATAGCACCCTGCTCCAGATTGCAAGCAACAGCTGCATGCGTCTTTATCTGTGGACATGTCACACCATATTCTCCACCTGCACACAGAGGTCTGCAAAGGTTATTTGCTTTAACCAGAGCAAACATGAAATCCATTCATGTGCCTGCTTCAGCTCCTTTGGTATCTTGGAATAGGCACACACAAGGTTGTTTTTTAAATGACACCTGCAGTGTGTATCTCAGAAACTGAGTCACACTGCTTACAGAAGTGCAACATACAAATGCAACAGATGAGACCAGACAGAGATCAATGAAATATAAACACTTTTCAGCTTTCTTGATTTCCAAGAGGAAGTTAAGTAGCAGCTTATTTCATTTCCGCAGATGGCCATAGGACTTATCAATGTTCACATCTAGATTTATCCAATCAACTATCAATCAATCATTTTTTGAAATTAGTAAAATTAGAGGGCTATGAAACTAGGAAGCAAAGAAATGCCACTGTGTGACTAGAATAGTCTAACTTTTCTCAAGGCTTTTCCACATTAGCAGACCTAACAAATCATTTGTGCTCGTTTGCCTTTTTATTACAGCCATTCCTGGCAAATCCCTGAATTTTAGAACTGGTTACAATTTTGGAGCCGAGGAGTATGATGATCCCTATGTTTTATTACAAAGATGGTGGCTCTGTTACAGCACAATCCAGAGTAACTCTTAGAAAAATTTACTCTGGATTGCTCTATGCATTTCCTATAGGTTTCCCATAGGTGGTGCCATAACTACATCAACGTAAATGTCTCTTACATCAATGTAAGAGCTCCTGTAGTTACTCTAGATTGTGCTGTTAGGCTCACATATTCGTATTGGATAATGTGACATTGCATTAGTTCTGTTCTCAGCCTAGCCTCACCTGATGTTCCCTAAATCAAGTGCATGAGTTTGGAAGGAATGGGGAGAAGGATAAGAGAAGGGAGAAAACTGACAGGAAGAAGGAACATGTCGGGAAGAACATGAGTGTGGTGCCTGCTTTTACAGTAAAACCTTGGATTGAAAGCATTTTGAATTGAGAATGTTTTGCAAAACAGGTGAACATTTCTCATAAATGTTGTCTTGCAATACAAGCAATGTCTTGCAATACATGCAAAAAATAGTCCCGATCAGGATATGGCTGGTTTCAGCGATCTTCCTGTAATGCCTTCCCAGCACCATTCACTCTAACCAAATATTCTTATTAGAGGTAATAAGGTTACCAGGAAGCCTAGAACAGTGAAAGCTATTTTAGCAAATTGTTAACCATCTGAACAGAACCAGGACTCCTGTTCTTTAGATGCCTCCCTCCTTTACCTGGCACTGCTATAGCCTGGTGGTCTTTAACCTTTTTCATTCCCATCAGTTGCCATGATCCCATAACTGAGGTTTTGTGACCCTGTTGGGGTCCTTACTTAAACACCGAAGACAGTGGCGAGCCAGGAGAAAGGGCAGGGGGCAAAAGCCTCAGCAACCCAATGCCCAGCATTGCATTGCACCCACCCAGACTCTGCCACTGCCACCTTCAGCCACTCACCTGAACCTTTCTGGGTCAGGGTAACCATATGTCCTCTTTTTCTAGAAAATGTCCTCTTTTTTAGCCTTGTGTCCTGGAAATAAATCTTCTTATGCTCCTTTGCCTTGAGAACAGGTAGGATGTAGCCTTCCTGTAATGAATAAATTTACAAGTAAGAAATTATATGTAATGGCTTTAAATTTAATAATAATCAATATAGTGTTTAAATTAACCACATGAGAGCAATATATATGAGTGTTTTTAGTTTTTTATGTGTCTTGGGTGTTATGTGTCTTGGGTGTTTTTATTATGTTTTGTTTTTATTATGTTATGTTTTCTTGGGTGTCTAACATTTTTATGGTGATCTCTTTTCTGGTTATGACATGGTTATGGGGGCAGGCAAAGCCAAGTGCAACCTTCTTCTAGTGCTCAGAAATCTATCTGAAGCTTCTTGAGAACACTCACTTCCGGTTTCCCATCAGAAAAAGAGATGAACATTCAATGATAATCCAGAAGCCTCAAATGTTTTACGAGTGCCAAAGAGAAGGTCAAACAAGGCTCTAACGGTGGGGGCTGCTGTGGCCAAGAGCCTCGGCACTCCGAGCCAGACTCAAAAATGATTCAAAAACATGATTGTAAGGGGTACATTAAGGTAATATACATTTGCAACTCTTCGTGGTTACAAAACACCACACTTATAAAGAACGAAGAAACAAAGGCTCATACTATAAAAACCAATGAGATACTGAAATGGGTGCTGGAACTTCAAATAAAAATAACTCTGCTTTGATGCACACTTACTTGGGTATAAATTCAGTTGTATTTAGTGGTACTTATGCTTGGGTAAGCATAGATAGAATTGAGCTACCTTTGAGAAAAGTTGAGGGGAAAAAATGGCAGAGCTTTCTTTCAGGCATAACGCACATCAGAATAACAGGCTGTGGAGCACATTTGTATGAAATTTGTTACTTTTTTCTGCTTTCCTTGATTTTGTTCTTTTCTGACTAATTTCAATATAAGAAACATCCAAATGAATTCTTGAATGAAACATCAAGGAATTCTTTTGAAATGTGCTGTACCTTACAGAGGAATCATATGAAAGGAAACTCTGAACGTTATGTTACATTTTGTTGAAAAGTTCTGAATAAATCAGCTACTGTGGTAATTCATTGCTTATTAATTTACAATAACCCCCGTTAGGTGCTGGCTGCTTTACAAACATTTCCGAACACACTTTCTGGGGCTAAAAAGAAATCATTAAAATAAGGGTCAGACAAAAGGACTGCATCGTCAAAAGAACTGGTGTGCGAGAGCTGTTTGCACAATTGGTAAGCTGGAAGTGTGCTTCACAGGGGACAGTGAGCTGCAATGTGTCAGCGCATTCAGCCAAGAAGGCTGGCTTTCATTGGATCAGGAAGGCTGGCTCAGCCAGAGCTGAACCCACTGCACGGATTGGGGCGGCGGTTGCACTACCATGGGAAGAGAAGTTTTTCCCCTTTCCTGGGATGGGGCTGCAGCAGCCCCAATAGATCTACTTGGATCTAAGCCACTTCAAATATGTTCAAATCAAATACATTTTCTTATCTTCATTTATTTATACTTATTGCACCCAAACATCTCCATTGCTGCTTAAATCCCCACTACCCAGGACTATGTTTCCACTACGGCTTCAACCTACTTTCAGTGCACTTCTATTACCCCTTTGCGTTCTGGAGACTTGTTTATTAAAGGTAGCTCTAAACACACTCAGATTCCATATGAAACTACAATAAGAATATAAGAAGAGCCTCTGCTGGTATCAGACCAAATGCCCATCTGGTGGCTCACCAGATGCCCAAGGAAACACACAAGACGACAAGAGATCTGCCTACATCTAAAATACAGAGGGTGCATATACTATCATGGCTTGTGTGTTTGTATGTGTGTGTGGTTTTCTGTGTGAAGTGCACTGCAAGTGGACTGAGGTTGTTGTGGAAATGTAGCCCAAGTGGTTTCCTCCATAAGCACCAGCATAATACAGGTTTCACTTTCCTTGACCGAAGAATGGTACACTCCTTCTATCTGGGATGATCATCCTCTTCCACCGAGCACACAGCTTCGGGAGGGATGCACATGGAGCAGTAAGGGAGGAAGGGGACACCCGCCTAGCCAGCCAGATCAGCTGAATCAACCCTGGCGATCAATGGGGTGACAGATGTCGCAGCCAGATTGCCCTCACATCCATTTCACTTTCCTCATTACCCACTAAGGTTCCATTCTGGAACCCCCAGCAAAAAAAACAAACCAGTGGATAAAAAACAGTGGAAAAATAGATTTAAATGCCCACTTCCATTTATTTGTTTCCATTTGTGCCTTGCTCCTCCACTGCTTCTAATGGAATAAGGTCATGCATCAGTATCCATAGGGATTTGATTCTGGGATTCCCTGCTTATACCAAAATATGTTTTACATAAAAGCAATTAAAAAATTAAAAGTGGATCCCTTTACAATTGTTTAAAAACAGTTTATCCTACTGTTGTGGAGAGACAGTCAGCAATTAGAAATGCAAAGGATGCTCTGCCTTTGCCTTGCTCAGCTGAAGAATGGAATTATTGCTTCCATAAGTGCCTCTCTACAACAGGAAGAAAAGCTCTTTCTTAAACTGCTTTTAAAGGGTTCAGCAGGTTCTTTCTCATTTACAGTGTCCACTCATCTTCAGTCATATCCATGTATAAAAAAGACGGGTATAACAAGGTTGGATGTGTAAAATTCAGACATGGGAAAGTGAAACTTTCAGACCAGAACTTTTAGGCTGCACTAGTTGGTCACCCAGTTCAGGCCATAGAGTCCCTTATCCCCAGTAATTAACTCCATTCTTTTAGTTTTGTCTGTGTCCAGACCACATAGTACTTGATCAAGCCTGTTGTTTGATTTGGAGGTTAAATTAGCAATATGGAATAGAAACATATGTCTGGAGCATAGAAAGGAGAGAGAGAGAGAGAGAGAGAGAGAGAGAGAGAGATCAGAAAAGGCCAGGAAATTTCTTTCTTTTTTAATTTGGACTTTGGATAATTTGGAAAATTATCACAGTGTAATGAGGTAGATAGTGAAAGCCAGTCCTAGGATTAGAAGAAGAAAAAGCTGATGAAGAGGACCTTACTGAGAGAGAACAGAAGCAGAGTAGCAGAACTCAAAGTAAGGAAGTGATCCCATTCTGATAAATATTTTCATTTTCATTCTTGCTTATGCTAAAATAAAACAGTCAAAAACCTTGTTTTAAGAATGTAGATTCATTCCAGCAATTCAGTCAGCAAGAATTAAAACCACACTGCTTTCACATGTGTGCACAGAAACTTTAATCTCGATGTCTGGAACTCCTAATCCATTGCTTTGGTCATGCAGGCAGCACCCTCTGCTTGCAATCCTTGAGCGACCCTTAGAGAACTGAGCAACATTTGATGTGATTGACGGAAGGAGTTATATGACCCCCTTCAATGTAATTCTGTTTTAAAAGCTAATACTACTCTACTGCATCTAATCAAAATGACACCATCAAGGTTATAGTTATATTTTATAGACATTTTTCACACTGGTTATAAAAATCCAATAAGGTCCTTAAACAGAATCTTGGTTATTGAATTTTCCATATTTTTTGGTGGTTTTTATTCTGGTGCTCTTAATGAGGCTTGAATGGATATCATTACAGTTTGGTACTTCTATTTCTAGTAGACAAATGTTGATGCAGGTTTTTTTTCAGCCTCAAGAATTAAAAGTTAAAGATATGATTCAAAAAGGTTTTGAGGATAGCTATGACAAAGGCAACATGATTTCCGATGGTGGATGTCATGTGTGAACAGCATGAGATGACAAGCACAAAGGAAAGGGAATCTTCTTTCCCCTCTCTAACTTATATGTCATGCATTGTTGATGCAACTTCCTTTGAAGATTGATTGGGAATGTGTTCAAAATATGGTTGCAAGACTTCTGACCATGCCCACTGAGTGGGAGCAGATGTCATCTGTTTTAAAGCATCTTTACAGCCTGTTTCCAAGCCCAAAGTACTGGTGCTTGCCTATGGTGGTATATGCCCTATGGAGGAATGAGAAGAAACACTTACCTTCTTATCAGCCTACCTGTATACTGAGATCATCACTGGAAGCCTTCCAAGGGGTACTTTGTCTTAGTGCTGGTGCCAGATTGCTGAGATACCTGGGCAAAGCCATGGGCAAAACCAGTCCCTACCATAACTGAAACTGCCAGCTGAGCAAAGGGAAGGTTGTATATAACTCCTTTAAATGCAAACAAACAAACCAAGGAATTGTTTTGCTGAATAGTTTTAAGATTTAAATTATTGCATGATTTTTAAAATAAGGTGCTCTGAGGATATTTACATTTGCCATCTTAAAAGTACTCATCATAAGTTCCATAGAAACCATTGAGTGTTGGGCAAAATTTGAAAACAGAAACTCACTCTTGCTCTATATGCACATATGTGTGTATCCTGTGTGTGGTATCTGTGAGTGTCCTGAAAACTTCTGAGAAAGAGAAAGAAGTTTCTTCTGGAAAGAAGTTCTTAGGGCCAGTGGCATCATTAGGGTTCACGTCAGTTGGTGTGAAAAGCCAGCGTGTCACCTCCGTGTAGTGGGCAGGGTAACAACCTGGGTGATGGAAGTGGTTATAGCCATGGACCCACCTCTAGTTGTTTTTGGCGACATATTTTGATAGTATAAAGATATTTCAAAGTGGTGTGTTTCATTGCATTCTGCTGTGAATTATGGATACGGTGGTCCATATGATGATTTTATTCCTAAAAACCATTATTTTAGCCATTTTGGTCACTAGTAGTATTACCCTCCTCAAGGGTGTCACCTTTCTAATACCTTTTTGCATGGATTCTCAAACTTTAGCTTGGGACCCACTTTCTGGTGAGATAATCTGTCCAGGACCCACCAGAAGTGATGTCATGGGTGGAAGTCACATTATAAAGCAAACTTAAAAAAATTGTAAATACATTAAAGTAAACCAAATGAATAACCTAAACACCATAGCCCCTAAAAATCAGTAAGATTTGTAGTTATACCCAATACTCAGTTCAGTGTAAGGTCTTATACGTATTTAAACCAGTTCAGTGTGTTTGGGTATTAAATCAGTTTTAAATCCAGCATGTTTTATTTGGTCTAGACTACTATAAACAAATCAAAACAGCCTTAACCCCAAAAAGCATTAAAAGCACAGAAAGCATTACAACCCCAGGGAGGAGGAAAGAAAATTAGTCTGGTTGAAGAGGGCCTTGGACCTATATAGGATCTATATTCACCTTATCCCTGCGGAAGCCATTGTGGGCAGAAGTTCCACTGTGAAGCATTTGCTGAGCTTCACGTGCATGAGATCATAACCATTCTGGAAGTTTGCACACCCTTGGACTGACATTCCACAGTAGTCTAGGCATGCTTGCTTACTTGCAAGTAAACACTTGGAGGAGGAGCTTTCTTGTGGTGAGACTGGTAAGTTCTGCATTCATTGGATTAGGTCCAGATTTCTCTCAGCCTGGCCTTTCCGGCAGACTATGACAAGTTGGCCTACTCATGAGTAAAGCCGTGATATGGAGCAGTTTGACTTTCATAGAGCTCTATGCATAGTTTTGATTTGTAGTTTTTCTGGCCTTAACCTTTGATAGGAAGAAGCTATTTCAAAATAGATTTTTGCACTGGACTCTATTCTTCAAAATGCATCTAATGACATATGGCATGACGGGGTACAATTTGAGGGTTTTACAGCCCACCAGTGCACTTCACCCTCCTGGGCACATTACCTTTTGTGGGCTTCACCCCTCACATACCTTTATTGACACCCCTGCTCAGGGCTCAGCTTTTGCCAACTCTGATCAAAGCTCATACTGTGTCAACAGGGCATCCAAAGGGAGGGGGTTGTTCAGGAGGCCTGCCAAAGATAATTAAAAATATTGTCTGTTTACATTTGCATCTAAACTTAATTAGCCTCCAGAAGATAACATCTGCCCAGTTCCAAAAAGCAGTGCTCCTGGGAACTTCACACTTATTGAGACGATACCTTTATGATTCCTAGTTCCTTGGATAGGAACTGATTGACAGGAGAGCCCATTCCAGTCAAACACTTGGCAACTGTGATATACGATATAATCAATAGATAGTTGAGGTTTAATCATGATAGGCATTCTTCTAGCAGAAAAAAATAAACTGTGGGTGAGATTTTAATGTTGTATGGCAGGCAAGAAACAAGAACTGAGGGGTCTCCACTGATGTTTGTTGCAATTCACTTGCCGAGATCACAGTTTCCACAATGGGGATGTTGAAAGCAGCTTTGCACCATGATAATATTATAGTATATCTGTGTTAAGCCTTTGTGGAAGACAATTACTTGCTTCTCAACAGCACTTTGAAGATTAACCAGCTTAAATTTGCTGTTGAAACTCTGGATTCTAACCAGCCTTCAGTAATTAATGAACCAATGCTGTGTGGCCTGGGGTTAAACCAAGTAGGAACAGGGGCAGAAGCTGTCTATCCAACCTGTGTTTCTTATTTAAAGCGCATAAATCATTGCTCTTTGATACTGTGGCTCCAAGATGACAAAAGAGCCATTCAGATATGTCCAATTTTGTCATTCAGGTCAGAGGGGAGGATTCTTTGCCATGGCTGAAGGGTGGCAGCACTTAGGAATGGTCTTGATGCCTGTCAAAGGAAGGTATGGAAAAGAAGTAATATAAAGAGCCTATGAAGTCAGACCTTTCCTGTCTTTCTTGCCTTGCATGAATGATACTAAGATGACCATGGAAAGACAGAAAAACAAGTCTCTCTCTCTCTCTCTCTCTCTCTCTCTCTCTCCCCTCCCCCCCCCCCTCTCTCTCTCCCTCTCTCATCAACCTAAGTTTTGGCCATACTGAGTGGAACCAAAATGGAGCATTATATATGATGAAAGCAGGAGCATTTCAATTTTATTGACTAGTTTGGACTAGTTTAGAAAGACAGTAAGGCACACCGATTTCTAATACGGCTATTTCTGCAGCCAGGCAAGAGGATTAAAACAGAATAATTGCTTTACTGAATGGGATCAAAATCCCACTTAGATTGATAGTGATACCCTGTAAATTCACAGTAAAGATAATAAAGAGGTATACTGCATTTGTACAAGGAGGTTGATTTGGAATTTTTTTTCTTATCTCCTTTTAAAGCCAAGTAGGTTAGTGATTACTATAAACTAGGGGCCACCATTTAACATCTCTCAGTAGCATGTTAATGTTAATAAATTTATGACATTTTAGGTGATCCCGTTTCACAGAAAGGCTCCCCGTTGAATGAGGTGGAATTAAAAGGAATATTCCCAACCTCGCAATATGATCAAACCTCTGTTTGTATCCTTTTTCTAAATGAGGAGCCCCAAATGGAGTATGGTTTCCATGTAGGGGAGGTGCTTGTGCATCATGATCATTTTACTTTCCAGATCTTTGCCAACACTATGATGTCCTCTTTTTATTGGGGATTCCCTAATTGACAATCTGTTCTGGTCCTCCTAATCACTGCCCCTTGCTTTGTTATCCAACCGCTTCATCTAGATCAGAGCATCCAGAAATGTCACCTTCTGTACATTTTAATTTCTACCTACCATTTAAGGTTGAAAAAGGAAGACCCCAGTAGAGAATAATCATACAAGGAGCTTCTACCAGCTACAGCATCCTCATCACAAAAAAGGATACAGTGAATGAAGAGAGAAAAATCACTGGAGGAAAAATTAAATGGAGTTAGTATAATTTTCTTATTTACCAAGCACCGATTTCCAGAAACATTATTCCTCTTAGTCCTTGAGGAAGTAATATACTCTCACCCTTAAAACGCTGTAAGTAGTTGATAATCCATTATTACAGTAAGCCGTACACTCTCACAGTAATTATCTAATAACCCTTTATAAAAGACCGTAGCTTCCTAATCTGTTTATAATTATCATTTCAATGATCCTGTGCATTAATCTCTGACCTTCAGCAACTCTGACCTGATCTTAATTAGCTCTAATATCAAATCATCTCTATATAAGAAACTAGCCATGACCAAATGAATGAACCTCAGGTACAGTTAATTTCGGGAGCAATTATCTTTCCATGTAGAGAGATTTAAATGATTATCTGCACAATTTCACACAGTTTTATGTAATTCCACAACATTATAAATTCTGTTTTAAATCATATTTCAAAGGCAGGGCTTTGCCGACTGGCTTCGTATCATATACTAAGCAACTAGATTAGTACATCACATTACTGCTGTATAACAGTGGATGGGTTTTGTGTCCTTGTTTTCAATTACATGGCAAAAACAAAACTGTATTTCACCAAGTGGAAATCTAGCCCAAATATATAAATATGAAACACCACAGTTAGATGAGCTAATGAGATCTGGTTGCAGTTCTTAACCATTTTATAATAAAAACTGGATGGTTATATTTTACAGAATTCAACATGTACAGCATAGAAACCTAAGTGAATATTGATTCAAAGTCACCTGTATTTTTTTGGAAAATGCATACTTTGCCACTCTAAAATAAATAACTGGAAGCCATGTAAAACATATAAAGAGAGATTAAAAGCACTTAGCAATTGCAATCTTGAATACAATGATTAAAATATTATGATCCTTTTTATTTAGTGTGGTGTGGTGGTGTGCTGGTGGCGTACTGTGGTGGCGCAAGTGGATAAGACACTGTGCCTGTTAACCAGCAGGCCAGGGTTCGAGACCCGGGTCGGCCCCACAAGACAGGGTGAGCTCCTGTCCTTAGCCCAGCTCTGCGATGCCAGCTGGATCCAATTGTATTGGCTCTGCCTTTTCATTGGACTAATTCAGTGGCGTGGAGAGGGGGGATTTGCTGCTTGGGGAACAGCCTCTCCTCCATAACAATCTAACCCAGGCTTTCGTGCTTTGCATGCAGCGTATGCAGCGCTGAGCACGATACCATAGTCTCTCAAGACTGACGGAGGCCTGCTTTTTTTATTTAGACAATACTATTCTACCCTTTCACTTACAGCACAATTCTATGTAGTAAGCCTTATTGTGTTTGATGGGACTTAGACCACAATCCTAACCATGTCTACTCAGAAGTAAGCCCTATTGTACTCAATGGGTCTTACTCCTAGGAAAGTGCTTTTAGGGTTGCAGCCTTACTCTCAGGATTTGTAGCCTGAACAATTTGTGGGTGTCACTACCACCACTATCACTAGTGACAGGTGAGCTGCTTAACATCACAGAAGACTGGAGCATGTAGAAACCTACAGCAGATGAAAGACATGAGGAAGGAAAGATTGAAAAAGGATGGCCTAGAAAAGGAGGCAACCCAAGGACAGAAAGATTGCTCTGAATAGAAAGATAGAACCAGGGGAAGAGGAAAAGGCCAGAAGAAGGAACAAAATAGTGCAATCCCACACATATTTAAGTAATCCACAATGTATTCTAGTGCTACTCAACCTGGAGGGGATGCCACCCCCTGTTCGAGTAAAGATACCTCACTTCTTTTAAGGGGCAGGGGAAGGGGGAAGAGTGTGATCCCCAGGATCACACCCCTGAGGGTGAATGGTCCTTATCAGAGATCCTGCTAGGTTTTGGAGGAGAGCCCTGGGGAACCCCACAGAGCACTTGCAGAGTGCTGCAGACACAGGGATGGACAGTCTGAGAAGGGAAGTGTTAACGTTTCTAGCAGGAGGGAGGCAGAACCGGGTTTTTTTGCCCATCCTTTCATTGAAAGAAAGGAATGGATGATCGTTGGAATGAATGATCATGAATGATCAGTGGAGGATGGGTGGGCAGATTAGTTTTTTTGGGTGAGAAAGGTAAGAGGGACTCAAGATGCTCTTGCTTTATGATTGGCTGCTAAAGTCTGGAGGGGAGAAAAAGGTTGGAGAAAGGGGGGAGGACATTCATCGCAATCACACTTTCATAACTTCATAGCAATCACAATTTCACTGGCGAGGAGGAGGAACCTTCATTGAACAACCAGTTGCAGTGGGACTACTTCTGAATAGTACTGCCAAGGTTTAGGTCATCCTGGAAAGCCTTGCAGCTGCTGATTCTGACATTCCTCCTCCCCTTGCTACTCTTGCTGTCCTTACAGATGGAAAGATACTGCATGTGAGTGATTAAAATGAATTCCATCTCTCTCTCTCTCTCTCTCTCTCTCACACACACACACACACACACACACACACACACACACACACACACACCACCCCATTTTTCCCCACAGCTGGCTAAAAAGGGGCACCCTCCTCAACTCGAGTTTTTTAGAGCCATGAAAAGGGCAAATTGGTGGCTCAGAAAGTGCCCCGTTATTGCTCTTTTTTAATAGAGCAATAACAGGGCAGTAACTCTATGCTTGACTTGAATCAAGCCATACTGGGTTTTCCCATCCCTGGTAATGTGATACAAGCTCACAGTCTTCTATATTTGCAATAGCAAATATTTTAAACCTGCCATTTTTTGTCCACAGTGCACAAGGTTGGAGATTATGAGGTACATGAGACTAGTAATGTAGCATTAAAATAACCAAGTTTGTGATTTATAACCAAGTTTGTGATTTCATTAAAATAACCAAGTTTGTGATTTCACTCTGATCTTAGCACAGCACAGTCTTCCAACCTCAGGTCTTAAATAAAAAACCAGTTATGATGGTTTTGTCTCTGAATTTGCAAGGAATTATGCGCAGGAATTTGTACTGCAAGGAATTATACTGGAATTTGCTTCCAGTAAAGCAAATGAGTCAGAACTCTGTTGAATAGCACAGTGTCCAGTTTGGAAAGCATGCACAACGCAACTTTGAATAAAAAGCCAATAAAAACACTGATGACTTTGGCAAAAGACCTAGTTTTGCTTTTTGTTTGTAAAGACACATGTTTTAGAACTGGGGGCTTGATCAAAGCAAATACTTTTAAGTCCTTTTCATTTCCATTGTACAGGTAAGCATGATCCACCTTTTCTCTCTAAGCCTCTTTGTGAACTTTTTGCTGAAAAGTGGTATATAAATACTGTTGATTGATTGTACCCACCTTAAGCAGTTAATACAATTAAAGAATGCTGGTAGTGAATATGATCATTTGTTAACCCTTTTTTCCTTGCTGTGCTGCATGCTTGACAAAGGAAAAACTAGCTTGTCATTGGGTGGGCTATTTCAGGTGATGGAGCAAACTATCTGTTGTGGTCTAGAACAGTTAAGCACCAAGGTAGCCAAATTCACAGACAACACCAAACTTTTCCAAGTGGTAAAGACCAGAAGAGACCAACTGGTGAAGCTCCAGAAGGACCTCTCTATACCAAAAGAATAGGAAACAAAATGGCACATGTGTATCGATACAAATAAATGTATAGTTATGCACACTGAAGCAAAAAATCCAAAGTTTACATATAGGGTTCTATTATTAAGGTGTAAATATGTCAGCTCTTATTTCCATATACATATACAGTATCGTAATACAGTTACCCATACTAACTGGATATACAGGCACATCTAAGTGATGCTCCTCTTATCTTCAGCAGGGAAAAGATAATCATTCTTCTTTGAGCCGGCACAGTTACCCTAAATAATAAGGGACAGAATTTTAATTTTTTTACTTAATTAAATTTCATTTTGTTGTCACAACGGGGGAGCAATAAAATCTTATTTGAATCCAGATACAAATAGGTGCTTTCATTATGCCGCAAGCATAGCAAATGGATGGTGAGCTGCTGAGGAGGAGGAGGAGGAAGAGGTTTTCCCCAATTTTCTTTTAAAAATTACCCAGGGATGACATCACATCTAGTTGTGACATCATTTCTGGGGCAACATTTTGAGCTTTGCATCGGGCTACCTGATCATTAGTTATGCCACTGAAAAGGGCAAATGGAAAAGATACAGAGAAGAAAATTATTAATAGTCTAAAATACCTCCCATATGAAGAAAAAGGGCTCTAAGACATGCCTGAGGAGAGACATGATTGAGACATACAAAATGACATACAAAATGCAAGGTATTGATAGACAGATGGTATGTTCTCTCTCACACAACACCAGAACTAGGGGACATCCACTACAACTGAACGTTCGGAGAGTTAGGACAGACAAAAGAAAATATTTCTTTACTTAGCGTGTGGTTGGTCTGTGGAACTCCTTGCCACCGGATGTGGTGATGGCATCTAGCCTTTATGCCTTTAAAAAGAAATTGGACAAATTTCTTGAGGAAAAGATCACCATGGGTTACAAGCTGGATTTTTGGTTTTGTTTTCGTTCCTTCATTCATACGTTCCATCGCTAATATATTCATTTAAGTAACTATATGTAAATTTATTCATTTTTGAAATGTAAATCAACTTTTTCCCACCCTTGACACAGTGTCAGAGAGATGACATGGCTCGCTTGTCAAAAAGTTTGGATATCCCTGCTATAAAGGATCACATAAATTTATGAACTACAGGTACCCCACATTATCCACTAGTTTCTGTTCCAGAACTAAAAGTGGATACAAAGTCAGTGGATAAAAAAGTTGAATAATATCCACTTCCAGGTTTATTGCTCCTCCATTGCTTCCAATGGAATAAGGTTGTGTCTCAATATATGCAGGAATTAGGTTCTGGGACTCATGCGGATAATAAAAGCAATTTTTTTAAATCATGTGTTCCTTTTTTAAATTCTAAATAGTGTGTCCCTTTACGAACACCTGTGGGAGATGCTCTAGGAGGATTTCCTGCTACAGGCAGGGGGTTGGCCTAGATGACCTACTGGGTCCCTTCCAAGTCTAGGATTCTATTATTCTATAATGCTTTAAAAGCCACTTTTCTTACTGTCATTCATCAATTCGAAACCCTTGCCTTTGCGTGGCTTAGTTGTAGAATGGAATGACTGCATGCATGACTGCCTCCGACAATAGTAGAAAAGCAGTTTTTTCAACTGTGATTTGCAGTGGCCATTCATATTGAGTCAAATCTATGTATAAAAAATCCATGTATAACAAAGTTGGACCTATAATGCTGAACTTTGTCTGGATAATGCCCAGAATGTTTTAAGTTGTAATCTATTACACCTTTTCTTGGGATTAAGTCATAATGAACACAGTTGGAGTGACTTCTAAGTAGACATGCATGGGATTATGGTATTAATGGCTTTCTGTATATTCAGGGTTCTTGTTTTACATTTAGGCTGCAATCCTAACCACAGTTTCCTGAGAGTAAGTACTATTGATCACAAAGGGACTTACTTCTGAGTAGACAGGCACAGTTAGTCTGTTTTCAACAAATATTGCCTGGAAGACAAGCAAGGAAAGGGAGTTCTTCAGTCATCCCAATTTATCAGGTTTAGCCATTGAACCTTCCCAATCAAGACTCTGTCAAATGCCAACATTTCCTCCTTCTAAGCCAAAACATTTGTTCTACAGCAATCAGATGAAGATAGCAGTCTGATGAGGGTGATTGATCTGAACAGTAATTTGAACGGAGGATGCTGTGTACATCCTCTAACTGATGCTGCCTTGACAGTTCAGACAACCTTTCCATGATATATCACCAGAAGCATCCAAGAAGAGTTAATTTAACAAGTGGCCTTGTCTCTGTCACATATTTCACTTCTTCTAAATGAATACGCATATTCTTTTTTAAAAGTCAGCGACATTTATTTATTTAAAGACTCCATACCCAGCATTTCCAAATCTCGAGCTACCTTAAAGCAGCAAAGCAATAACCTTTGACATCAACATATTCCCACTGTGCCAAAAGGAGTAGGTTTTACCTTCTGTCTGAAAAGCCGGGTGACCAGAATAACATCACACCTCAGGGGAGATCAGGAGCTCCAAAGAATTGCTCATTGCTATAGATGTTTGCAGCTCACATGAGGAAGATTGTGGACATGGAGGAAAGACCACCCTAGAGATCTTGGGCAGTAGTTGGGCTCTTTTATGGTGGTATCTGAGCTGCACAAACTCCAGACTGTGAAGGACTTTAGGAACCATTTCTTCTTGAATTGAATCCAAATGTCAGTGACAGGGCTATTACCACACAGATTGATATAATCCTGCTTTCCAACCTCTCTCACATAGGGAGAAGTTTCCAACCTCCCAACTTGCTTTCCAACCTCTCCCACAAGGGATACAGGCAGGAGCTTTCTATACAAGGTGAAGCTTCTGTATTGTCTTTATATGTAACTCCACATAAGGACATGTAGGGATGCAATGACTTGTATTTCAATACAAAACAATTAACATTTTACGTGTCATTGTGGGGAAAATGAGAAAAAGTGGTTCCCAAAGAGGGGGTGAGGGTCACAATATTTAAAGGGGGATAGAGAAAAGCTGGGAGCTGCCATCTTAGAACCTTGCCCTTGGTGCCACCAGCTTAGAATGGCACACTCGGGCTGCTTTCCTGGGGGTAAGTCTCACTGAACATAAAGGGACTTACTTCTGAGTAGACATGTAGGAGCTCTGGCACTACAGTGATGTCACTTCCTATTTGATATCACTTCTAGCCATGACACCATTTCACGGTCTTGGACTGATTGTCATTCACAAAAGGGTTCAGGCTGAAATGCTTGCATATCACTGGGGTAGTGGATGACTCCCATTACAAAGTGTAGTAAGTGAGGGTCTATCCTGACATTATATTGCTAGAACTAGCTTTCTGGTAGCACTTGGTCCTTTACACATAGACCTTGGTCCTTTACAATGGCACAAAAATTGCCTTGTGGCATTTGTGGAGGTACAGCTTTCAGGATGTGGTTCAAGTTCCTCAGAACAGAAACTGTAGATCCATTTTTACTGAACTAAGCACTAAAAAACATTTTTCAAAAAAGACATGCTTGAAACAGTTAAAAGGCTCCACGTGATTTATTTTTTAACAAAAAGTAATACAATATGTATTTTTTTAAAAAAAAAATCCACATTCATTTAAATGTCAATCAGTAAACATCTTTCACCATAAACTATAAGTTAAACTCAACATTATTCTTCAGGGTAATACTTTAAAGTTAATGTCATCATTTCATATATACATATGTATCTATATACATGTATATGCATACATTCTTACAGAAAATGTAGGGCCAGTCATTTTGTTTTCATAAAACATGAATGCATTCTCTCTAATTCACACACTGTCTATATTGTTCTTTTTATTATAAAGACACAATTTCAATGTTATTTTTGAAAAAAATAAAAATAAAACTTCATCTGTGAAAATTTGCTGAATAGAATTTCTTCTTCTACTTCTTCTCATCTCTCTCTCTCTCTCTCTCTCTCTCTCTCTCTCTCTCTCTCTCTCTCTCTCTCTCTCTGTCCCTCTTAAAAAATGGAGCTTTCTGAACGGGTTCTTTTGATCTCCTTGACTGCTTTCTATATTGTAAGCCTAATCCTATACTTAAACATTTTTTCCTACATTTCATCAAACACTTTGATTTAAATTTTCCTTAATCTAGCTCGTCATATTAATCTACTCCATGTTGTAATGCATGTCATTCCCTTTCTACTTGGGGGGAGGGTATAAATAAATAAATAAAAATAAGAAATGCTTAATAAAAGAAAGGAGTACAATACCCTCAGAAAATACTCTACAACTCGGCATCTCACAAAAAAAGTGAATATTTAAGGATTCGGCTTTCAAATGCCATCCTAATTAAAGGAACATTCCCTTTTAAATATGTTCCTTTCCCCCCCACCCCCACATGCAGAAGAGGCCTTATTCAAATGAAGGGGGAGACCTTTCACATACACGCAGCTATAATAGAGAGCTTAGCATAACTTCTACCTGATTTTCAATGCAAATGGCAGTGGAGAAGTTAGTGTGTTGATGCAGATTATGGGTTATCCTTCTCACACACCACAGACTCCTTCACGCTCTGGAAATATTTTGCTTATCAGCGAGAAGCAATGATCAACACCTCGCACTCCCAATCCCAGGGAGACTTGGAAAGTGAGATCATCAATATTCAGATATAGTCAGATTCTCACAGTTCCAGACTATTAATTTGCTCCTGAACTGGAAGATTTACTGTACGTTTTTGTAATATAAACATTTTACTGCCACATATCAAATATCGGAGCGGAGTGATTAAGAGACCGTTGAACAATAATGTAGAGGTGAAAAGAATGTCCTTTATTGGCGGGGATTGGCTTTGATACTCACTTTATGAAAAGAAAGACAGGGACAATATTTCTCAGAGCAATGCACAAATATTTTAAAATGAGTATTAAGAATGACTGTGCCGTTCACCCGGCTTAGTCCGTTTCCTTTGTAGAGGGATTCAAGACTCCTGCTTGATAGTGATGGCCGCAGAGTTGCTTGAAAGCCTCGGGTCATAAACGGATCCACCGAGGCACATTCCCTTTCATTTCAAATTAATCTAATGTATTCAAAATTAGCCCGCGAAGAGGAAGAGATACTCTCCGATTGGTGTGAGTGCTCAGAGCAGTGCTGAGTGACTGGCAGTCGCCTGATTAAGCAGAGCTGTCTTTGCTTGGCAACAAACAGGGCAGAGTGTTTCTCACTGTGAGGGATTGTCAGCTTATTTTACAGGGAAGATCAAACTGATAGAGACAGCTTTGGATGCTTTAGTGAGGGAAAGGAAGGTGACGAGAGCACCGTTGGCAATTGAAATTGACTCAGGGTTGTTTGTGGGGTCCTGGGAGTGTTTAGAGGGTTGTGGCCTATCCCTTTGTGACATGGCTCAATGCTGCTCAAGAACCAGATGAGAAAAGGGTCCTTACGTTCTCATCTAAAATGGGATTGGGCTATTTGCATAATCTTCGGGAAGTCCTCAATTGTCCCGAAAGTGAGTCAGGGGACAGGAGTGGCACCATCTCAAAGTAAAGTCCATAAGGACAAAAGGACCTCCATTGGATCAGGCCTTCACTGCATCAGGCCAAAGGCCCATTTAGTCCAGCTTCCTGTATCTCATAGCAGCCCACCAGATGCCTCAGGGAGCACCCAAGACACCTGCAAGCAAGTGTCATCCCCTGCATATTGCATTTTGAGGTTGCTTCCATCCATCCATCCACCCACCCACCCACCCATCATCTATCCACCCACCCACCCACCCACCCACCCACCATCCATCTATCTATCTATCTATCTATCTATCTATCTATCTATCTATCTATCTATCTATCTATCTATCTATCTATCTATCTGTCTGTCTGTCTGTCTGTCTGTCTGTCTGTCCATCCTTCCATCCATCTATCTATCTATCTATCTATCTATCTATCTATCTATCTATCTATCTATCTATCTATCTATCTATCTATCTATCTATCTATCCTGGATTGTAGCCTGTGTCCCATTTTGAGGTAAGGTCTTTCTAGCTATAGAGCACAGGAGCTAAAACACAATATTGGGATTGGACATTTTTAACAGCCCTATCCCATGCATGTCTATTCACCAGTTTACTTGTGTATATATCAGGAATGGAGTGAATGTTCTGTGATGGTGAGTCTTGATTTTTTAAATAAAGTTCAGAAAATTCATCATTTTAATACCAATAAAGCCTTACCAATAAATGTAGAAAACAAAACAAAAAACACCTCATTTCAATGATCAGTCTGTCATCACAATACCACTGGATGATATGCCAGGTGAGTTAGGACAGCCTAAATTGGTTAGGATTGCACCCTTGTTCCCAGGATACTATGGACTGCAGCCTGTTCTCCTGTCCTCTGCATATCTACTTGGAAGTAAATCCCCTTGTGCTCAGTGGGGCTTGCTCCCAAGGGAGGAGTGTGGTTATGACTGTAGCATCAGAGCCCCATCCTAGGCTGCCTAGTTAAATCTAGGCAGGTCTACTTGGAAGTAAGTCACATTATGTTTAAAGAAACATACTTCCATCAGGCATCTTCCACTATGAAGAGAACCCCCTGGGTGATGTCTGATAGGGCAAGAAGGTACACCAAAGGGGACTGCCAGGCTGTCCTCCCTGCCGGCCCAAAGTGGCCTCCCCATTTTGTATATACCTACATACATATAACTACATAGTATATACCTACATAGTATGCACACTCATACTCACAAAGAATGGACTCTACTATTGTATTTTTACCCCTTATTTGTCACGTGCTTTTGGCACTATTGGTATGACAACTGACAACTAGTCAGTTGTTTAAATTACAGCAGTTAAATCTAGGCATACAAATGTGTTTCTTTCTCCTAAATTTATGAGTTGAGTGGAAGGTTCTGATTCTGGCACATCTCTGAATAGGTACTCCAGGATTCAATGCAATAAACTCTCTGCTGAACACAAAGGTTATGACAGTGTGTATTAATGGCCATGCTAAATACACTTTCCAAACAAGACGAATTATGCAGCAATATTCAGTATACCTGGAAAGGTCAGCAGAGAACTCATCTGGAAGCAGAACCAATAAATTATTTGTGTGATAAAAGCAATGTGTTGCCTAGAACAAAATGCACTGGTTTTTTTAAACTGACAATTTATTTTCCTCATAAATAAAACATTAAATGTGGTAAAACAATGTTGTATGCAGGCAACAGAAATAATCTGAATTTTGTGCATGAGTTTCTATAATGGTTGGGAATCACAGTGAGATTGCTTAAGCAATAGATGGGGACTAAGGGCTGGCTCTACAGGTCGGAGGGATAAATTATAGCTACTAATGCTCTTAACATGTTTTCAGCAATTGGGATATAGTGGGTATAGTATACAAAGTGTCTGACCTGAAGCAGGTTCAAATTATCACAGCACAGTCTTACCTTTATGATGTTCTGGTGCAGTAGTTGCTATGCTGGTGTGAGTGTCATAAAAACAGCATAGGGTCAATGAGTAAGCTCATGGACTGAATCCATGGACCACGATACTAGTGGAGGTGAGTGTAGCACTGAATGGCACAGGGTGTGGGATAGGTTGGCAGGAGAGCATTCCAGAGGTGAGGAGGGGAAATTTCTGGGCATACAGGGTGGACTGACAAGAGATTGGACTCAGGCAAGAATAGAAATTGTGGAGTCCTTCTCTTGCATATCCTATCCCCACTCAGGCCAGACAGCATTGCAATGGGCTGCACAGTGGTGGAGATCTGAGAAGCTATGTAGGCTATGGCTATGTAGGCAGTGGATATCTGAGAAGCCCCATTGGGTTGGCTTACCCTCAGGAGACCTCCAGCCACTTATGAACTAACCTATGCTACCTATTAACCTACTAGTTGTTGGATGCTGGATACAGTGAAGACCATGCAATCTGCCAGCACCAGAACAGGTTTGGACAAGGCTTCCCATTGGTCATGAATTTGGTTGACCTTGGTCTCTTCAGCAACCTTTTCAGCCTAAGGTTGCTGTATGACCTGTATGGCTAGATATAACATACATATTACCTAGTGTTTTAGCAAGGAGAAGAAACATTATTAGAAATGGTTTTAATTGACTTTGTAATCATTACTACTGTATTTTTTCAAGTTTTGTCACACAATTATGTATATGTATCAGCAAGATACAAATTTGCCCAGTTATATTTTTTTGCCACATGCATCTGTATGTCCGTATTCAAACTGATACAACAAACATGTAAACAACGGAATTAAACTTTTTTGTAAATCTGACAAACCATCCTCAGAAGGATGTTAAAAAGTGAAACTTTAAAAAAAGGAAATTTGTCTATGGGATACAGGAAGTGTTTCAACACCCTGTCTTGTTGCATGCCTGAAATATGATGAGAGGGATCACAAAATCAGTGAGATTAATTGCAACACATTAGTCAAATACGTTTATTATTCATGTTGTCACTATATTGCAGTAGCATGGAAGCAAGACAGTGATGCCAAGCCTTTTCCCAACCTATATATGTGACTTAGTCTCTTGAGTCAAAGTGGGGGGAGAAAGGCTTTGAGAAAAATTGAATGTATGAGTATGAAAGTAACTGGAATTACTATATCAATGGAGAGTGACACTGTGACATATGTTTATGACCTTATCAGCTTTCCCAGAAGGGAGATGGTCTAGCAAGCAATCATTTAATGGTACAATGCAACAGTTTCCTCAACTAGAGAAGATGAGACCTGGCTTGGACTTCAGCTTCTACCATTGACCATAATTTTAATTTCCGGGTCTGGAGCTGTCCAAGGTCCTACAGTATGCAGTAAAACCTGGATTGAGAGTAACTTGGATTGAGACTGTTTTGCAAGACAAGGAAACATTTCTACTAAATTTAATCTTGCAATACAAGTGAAAAAATTGTCCCAGCCAGGATATAGCCAGTTTTGGTGCTCCACTAGCAACTCCTAAGATTCTTGTGAGAGACCAGCCTATGCATGTCTACTCTGAAGTAAGCCCTATTATAATCAGTGGGGCTCACTCCTGTGTAAGGGGTGCACATTGCAGTTTGAGAGTCTAAATGCAGGTTAATTTGTATTATTTTACTTTACAGTTAGTATTTTCTTTATTTTGTATTATATTACAGTATTGTAATCATTTTACGTATATGACTATTTTTGGTGCAATAAATTGTCTGAGTTTCCATTATTTCTTATGGGAAAATTCACTCTGATAAATAAGTGAATTTGTTTTGGATTACAAGCATGTTTCCAGAACAAATTATGCTCGTAAACTAAGGTATAGGTATATACTTTACAAATCTGCTGTTAATTCATTGGACTAACTAACTTCTTATCTCTATTAGTTTTGAATGGCTTGGCTTGTTTTTTTTTCACTGCAATCCTAAACACACTTTTCTGGGAGTAGGTCCCATTGAATAAAAAAGGACTTACTTCGGAGTAGACATGCTTATGACGGCACACTTTTTCATGCCCTGTTGCTATGTGAAGGCTAAGACTGTTGAATTGTGCACTTCTGGCATTTAAATGCCTACATTTAAAAAAAATTTCTAAAGACTATTCAAGGGTACAAATGATGAGTGCTTATTTGCCTTGCATGAACTGAAAGTGAGTCGTAGATCATAACTGCACGTTGCTAAAGAGTATGCAGTATATAGGTGCAGTGAGACAGTCCTTTGTATCTATCATTGTTGGGTCTCATTTGCAGTGATCCTAAAAACTGGCTTACTATACTGGCACATATTGGCACAGTCCTGTGAGCATGATTAGTCAAAGTATTGAGTAGAGCAGGGGTCCTGCTGGCTGCCACCAGGAAAAAAGGCTTGGTGGCAGCTGCCATTTTAAAGTTGGCACGCTGCTGTGGGCACTGTGCTGTCCTGAGGGGATGGCTCTTCCCCCTCCCTGCCTCGCTGTTGCTGAGTGGCTACCAGGCGAGAGCAGGCAGGGAGGGGGAGGAGCCATCCCCTCAGGACAGCGCCAGGCGGGCGCCCACCATGGCGAGGAGCTGCCTGTCTGTTCACTTGCCCGTCTGCCCGCTCAGCAGAAGAACTTGGCTTGGATGGGGGGCTGCTTGGCTGCAGTGCCCCCATCCACAGCTTCCCTGGCCAGCCAGGGGGCTTGGATGGTGGCCGCAGGGCTCCCCAGGTAAGTGCCTCCCTTTCTCCCCGCAGATTCCCACCAGCCTGCCAGTACCCCCCACCCCCCAGAACCCCCCACTAACCCTGCCAGTAACCCCCACACCCCAGAAACCCCCACTAGCCCTGCCAGTACCCACCACCCCCAGAACCCCCACCAGCCCTGCTAGTAACCCCACCCCAGAAATGCCCCACTAGCCCTACCAGTACCCACCACCCCCAGAACCCCCACCAGCCCTGCCAGTACCCACCACCCCCCAGAAACCCCCACCAGCCCTGACAGTAGCCTTCACCCCCCAGAAATCCCCTACTAACCCTGACTGTACCCACCACCACCCAGAAACCCCCCACTAGCCCTGCCAGTACCCTCCACCCCCTAGAAACCCCCACCAGCCCTGCCAGTACCCACCACCTCCCAGGAACCCCCACTAGCCCTGCCAGTAACTCTCATACCTCAGAAACCCCCCACTAGCCTTCCCAGTACCCATCACCCCGCCAGAACCTCCACCAGCCCTGCCAGTAACCCCCACCCCCCAGAAACCTCCCATTAGCCCTGCCAATACCCACCAACCCCCAGAAACCCCCACTAGCCCTGCCAGTACCCACCACCCCCCAGAAACCCCCATCAGCCCTGCCAGTACCCACCATACCCCAGAAACCCCCCACTAGCCCTGCCAGTAATTCCTATACTCCAGAAACCCCCCACTAGCCTTCCCTGTACCCACCAACCTGCCAGAACCCCCACCAGGCCTGCCAGTAACCCCCACCCCCAGAAACCCCCCATTAGCCCTGCCAGTACCCACCACCCCCCAGAAACCCCCACCTATAGTCCGGCCCCCAACAGTATCTGAGGGACAGTGAACCGGCCCCCTGTTTAAAAAGTTTGAGGACTCCTGGAGTAGAGTGTCATTGTTTGGAAGATATACAGATAATAGGGATATACTACACTAAGTGCAAGGTGCTACGAGAGGACAATAACAGTTTCCAGTTTGGCACTTTCCTATATAGATAAAGTTAAAATCCATGTAAGTATGTGGACACAAGTGGGGTGTCTATGATGCTCTCAGAACACTTTGCAAAACTTAGATTTACATTGTGGCCATCTCCATATCAAGCCATGCATTGGCATCCTTCAGTCTCAAAAGACTATGGCATCGTGCACAACACATATTGTTTCAATGCTGTATGCGAAGCTGGAGTGTCCTTTCTGGAGTGACCTCTTCAGAGCACGATGGCCTGGGTAGGTTGATATGGCAGATAGGCTGTTATCCAAGCAGCAAATCCCCCCTCTCCATGTAGCTGAAATAGTCCAATGGAAACAGTAGAGCCGATACGATTGATTCCAGTTGCATCGCAGGAGTTACCAGAACGTGATTGTACAAAGTCATGAACTGCTTCCAGGACTCCGGCTCCAGATTTTGCCTCGAGATTGACTCCTGAAGCCTTTCCCAGAGATGGGTATAGCCACAAGGCAGTGGAGGTTTGAGGTGGGAGTTTTCCTTCTCCTGGGCCAGATGTTGGTGGATTATAAATGTCCTGGGTGAGAGTTTTTCTTCTCCTGGGCCAGATGTTGAATCCTTCTCCTGGGCCAGCCTTAGAATGTGTTTATCTAATCTAGAATTCTTAAAATCAGGCAGACTTACTGAATTGCAGAAGATACTTCTCCATCAGACAGAACTGGAAGGCCCATACCAAATAGTCATACCAGGCCAAAGCAATTCTGAGTCTTGCCCACTAATCACAATATTGTATGTACCTGCTCCCTTATTGTCTTGGAGAAGACTTTAGAGCTTGATTACATACTTCAGTTTACTTAGGCCACAATCCTTTGCACACAGTCTGGGAATAAGCCCCACTGAATACAATGTTATGTGCTTTTGAGTAAATGGGCATAAAACTGCACTGTTAGCCAAATTTTAGGCTGCAATCCTATACACACTTTCCTGGGAATAAGTCCCATAGGACCAAATGGGACTTACTTCTGAGTAGATATGCTTAGGGTTGCACCTGTCTCAGGCTATGATGTTTCTAAATCAAGACTTGGAGTCCTTGACAGAGATAAAATATTCTGATTGATACATAAAATGGTTGGGTATTCAATCAGTTTCCCCTTACAACACAATCCTGTGCTTACTTACTCAGAAGTAGTAAGGCTGCAAACCTAAAGACTGCAATCCTTAGGCTGCAATCCTAAAGACACTTTCCTGGGAGTAAGACCCACTGAACACAGTGGGGCCTACTTTTGAGTAGACCTGGTAAGGATTGTGCTCTTAATTTTTAAAATAAATGTTTATAAGGAATTCACAAACATCTCTCCTAATCCTAATGTTTTAATAGGAAATTCCTTCATGGAGTGCAAAGTGATATAGACTTCAGGAGCCCTCTGTAGGTAGAGCCCGGAAATTTGTTATTTTCCATCTCAGCTGGATCTGAAACATGTTTGAATGCAAAGCCATGTCCTTCTGATGAACTTCTGTTATTCTGTTATGTTAGTTCTTTATTATTTTAATGCGTTAGTTAGAAGCTGGAAATTGTTCTTGTTTATCTAAGGGCTAACTTGTATAGTCAAAAGGTGACTTATCCACGTGATCCTATTGCTATGTATAGAATCATGTGGTGAAACACACTGAGAGAACTAATAGTACATGTACATTATCATTATTCTATGATAATATGATAATGCAACCATTTAATTACTAAACAAGCATATTAGTAAGCAATTGTCATCTAGCAGCAGTTCAAAATTCAAACTAGTCATTGACAAAAATGTAATAAATGATTTTTCACCATCATAGCTACTTAGCACAATATGGACATGACAGTAAAATGCAGAACCGTCAAGATAATGTATATGTTTGAATGCACATTTACAATGAAAAACATTCATTTCTCAATCTTAAGGAAAAATAATATAATCTGCGTTTTTCTTCCCACTGTTAAAAAATGGTGCAAGTCAAGTTAATGTGTGGGGTTCAAATGAAGAATGTTGTCATGAACAAATGTCACAGTAGTCAATGTGATATTTTAACAAAGAAATTGTATTTCCATTTTGACACCATTCCTATCCTCCTTGTGAGCACTTGAGAGGGTGAAGCTCTTTTTGAACATGAAATGGAAAATGTTGTCCTCAGCATGTGGACATTTCAATAAGATGTTTCAATATTCCAGAAAAGCATCATGGTATATACAAGCAAATCGGAAAACAGAAAAAGCTTTCAGTCAAACGCAATGGTGTTCCTGGAGTTGGTGGGGGGTGGCAGAATGCTAAGTTTTTTTCAGGAGCAGAGATGCTTGTGTAGAGCATTCCCTCCCTGTTGCCTTCAGAGTCAATCACAGATGCTAGCAAAGGCTTTAGCTGTGACTGGTTCTGAAGGCAAGGAGAAGGGGCACTTACAAAAACATTGATGTTCCTTAAAAAAATAGAATTTACACATCTTCTAGATATGTCACTGACCAAGTGCCTTTCTTCAGTCAATCACTATCTATTTGGCCAATTAATCACATGATAAAGCAGTTTAAAAAAAGCTTTGATCTACTACAAACATCTCCCATTAATTGGGCACCAATACTTTATAAACGTTGTTTATTTCAGTAGGTGCATGTACAGTGCCTGCAGTGTTACGCCCAATGGTAGGAATGCCCTTGAGATCCCTTTTGGGAAGAAAGGCGGCTATAAATTAAATAAATAATAAACCATATAAAAATATGTTACACTTTGGTTGCAGTCCTGAAGTTCACTTGGGCTAGCCTATCTATCACTGGACAGGCCCAATTCCAAGATAGGCCAGCCCAGTTACACCGAAAAGACTTGGGCTGGTGTGAGTCAACCTATGCCATCAACGAGATGGACCTGGGCTGGCCTAGCTGTGCCAGCCTAGGCGGTCCAGGAGAGGCATGTTGAAGCATGTTCAGCGTGGCCTAGAACAGTGCAGTTAGGCTATATCCAGAGCCTGTTTCCAGGGAAAATATGCCCCCTCACAGCTCATCAGAGTTAGGGCGCAATCCTGAGTAACTACAGGGAGCCTTTGCTCCGGTGTAAGAACAATTTGCTCTGGATTGCAATATGAATTTCCCATAGGTTTTTACTAGGTGGTGCAGTAACTACGGGTGCACGTAAAGTCTCTTACGTGTTCCCGTAGTTACTCTGGATTGTAGGGTTAATAAAACACCTAAGGAGCAGGAATAATTCTGAGTAGACCCATAGGGGTCTATGATAAGCCAGAGTAAAAATGGAAGTGATGGCAAAAAATTCTGAGTCCTAGGCCAACCCTTGCCTCTCAACCTCAGGATACAGCACAACTGCACCAGCCCACCTCAGGATACAGCACAACTACACCAGCACCATGACCATGCTGCCCTTGTACTGCGGCCCCTTCAGCAGCAATTGGGCCAGCCAGAGGGCTTCCAGTCCTGTGGATTTGGCCTACCTTGTCAGTTCAGGATATGGCCTATTTAGGCCAGTTTAGCTGGGCCATTTTTCTGGCCTAAAGTCAAGATTGCAGCCTATATCACACAGGCGTGTAGCCCTCTTCTAAAGTGACACTTTTCACATGTCTAAAAAGAAAGCTTAACCCCCTTATAAGTATTTATATGCAGATGTAATTGACAATTAATTAACAAATAATTTTTAATTGGATGTCTGCCCAGTTGATTCTTTCTGCATCTAAAACGGATTGGAAATGGTCAGTATAATGTTAGTAAGACCTGAATGCCAGCAGAGAAAAGTAGAAGATATTTACTACTTCATTCAGAGAAAAGTATTTTCAGATGTTTTGAATACTGCTGTATTTTCAGCTGTATAAACCCAATTTTGTCAGGCAAGATTAGACCTAGAAGGCTCCAGAAACGTGACTTCCCAATATAAATCTAGTGCCTGAAAACTTTTTTCTACCTCACATTTTACTCTAAATCTGACTAAAGAACCTATCAAGAGACTTAGCAAATCATCATGTCTTACTGTAAAGTAATTTACGGTTGCATTTGCAGGCAGGCAACAGCAGGCTCAAAACCCATTACAGCCAAAGATAACAACATTAACTTAATCCTGACAGGCAAAATACTCCAGTCAATACAGTTGCAGGTATGGTATGCTGAAATCTCCAACTACAAACAATCATGGGGAAGGTCAGTGCCAAAGATTTAAAAAATAAATAAAACAAGGATTTCAGGCTGAAATGGGCTTCCCTAGTCCTAAACCCATTTACTCAAAAAATAAACCTGATTTCTTTGAAGGGAATGAAGTCTCAATTCAAATGTGATGCATACGCAAGAACATACATTTGTGTCCAGTATCTGATTCAAACCAGGGAATCAGTGGGCGCCCCCTTTCATGCAAATGTGACATGTTTATAAGATACCCACTTGGGTATTGGATTCCTGGCATATTGACTGTGTGCAGACTGTGAGCACCACCCTGCTATAGGTGGTGTCAAGGAGATTCTTTCTCACCTGATGAATCACCTTGAGCTAATGGGATCTTTATTTTCAAGTTAGGAATATTTAATCCCTTTTGAAGCTCAGCTCTGAGATACAGGTCACAACTCGTGACCTGCCCAGCCAAATACAGCCTGCTTACCATGTCTGGCAACTGAAAGAGAGTATCCTTCCCATTTTGCTGTTTGCCTGGGATTGCAACACTAGGAAGATTTTCTAACGAACCCAGTACAGAAGGAATAGGAAACAGAGAAAACTAGACAGACAGCTGTTGGTGCCTGAGAGATCATATATAGGGTTCACAGGCAGTCTCAAGAATTGACTAGGAACTGACCGAGGCATCCAGGAATTGACCAGATCAAGAACCAGAACTACTCAAATCATTGTCCTGCAGGATTTGGATAGGAGGAAGATTATTTCCACTGAAGACCAATGGTTTCTCACTGGGAACAGTGATTGTCCTAGGCCTACCCTTATCCAACGGATGGTGCTCTAGCTTGGGATAATATCTTTGAACTGCATTCCCAGTCTTCTCCAATGGAAAGCTTGGATGGTTGATGGATATTTATTCAGATTCATGCAAAAAGTCTCTGAGAGCAGAACCTTCTCCTTGGAGAAGTAGGCACAAAGTTTCCCCTTGCCCCTTGATCTGCTATGGCTGCCTTTGAGGGCTACAATACTATACTTTGTGTGCCAGGTTTTTTGTGTGGCAAGCCATGGCTTGTGTGACACGTTTTTTATGTGGCAAGACATGGCTCCCCTGATTGGTTTCCAAGGATTTTCAGAAAGTAACAGCTCACATTTTGGGAACCACTAGCCATTTAGAGACAATGTGTAAGAGGTAAAAATGGGAATGTTCTGTTGATTCGGAAAACTGCCAGGATTCAAAACCACGTAGACAAACCTTTCACTCTTTTAACCATGCTCTAGGCCAATCAACTGAATACATGGATCTCTGGTATATGTGTGGCAAGCCAGCATTAATGGGGTCCTCTTACTGAGCAATCTTCATTCAAGGTCAGTACCAGAGAGGTTGTTGTCAAATGGGCAAGGGGCCTGGGCTGCAACACACACACACCAAATCTGGCCTCTCCTGCTGAAGGTTGTTGGCTGGCAAGATTTCTGCATAGTATCAGAGGAATACATATTAAATGAGCTTCTATAAATGCTGTTACATTTAAGAGAGCGTGGTTTCATCTCTGGAACTTTAGTGTTGTAATTACACAGATGACTGAGGCTTTGTGATATTGTGCAGCAGCAAGACAAGGCTTTGTAATGCAAGTACCTTATTTACAGCAAGCAAGTAGTAGCAAACTGTGCCTATGATGGAGTGGAGAATTATGACGACAATAATAATTAACACGTTGGCCTGACATGACTCAATTTCCAGGAGAGAGCAGATTCTCCTCTGGGAAGTACAGTCAAGAAGGTTAAGCCAACCATGAGTCATTTAACAAATGCACACCACTTGATCAACTGTCAATAATGATACAACTAATGTACAGCCAGAAAGAGATCCTACGTTGATCTCCTTCCTTGCTTTGCCAAGTTGGAAGTGGAATATGAGCTAAAGGAAGAACATAAGGAATAGTATGTAAAGGAAAAGGGAGGAAATGCCAATAAAATGAGGGTTGCCAGATGTCAGGAATTTCCGTGACAGAACTGGAAATGAGGCCCTGGAATGGAAAGTCCAGGTAGAGGCCACTTTGTCAGGAAACTGGGGGTCTTCCCAGCAATTTTCTGGGATTTT
Organism: Cryptoblepharus egeriae; assembly: GCA_030015325.1. Lineage (NCBI taxonomy): Eukaryota > Metazoa > Chordata > Lepidosauria > Squamata > Scincidae > Cryptoblepharus > Cryptoblepharus egeriae. Next base: position 82,250,981 of record JAREYC010000003.1, on the reverse strand, counting down.
AGGTCTTTGAGGCCTTTGTGCAGCTCTCTGAGGCTGCTGTAGGGTCCATTGAGCCTCTGAGACTGCTGATTAAAGGAGGGGGATGGAGGGAGGGAACGGAATTGTAGACCTTCCCCCTCCTCTCCATGCTAAAGCACCTTTCCAAGCCATCAATGGAAGAACTACATCTCGCCAGATTCCCATTTTACAGCCTGCTTCTCAAAGGCCTGAGTAGGCCTCTAAATGGGCCTCTAAATAGCCATTCCCAAAGGGCTATGAAAATGACTGTGACTGCAGTGGCCCCCATTCCCTACGGAGAAAAAGAGATTGGGGGAGGAAATTCTGCTTGCTGTGCAAAGGAAGGAAGGAAGGAGGGAGCTCAGCTGAGGCTGCTGGAGAGCAGAGCAGAGCAGGGGAAGGAGAGAGACTTGGAAGCCTTGCAAGAGAAGTTGCTGCTGTTCTGAAACTTTGCAGAGAGTTTGGCTTGGAAGGAAAGGGTGGAAAGAATTAATTTTTTTAAAGCAGGGTTGCCAACTGACCATAGAAACCCCAGTCTTTCCAGACCAGAGAAACCCCAGCCTCTCCTGCTCTTATGCCTCTGTAGATGGATCCACCAATATATACTTTGCACAAAAAGGCATGTATTTCACAACAAGGGCTTGAGTTACTCAGGTGGTGGCGCCTTTCATTCAGCTGTTGTCAACGCAGAAGAGCAGGGGCTGTTTGTAAAGTTGGCAACCTTCTCAGGGTAGGGATGGTGTAGATAATTCCTGGCTTCTTATGTTTTACGCATTCAAGACCAATTGTGTCCACTCAAAAGTATTATAGTCAGTGGAGATTATACTCTGTAAGGAGGCAAAGAGGGTTTGTGAAAGAGGCTGAAAGACAAAGCCTGTGCGTGCCTGCCTGGATCACATAAACATGAGCCTTTTTGGTTGGTGTCTGGTCTATTCCAATGAGATTTGTATAAAAATTAAGAAGAGGAATGCAATACAAGCGTTTTAAGCTTTATTTTAACATGTCCTACATTTGTCCTACATTTTTGGGGTGTCCTACATTTTTTAACCAGGTAAGAATTTTGGCTTGGATGACAGGAATTTTTGGGAACTAGGGGGGAAATTTTGGGTTTGGCATCTGGTCACCCTGAAAATGATTCCTACACAAATAGGTAGAGCAGAAGGTAGATTGCTTGGATTTGTGAAGAGGGATGTGCAGTGCCACCTGTTCAGCAAATCAGGTGGTCCAGAGGAGGGAGATGAACATGAAGGAGGCAACTGTTGAGAAGATATTTGTTAAGCTATAAACTCCCTGCTGAACCCAAGGCAAGCCAGATATCTTGCACACAATGTTGGAAAATGGGGGCAAGATCTTTACTGTTGGCAGCCAAGCATATGAAGAGCTCAAGTCCTAGCAAGAGTGGAATGGACATGTGAGTGGGGAGCTGGTCAGGAAAGTCCTACCAAGAAGGAGAGACCATTGAGGCCCCTTCTGAACCAGCATAAGGGGAAAAATGTATATGCAGAGAACTGGGGTTGCAACCTTACAAACGCTTTCTCGGGGTTACAAAGACCTTATCCTGATAATCTCCCATCTGTTCCTCTTGTCCAGGGTATTTAAAATGAAAAATAAACACAACCACCCACGATGTGTTTGATGTAGCATGTAGTATGATCACCATATGGACCTGTCTTAGAAGTGTCCAGAAAAAAAAGTGTTTCAAATGCTAAATGTGTCAGGGGTAAGTGTCGTGTGCAAGTGGTGTGCTGTCCTTTTCTCACCCCAAGTGGCTGTCAGAAGCATTTCAAAATGTAAACAATAAACAATCAAAGACATTGATTGGTTTTCCATCTGAGTGATGACTTGTGGAAAAATATGACAAGGACTGCCCATGTCCTGCTTCTTCTCCTCTGACTCTCTGGTCCTTTTCTTGGTTGTAGAAAGCAAGCTGGAGGAAGATCAAGGCAACAGAAGTCTATTTCTTTTTTTCAGTGCCACTGTTGCAAATGATCACACCAGTAGGGCTGTAAGAGGCAACCCTGTTCTGATCACTTTCCACACATGACCAGTACAGGGTCACATAGCTTATCTCCATCCCATTCTCCTCCTTACCTGGATAGCAAGAAGGCCAGGTGGTCAAGAAAGGAAGTGGAGCTTCCATAAGGCTCCTTCTACTTACCTGCATTTCCAGCACCACCACCAATACCACCAGTTCTTTCTGCTCAGTCCTGTTGAAAGTAAAAATGTTTTACATCCTGAAAGCCAGGACGGTGTAGTGGTTAGGGAGTTGGACTGAGACCTGGAAGATCAGGGTTCTTATCTCCCCTCAGCCATGAAGCTTCCTGGTTGACCTTGGGCCGGTCACTCACTCTCTGCCTTAGAGTGTTGTAAAGGATAAAAAGAAAACTTTGGCACTTGCTTTGGCATGGGAAAGGTGGGGTATAAAATAAATATTGGTTTGCAGAACATCCTAGTTATTCTCCCAGCATCTTTCACTTAACCAGCTGGTTTCAAATAGGACTGGGCAAAGGAAAGGCAGCTAGTAAATAGTAGATGTGAGGTGGTGAGCCCTTTTGGGGCAGGGACCCATTAGCTTTTAATTAGCTATTATTATTTTTCCATTTTCTTTGTAAACCGCTTTGTGAACTTTTTCGTTGAAAAGCAGTATATAAATACTGTAGATAGATAGATTTTACCACACCTTACCTCACTTTCTTTGTATCCACCTTCCTGAAGAAGAGGCAGTAGTAACAGTGCTGGTGCGGCCATGTCCTTAGTTTTATTCATTTATTTATTTACATGAAAGGAGAAATTAGCAGGGAAATTAGCACCTGTCCAATTCAGGTGACAGAGCTGCTCAGGATGCTCCTGCCTGGGACAGGAGTTAAGAGGTCAAAAACATCTATCTGCTGTTTCCTAGTTTTCCATGCCCTAGAATTGGTTACCCGATGACACCGTTTCCCTGGTCAGACTAGAAAAAAGGCAGAATGGTTCACAAACCTTTTCTGAGGTACTGCTGTTAGTATAGAATTGTGACTTCTGAAAGCTTTGTTCATATGTAAAGGGAAGGGTATAGAATCTCACCAAAGTGTTTAATCTATAAAAACAAAAAATAAGGTTCAACTAGAAAGCTCTTTCCCCTTCTCTGTTAAAGCTTGACATTGTGCTTTCCGTCCACTGTGGGATCCATCTTGAGCCCCTGAATATCTGTGAAAACCTCAATGCTGACGTTAATGGGTTTAGAGGCAGACCAATAATGTTTCATATATTTCTTCTGGAAGTTTCCAAGCAGTTCATATTATCATCATTTTTTCCCCCTCACAAAGGCAACATGAACTTTGTATACAGGCTAAAGATTAAGGTTCCATGAAGATTTCAAAAAAAAGAAAAGAGAAGGACAATGTTGCTTCAGCAGACAATTTGTCACATAGCTTTTAAGTTTTACTAGCCCGGAGAGGTATCCAACAACTAAATAGTGAAAGGAAAGTGAATGATTAGCTGGCAGGCCTTCGGGCTACTGAAAGATAGTTTTAGTAGCCTGTCATGAAAATCTGTGGCCTGAGGCTCCAGGGCTACTTTTTATTTCCAAGCCTGTTATTGATTTTGGTATGAAGAAAAATAATTTGGTATTGTTGCTTAAGGTGTCACTGAGGAAAGGGGTGTAGGGGTTGAAAAAGGCAGCTTCTTTCATTTGCTAACTGTTTTTTCGTTCATATTTACATTTTATTACAACAGGGCCTGGGATGGTAAATGAAGGCATTTACTACTTAAAGGTACTACTGTCTTTATGAAACATGGCACACTAATCGAAAACACAAGTAAACTGAAAATTAAATTTAAAAGCCTATAATTTAGTATCTTCCTTGCCAAGAATGATGACTTCCATTTACGAAGAGAATCCGGAGCGGCTCAGGGTCAGCCTGGTGTGTGTGCCATTTCCAGGCCGATTGCAAAGGCTGATGGTGTTGATTAATTTCGAAGGACTCCGCTTTGTCTTCTCCAGCTCACTGAACAACTTCATTTCAGCTGATGAGTTCAAACAGAGGTCAGAACAATCCTCATTTCTGACAATTCCACAAAATGGGAATTAATTTTATGAGTTAGTACCACCACATTTAAAAACTAAGCTGGGAATAAAAAAAATCTCGGGCCAAGTTAGCATAAGGAGGGAGAAAGGAAATCTGTTTGCAAAGCCCTCCTAGGATAAACTAGTTTGATTAAAGAATCAGAAGAATATTGACTTAACCAAGCAGGTGGCTCCATGTCCCACATGATCAAATGCTGAGAAGTCAATCAGTTAGGGCCCTTATCTTTGGTAAATAGTGGAAGCATTTTTTGTTGCCCTCAATCATTATTTAGCAAACAATCTGGATGTTGTATTAAGCTTGGCACAGGCCTGACATGCCAAAGAAAGATTCCATGAGACCAAAGACACTACAACCAAAAGAAAATGTTTTGCATGGCTTTTCTTTGTCCTCTTGAATTATGTTGCTGCAATTGCCATCTACACTGTATTTGTCTCATTCTTTTGATGGTGAGGTTCAACCTGTATAATATTCCTACTAAAATAAATGCAGTCACTATTACAATTTTCTGTATGTGTGTTTGTGTATGTATAATATTACCATACATGACTGACTCACTCACTCACTCACTCACAAACTAATGTCCAGCCAAAACTGCTGAACCTAGAAGAATGAAATTTGGGGAGGATCTTCCTTATTTTGGGAAATTCAAACCAGAAGGGGATGAAAGGGGGCACAATGCATTTTTTCCCCATACTTTACGTTGAAGAATTGCTGACTGATCAACACCCAAACCCAACTCCTCCACCCTAGAAGCATGAAATTTGAAGAGCATATTCGTTCTGTGATGTAAGGACCCACTAAAAACCAATTTGTTCCCTGGTGGTGCCCAGTGTCCACTGGTGCCAGATACTTGATGGTGCTCGATGCCTGGTGCCTGACATGGGTTGGCTGGTGCTCAGTATGGTGCCCAATGGAGTCCACTGGTGGCTGGTGGTGCCTACTGCTGCCTACTATCCACTGTTGCCTCGACATGATGGACATGATGGTGGAACTAATAAACATGTTCATAAGCAAAGCAGATGGCAACTTGGCTCTTGACTCTGACCGTTGATCATGAGATTTTGTGCCTTCTCTGAAGACCCAGAAAAGGTGGAAAAACTGTGTCATTTCAACTGAAATGCTAAGATTTGGCAACCATAAAGAAGGGGATAGATGTGAGGTTTCAATAGCTAGGAATTTCCTCTGCATATACAGAACTGTGTATATACCAGGTTCTGTATACAAATATGGAGATAGATTGAGCCTTATTATGACACCAACATTCAAATTACCAGCCATGGAAATATCTGAATAGGATTGCACTGCACACCTTAGTAAGCATTACAGACTCTAAAATGTTCTAACGTGAATAAGAAACTGAGCTGAAGAGGAATTTATGGCCCACTCCTTTCTTCTCATTTTTATTGTCTCATTTTATCGTCTTCTTATTTTTATTGTCTCAAAGATGAAAACGTAATCAGGTTCCATCTGGGGCTTGGAATAATAAAAAATGACAATATTTTCCTAATTTTTGAAAAACAATCCACGTGTCTTTTCCACGTGGAAAACTAATCCATGTGTCTTATTGTGTCATATGTGTTGTGCTTAGATGCTATATCTGGAAAAATGTGGTAATGGGATAACTAACCAGGGAGAGTGAATAAAGAAAACAATCTGTTTTTCTTGTTTTCTATATCATCCTGTCATCCCATCCACAGATCTCCTATACTATTAGTATCCCATTCCTATGGGGCACTTAAAGGAGCAGATCTAGCAAAACACTGCCATAGACCTTGTGTGATGAAGAAAATGACGGCAACATCATCATATGCTATGTGGCCATCTGGCATTGTTATCTAGTTCCGAGCAGCATCTTTCTGGTGTTGCGACTATCACCAGCTGCTCCTGGCACAGGATTAATGCTCTGCTCTTCAATGGTGATGCAAACATGCTTTATGAGACATTTTTGACATCTAGAACTCAGTGCTGATGCTAAATGCCCATAGTACTGGGCCTTCAGACTGCAATCCTGTGCACACTTTCCTGGGGGTTATCCCCATGGAACTTCTTAGAAGTTACACATAGGATTGTGCCTTTATAGAATTAGAATTCAAAAATGGCATTCTTTGCAGCAATTCATTGCTTTTAACTCATTTCCTTATAAACAGAAACATAATATGTATAAAACAAAGAAGTAAAAAAATCATAACAGGTAATATCCACAACATTTATCAAAATTTAGTTATCATGTTTTGCATTGGACTCATTTGTTTCAAATGGTAATCCACAAAAGTCTATGGTACCCTAACTTGGCTATTCCTCAAGATGCCACAGGACTACATTGTTTTTACTATGACAGACCAAGGGTGCAATTCAATAAACATTTTCCTGGGATTATACTCCATGAATGCAATGGCACTGACACACTGAGTGGGCACGCTTATGATTGGACTGTAATACAACTGCCCTTTACACTACATGTTATTTATTCTGCTTATAACAGTTCCTTGAACAATGCAATGAAATATGGAAATAAAATAACACATAAAAATTTCAGCAACAGCAACAACATCAATAATACCTGTCCTGAAGCGTGTTTACATCTTATATGCATAACACACAGCATCCTACTTTTTTCTTCCAAAAGCCACATCTTTACTTAAGGATGTCAAAGACACCTACACTGTGCTACCTAACAGTCTAAAGCCACTTTCCTCTAAAAAGTTTCCTAATACTGTGGTACCTTGGTTTATGAGTATAATCTGTTCTGGAAGCATGCTCACAAGACAAAATGCTTGCATATGAAAGTGAGCTTTCCCATAAGAAATAATGGGAACACAGCTGATTTGTTCCACAAACCTTCAGTGTGTGCTGAAGGGTTGCAGAGTGAATTGTCTTGCCATCCCTGCAGCTGCCAAGGGCGCCTCCTCGCTGCCAACACAAGCAGCAGAGTGCTTGTGTTGGCGGCAAGGGGGATCTTTCCCTCCATGCCACCTCCTGCAACTGATCTCGGTTGCAGGAGGTGGTGGAGGAGGGTCTTCTCACCAGTACCACCAGTGGCAGCGCTTCACCACTTGGTGGCGAGGGGAACCTTTGTTGCCCCCTCCAACTGTGTGATGATCACAAAATTGGAAGGGTCGGCAGCAGAGGCAAAGAGTCAAGGAGCCTGGTTCTTTCACCTATTGGGTAAAGGCAGCCTCCACTGCACACCCGTGCAACTGGGTAATCATTGTGTGTGTGGTGTGTAGTGAAAGGGTTTGTGGTGCAGACAAGCATTGCCTCCACCACCCCCACCCCTCAAGCAATGGAACTTAGATGCTTGGTGGGTAGGGGGGGCAAAGGCAGCCCCTGCTACCCACCTCTGCGACTGCACGATTGCAGAGTTGCAGGAAAAGGTGGAGGGGAGCACAGTGCCTTTGGCTCCCAGACAGGTGGAGGAGTACCAGTCCTTCACCTGTCTGGGGGCCGAATGGAATTGCCAGAGTGGAATTGCATTCCATTGCCAAATGGAATTGCATGCTCACTGAGGCAACCTATCATTTTGACCCAGATTGCCAGCAATGCCTTGCTCAGTTTGCAAGGCATTGCTCACAAACTGAGCAAAGATTTCTGGGAAACCTTTGCTCGTCTTGCAAAATACTCACAGTTTGGGTCACTTGTAATCCAAGGTACCATGTTTCTGGATAGTTTCCCACTATCTCCTTTCCTTTATGTTTTCTGCAGTTCCCACATACTAATCTGCCATAGAAAGCTATGACAAATCCTCAGATTGTCACAATGAGTGCCGGTTGAGACCTCTGACCATGGCCTGTACATGCACATACCTCAGAACCAAACAATTATTTTTATGACCAAAAGTCTCCCCATCTATACAAATTGCAGAGCAGGCTAATTTATTAGAAAATAGATCTTTGCATTATTCCTTGCAAAAATAGATGTATATATACATCAAAAGCAAAACTACAGTATCATTTTCCACTGTGATAATTCAATATACTCCATGTTTTTTGATACATGCCTAATATGTCGTTTTAGCTACATTCTACAAATTACCCAGTGTTAATCATATTTTCTCCCAAACTAAGTCTAAATGTTCTCTCTCTGCTGAGTCACAATAAGGAAAATGGATTTAACATGACAGCCACATATTTTAACCTGTCAGTTCCCCACTGCTCAGTCTTAGTTAATTCATGTATATTTCATTTCATATTTATCCTCCACTTTCCTTTTCCAAAGAACACCCAAAGCAGCTAAAAAAAACCTCCACAGCAATAACATCAGAACATCAATACAAATAATATCAAATAATAAATTAGAACAATTAAGTCCACATTAGTGTAAAAAATAGACATCTTTTACATAGATACACCCATCATATATTGACATTTAACTAAACTCACAAAATATCAGCAACTACACTTTGACAAGATCATATGAATAACAGTACATTTCATGCACCCAGAGAAAATGGCAAATTTTGCACACATAGGGTGCATTTCTAACCAAATTTCCATCAGTGAGGTAAGGGCAATGCAGCTCCAAGGTAAGGAAATAAACATTCTCTTACTTGTGAGGAGACTTCCTTGACTGCCAACCAACTGCCGGGTACTGTGTATGGTCCACTTCTCAGCCATGTCAGTGCTGGAAAGTTGGTTACGATTTGGATTGCACACAGTGCCCCTCCATCCACCATCACCTCAGAGGAATGTTGATGTCCTAAAGACCAGGGTGGCAAGTTGGCTGCACTTTAAAATAATGGTTAATTGGTGTTACTGTGAATTTCACATATTTCTGCCCTGTCAGTTCAATCCTAACCCTTGGTTAGGCCAGCACAAGTTCTGTGCTGGCTGGGGGTGTTGCAGAAGTGCTGTAAGGCACTTCTGGGGATGGTTAGGACAGTGCACAGACATGTGTCAGCATCCCCATGTCCACAGAATGGGGAGTTGTACTGGCCTAAATTGGTTACGACAGTGCCCTGGGTTCCAATTCTTCATCACACTTGGTGGAACTCAAGAACTGGAACTCAAGCTTTGGGACTTTTATATACACCCAGCCAAACATCAACATTTTGGAGTCCAGCTATTGTAACGATGAGAACGGCAGCACAGAAGACCTCCGTATACTCTATGTGCAGACAGTGCTTTTTCCATTCAGTTTAGAAAGACTAGTCTGATTTAGAGCACAATCCTAACCATATCTACTCAAAAGAAAGCTTCATTGTGTTCAATGGGTCTTACTCCCAGGAAAGTGTCTTTAGGATTGCAGCCTTAGTCAGATATTGTTCCCACTGTCACATTAGCAACAAGTGCAGTGCTTTTCCTCAAGTCAGAGGCAGTTATTTGCATGTGACAGAATGGAAGAAGAAACCCTCCAGAAACCTCCTTCTTGCATCTGCCATGAAGGAAACGTTCTACCCCTTTTTGACTACAGCTGCAATCCTAAAGACACTTTCCTGGAAGTAAGACCCATTGAACACAATGGGGCTTACTTTTGAGTAGACATGGTTAGGATTGTTCTGCACATCACAGATTGTATCTGTTTATTTTCAAACCAAAGAATGCAGTGAAAGCCTTTGATAACCTATGCCCCAAATCCTATCTTCTTCCCCTCCATTTGTAACTATAATTGTGCCAGTGAAGGATGCTTTACATAAAAAACATAAAAAACCTACATAAAAAACCTCCGCTGAAAAGCTGGTGAAAGAACCTCCACTCTTGGCTGGGAGCCCCAGCATACTAACAAACCCATGAACATTTTACTGGAACAGGTAAGCCCTTGAAGGGGGATGGTTGGAGGCAGACTGCAGATGGAGTGGGTGAAACAGGCATGTATGCTGGATCCAAACTCCACTTCCAGGCAGGTTGCACAAGTCCTTGGCTCCTTGGATCTCTGCCACTGAAATTGGTGGCAAAGATCTAAGGAGACCCATAAGACCTGTTGCAGTACTATCTGGGCTAAAGAGAAAGTTTCTTCTTGCCCTGCAGCCAGTGGAGTTTCTAGGAGAGTTCTAGAGGGCCCTGGGCCCTGGGTACCAACTTTAGGGGGAGCGGTGAAACTCTGGGGTAACCAAAATTACTAAAATTGCTAGAATCCTTTGCATTAACTCCATCAAGCCATATCCCATTTGGATGTGTATTTTCCAGCTGAATCCAATGCAAATAAAACCGCTTTGAAAAATCTCCTTCCAATCAAATGTTATGGCCAAAAAAACCAAAAACAATGCCTGGAGCCATATGGAAAGTGAAACGAAGCCATATCATGCCTTTATTCATGAGTAGTCAGGCAAATGTGCATTAGTTCATTGGAAAGGGCAGACTGAGAGGAATTCAAATCTCCCAGAAAGGTCCTGCTCCAATGAACGCAGCCCCCAAAAATCAACCCAGAAGGAAACTCCTGATAATTGCATTGAGCTCTATGGAAAGTGGGACTGAGCTACACAGCCTCATGAGTAAGCAAAGGTGCGTTGGCTCATGTTCAGGTCAGGCCAAGAGGAATCCAATACCACCAGAATGATCTCAATTTAGTGAAAGTAGAGATCAACAAGAGCTTCAGAAGGCAACGTCACCCCCTCAACCCCAAAAATAAAACATTTAATTGGTAAGGTGATTTTTAAATATTAATGAATATCTAATTAATTGTATTAATTAATATTGATAAGAATTAAATAATTTTGACATATAGGGTGACAAAAAATTTTGTGGACTCCAGGTGCCAAATGACAGCTAGTGGATATCACATCATTTAGTGGCTCTGAATTCCGCAGACTAATTCTGTGCTGCTCTCAACTGTTCTCCTCTCTTACCCAGATTCAACCCGTGTACTTTGCCCTGAACCGGTTTCCATCTTCTTAGTCTCACCATTATGTTTCCCCTTTTTGGATTGCATTAGAGACAGCTGCACAGAATCATGAAACCCAGGAATCAAAATAGTGCGTACTTATCACTGTATAGCCAAAGCATAACATTAGTTCCTCCATAGACAATTTCTAGTATGAGGTTAAAATAGTTTGCCAAGGTAAAATGGATATTTCAAAGGAAAGCTACCAATAGTTGCCATGACTCAGTTGGTTAGCATGGCCCATTTATTACAAAGACAAACACTCCAGATTGGATTTTAATTCTTCACATTCACTCTCCTTTCTACATTCAAGCCACTTGGCCCTAGAGCAAACATAACACCGTTTGTCCTTTCAGCCCAGTCCCTCCAGCATTCCTTCTTCTGACCTTTGATGAAACAGGTTCAGTGAGAGAAAATTCCCACTGATCCAGTAGTGAGCCATACATTCGGCATCAATAGCTGCATCAGAAGTGTGTTCTGTGCCAGTGTGAGCTTTCTTGTCTTTATTTACATTCCATTAGTAACATTTGCATTGCTGGTAAGTGGAAAATACGTGCATTTTTTAAAATTTCTGTAAAAACAATATGTGCCATACAGATATTACGTCAGACTAAAATGTTTTATACAGAAAGGTAGGTCACTGAATTCTGGCCCAGTTTAAATAGATACTTGTTGTATAAAGTTCTGGACCGATACCTGGGCACTCAAGAGTCACAAAAAGCACCTTAACAGATATATACTGTAAGCACTTTAAGGGATGTGTAGAATTGTTTATTGAACAGTGTTATGAATCTACTCTACCTTCATTAATGAAAGTAGTAACTAGGACATCAGTGAATCAAAATAGTTCATTTCAAATGGCAAAAGTTGATTATTATCTTTGTATTCAAATATTTTTCTGCAAGTAGAAAAGTGATTGCCATGAAAGAGTCGTTTTGGAGCTTTACACAATAGATTTTACCACCTGGAAAAGTTTAGCATCATCTGCAAATGTGGCCACTTCTCTGCTTATCTCCAACTCTAGGTCATTTATCAACCCATTGAAAAGCATCAATCATAAGAACATAAGAAGAGCCTCCGCTGGATCAGGCCAAGGCCCATCTAGTCCAGCTTCTTGTATCTCACAGCAGCCCACCAAATGCCTCAGGGAACACACAAGAACTGTCCAGGTGCCCTCCCTTGTATCTTGCATTTTGAGGTTGCCCACATCTCCATCTATATATGCACATACATACATACTCCCATCAATGCTAACCCTCTTGTACAAGCCCATCTTATCACAAAACATTCTCTAGTGCTTAAGGAATCTAACATTCTCCTCTAAACACCATCATGTCATCCATTCATTGGGCCCCTTAAGCTCCACCTGCCTGGTTAGCCCAGTGCATGAAACAAGTAGCACTTTTGAGAATAATATCTTTGGGATCCTGGTCTGGAGCATCCTACCAAGCATCTTAAATTGGCCTATCGGACCAACTGACTACATTTCTGCATGTCACTGGTGCCACCACGTATTGCATATACAACTGCCATGAGCACTTGTATATCTCAGCAATATGGCCTATCTCAGCGAGATGTGATACCCACAACTTTCACAGTAGCTATGTGGTAGCTATGTGGCAAGTAACTATGTGGTCCAACTCATACATCTATCAAAGGCTCCCTCCCCTAACTATGTTAGAACCACCCACTATAAGAAGCCTTTCTTTGCTCCCCAGAGATTGGCAGAGGAGCATCTCCTGAAGAAGGGCCTCTACTGGGGGATTGCTTTCTGCTTCTCCTGAATGACATGCTCCATCATGAAGACTTCTTTCAATAGCTACAGAGAAGCTGTAACACCAAGGGTGGGATAACAACTGCATGTTCCTTGAAATCTTGGAGAGATACTTCTCCTATGCAATTTTCAATAATTTTTTAAAAAAATGTTTGATTCCCTTTCCCCATAACCTTTCCCTTTCACCTGAACCTGTTCCTATTTTTGGCCCACCGCTAGCGATCCGCTCGCTACCGTAAGGCCAAAAACCCGGGCGGACCAGTTCGCCCGGGCAAGCCCATCACTGTGCCTGCGTCAACATACACATCCTCTTTAGGACGTGATTGCACCTGCGCCAACCTTGGCGTATATGCAGTTTGCCAGGGTTGGGGCCCGCCCCTTGCCCTGCCCTCGCCCCGCCCCTCACCCCACTCCTCGCCCCACCCACCCATAGCATAGCGCAGCATAGCGCAGCGCAGCACAGTGCACCCTCCCCGGCCCGGCCCTGACCCTCCCTGGCACCACCCCTGACCCTGGCCCTGCCCCTGACCCCCGTCCCACCCCCTGACCCTGGGCCTGGCCCGCCCACTTCCGGGGAACCGGTTGTTGGGCCAGGCCGGACCCACCTCTGCAAGGCTATAACTGTAAAATTATAAAAAATATTGATATTGCATTGTCAGCCTCAGCTTCTACATGCTTCCTTATGGAACTATTCAGTGGCATAATTGGACACTTTGCTAGGTCCCAGCACACAGAATAGAGTTCCCCTATGCTCATGTGTTAGCATGTGTTCTATAAAGCACATCCAGGGACAACTTGTAGTGTGAAATGGTACAACCCCAATAGGACTGTGCCACCTGGTGATTCTCAATGTGTTGTTTTTTGCTCTTAGCAATGGTCATGATAGAATTATGCTGATTAGATCCACAAAGCAGTCATCACCAGCCAAGGAGGCCTGGGACCATCTGCCCTTCTCTTGGCAGTGATCATCATGGCACCTGACATCAGCCAGATAATGTTAGCTCCATCGCTGAAAGGGGCTATGAACTATGATCAGAGATACAGCCCCATCAATAGACATCTATTTTCTGCTTTGCCATAAATGTCAGCATCCATAGACTTGCTCACTTATTCAGGGCTCTGCTGAAGGTTAAAAGGCCTAGGAACGATTTTATAAGCCAAGCTTGACACTTATTATTGCCTCTGACCACACACGCTAATATAAACTTAGAACTTTGTAATAAAAGAAGAAAATAGGTTGCCTTTAAGTCAATATTTTGCACCAGTGACACAAAATAAAATCTCTTGATGTTTGAAAGAAGCAGCTTTCAAAAACAAAGATTCTTTGAAAGCAAAAGGGGAATAAAGGCCAACGATGGTAAGAATATTATTATTTTTCCTTTCGCTCTTCACTCCCCCCCTACCCAACACCACATCCACAACCCACATTACAATTTTATGATGCACAAAGTGGAAAACTTTCCAAAATGTCAGGTTTTGAGCAAGATTATGATGAATAATGTATTTCGATACAGCTTTGTCAAACTGCTCCATAGTACATACATTTGTAATTTCTTAACACTGAATTTGCAGGGAAGTGACACTAATGTGCTCATGTTGTTCACACTTGTTTACAAATGGAGGCAGTTGGGCTCAGAGCTTCACATGCAAGTGTCCAGACACTGACGTGACTCGCCTGAAAGCCTTGGCAGGAGGGGGGAGGGGGAGAAAAGTGTGTCGTGTTAAAAATTCATAAAGAACACTGCTTTTTATTTCAAGAGTAAAAGGAGCAAAAGGTTCTTTGCAGTGCCCAGGGAAACTGAAAGTTCAAATATTGTGAAGTTGCAGGAGCAGATCAGAGCCTGGGATTCACAGTGAAAGGCTACAAGGCAGGGAGTTCTTTGTCGCATCTTGGGGAGAGTTCAACTTAGGGAGAGCCTACAGAGCCAATTTGCTAGGGCTTCCTTGGTTTCTAAAACGAGCCTCTCTTCTTTTATGTTATGTTGGGTAAGAACTATGAACTGAGAATTCGAAAACCATCAGGATGGGGAAGGTGATCTGAGCATCCTGAGCATCAGGATGGGGAAGGTGATCTGAGACTAAGCTACTTGTGACGTGGTCTACCACTGAATCCAAAGCAGTGTGGTAGGAGGAGGGGCTGGAGGATTGGGCCCTAACTTAGTGATACAGCACATGGCCCAAGTTCCATTCTCTTTCATCCTCAGGTATCTCAGTCTAATTGCTACTACTGGCAGTACTGAACTAGATGCTCTCTCTCTCTCTCTCGCTCTCTCTCTCTCTCTCTCTACTCTACTATACCATACTATACTATACTATGACAGACAGACTGACTGACTGAATGATTATTGCATAGGCCTACATAAGAGACTTATTTTAGTTGCCAAGGATAATTGAACAAATCTAGGAAGTTTTTGTGGTGCCGAATTCTAAAATGGTGTTAGTTTTATCTGACTGGCTCTAGTTTGGAAGACTCTGCATAGCCACATTACATGCCATAGCTTTCACATGAGCAAACTGCTTGAATCATGTGGCTATGCCATAATCAGTAGGGTTCCCAGAGAGAAGGCACAACTCTAAACTGTGAAGGGACAATTCAACATGCCATGTAAGTGGCCGCTCTCCACACCTTCGGAGCCATTCCAAATCACCCATGGCTATCTGTGGAAAAAATGTTTCCCATAAAACTGGTCCCTGGAGCCAAAAAGGATGAGAGCTCCTGCTCTACTGGGCATTTTTTCTGCACGTAGTATACATTCAAAGAAAATAGTTAAATGGTGTCCACAAGAATTTGGGACTGTGGTGGCGGTGGAGAGATTTTTATGGTTGCAGATGGAAGAAACTGAAAAAGGAAAGGTTATAAATAAACGATGATAGAAAGTCCAGATATGTAAATATAAAGTTTGTGCAGGAAAGATAATTAATGGGAAGGAGTGTGTTATTGATTTTTTTTAGTGGAAAATTGCACATAATAATGTGACTGGCCAAGAATGAAAGGTAACTGGTGCAAAGGGAAATTGACAGTGCAATCCTAATCCCCAGTTAGACTGGCACAAGTTCCTTGCATTGGCTTGGAGGTGTACCAAAATTGCCATAGGTCACTGTTGCACCACTCTTAAGATGAGGTTAGGATGGCGCACGAACATGCACTGGTCTCCCCATGCCATCACAGGAATGGGGAGATGGGTGAGTTGCACTGGCTTAAATTAGTTGGGATTCCACCCTTAGAGCACAATGTCTACTCCAAATCAAGACGCATTATAGTCAGTGGTACTTACACCCAGGAGTGTGGACAGGATGGGGCCCTAGGAAGCCGTCCTCAAAATGGAGAAACTCAATAAGAGACCAAAGAGAAATTTAAAAATACTGTTATTTTTATCAATCTTCTGGAGAAGGATTCAAAGGTCTGAGAGGACACATTGGAGAGACTGGGGGGACCGTAGAAGTCCAGGTGAATGGGCTGCTGGCAAAGAATATTCACTGTTGACAGAAGCAAGGTAATGCCCATTTGAAAGAATCATTTGAACTAATCTCATGCATTGGTGGGTTCTAAATTAAGTGTAACAGCTCTGGGAAAAAGCTCTAGGCATAATTGGATAACTCAATGAAAACAAGAGGCAGCCAAAGAAAACAGTCTGGGTCCTCTTTAGGAAGGCACAGATAGAGACTACTATGCATATAGAATGGAAACAAAGAGTTTATGGAAGAGCTGTTGAATATATTATATGGGGGAGACTGACTCCAAGCAGCAAGGCATGAATGTCTTTGAGACAAGTCAGAATTTCACCCTTAGCAGAATGGAGGGTGCATGATGGATGCAATATGGGAAACTTTTACCAAGAGAGTGTTAGAACAAGAGGTCCTGTTGGAACCATCCAATTAATAGATGAGATACAAGTAATGTATCTCATCTATTATGTCTCCCTGAAAAGGGAAATAGAGTGGCAACTCTAGCTACTGGCCTGCTCTGTTTTATTACCTGTGCGCACCAAATGAACACCCAAGACTACAGATTTTGGGAGAAAGGGCCACTTTAATGAAAGGTAGCAGGGTACACAAGAGTTATGGAGACCTGCAGCAAATATACAACACTGGGTGGTGCAGGGACTGGAGTACTGTGGCACTAGAAATGTATTTGCCGAACCAGGCATGCACCTGACATTGCAAGTCTTGCTCCTTTACAGGCAGTGCTGCTTATTATGTTATGAGGGTAAGAACCCCTGCACTGGATAGTGCCATCTTGTGCCACTAACTGCACAATCCAGAGTAACTGTGGGAGATCTTACGTCGATGTAAGAAAAATTTACTCTGGATTGCTCTATGAATTTCCCATACGTTTCCTCTAGGTGGTGCCATAACTATCTCAACGCAAATGTCTCTTAAGAGCTCCCGTAGTTACTCTGGATTGTGCAGTACACCCCTGAGGCAGCACCTTCCCAGTACTGCACCTCATCCAGGCCTCAGTGCCACTAAGCCCCTTAGGGCCATAAGTGGGTTCTTCCCTTTTGTTGCAGCCCACATAGTGAACACCAAAAAGGCCTTGATTAAGCTACCCAGAGGCGTAGCTAGATGGTTGCAGTGGGTGCATCTGCACTAGGCAACAAGCTTCAGGGGGGCAACAAGCTGAGATTGACACTAATGGCTAAATAGGGGAATAATGGGATCTGTATGAATGAAAATACCATCATGTTATATATTGCTGGAAAAGCAATTTAATGCAGAATGCAATGAAACAAACTGCATTGGAATATCTATATTCTTTCCAACATTATGGCCAATTAACCAGAAAATGAAAATACAAAAGCCAGGGTGACCATATGCTCAACTTCAAAATGTAGACAAGGGTACCCAAAAGTCTGGATTTTCAGTTGAAAATTCGGACTTCTGGAGGACCTTGTCCTACATTTTTAAAAAAAATTTTTTTTAAAGTTCATCCAGGCAGTGCATCCAGACAGACCGGTCGCCTTGGAGCGCAGACTGCTCAGCAGGCAGACCACTCACCTCAAGGGCGCCTGGATGTGAGCGGTCTGTGGAGGGATGGTGCGCAGCCGCAGACCGCTCTGTCAAAGAAACCGGGAGGTCTCATATAGAAAAAAACACAGGGGATGGGGATAGAGGGGTTGTGCGCATGCGAACAGCCTCTATTTCTGAAGAAATAGTACGACGACAACAAAATCTTCAACTCCAGGTAGCAAATAGGTGCTTTTAGCTATGCCACTAGCAGAGCAAATGGTGGAGAGCTGCTAAGGAGGAGTAGGCAGGTTTTTCCCCAATTTTCTTCTTAAAAATACCCAGGGATGACAGCACTTCCAGTTGTGACATCATTTTCTGGGACAACATTTTGAGTTTTGCACCGGGCTACATGATCATTAGCCACGTCCCTTCCTGCACCATCTGCTACCACAAAGTGACCGATGTTTAGTCTCCTGCTGGTGAAAAATGCTAACAGTGAAAAATACTCTTCAACTGCCAGTCATGGCCAGCAGCAAAAGAAAGTCCTAACTGGCCCCATTCTGTGACCAGTAAGTATCAGATTGTTTCTAGGGTGGTTGGGTAGGAGTTTGTACATGTGTCCACATCAAAATTGTGCCAACTGCAGGTTGTTTAAATCCCTTAGTCCCTGCCAAGCCACATCTCCCACAAACAATCACTACCTTGATGACCATGTGTCCATCTGGTGGCTGGACAACCCCTGATCAAAAGTTTACTTCATTGATTGGCAGACTGTTTTATGAAATTCAAAGAAGTGATGCTTGAGTGCTTTGAAGTCTCTTCTCTATATCCCTCAATTGTCTGTGGGATTTTTCAGACTCTGTGTTTGCCTTCTGTATGATAAACACGTGTTTTCATCCTCATGAAATATCTTCTCCCATCTTCTTCAACCATCATGTAGGAGGAATGACACCATTTGTGAGAAAGAAAGAAAGAAAGAAAGAAAGAAAGAAAGAAAGAAAGAAAGAAAGAAAGAAAGAAAGAAAGAAAGAAAGAAAGAAAGAAAGCCATTCCTTTTGAAATGAGGTTTCCAAATAACTCTTATCCCTTCTTGGACCAGAGTATTGTACTGAGTATTGTACTCAGGGAGTACAACAGAGCTAGGGAGAATATTGTACTTTAGGGAGTTTTGCCTCTAAGTTTTAACAGGAACAATTTGAAATCCAGTTTCCAACCAAACTCCTTTTTTCCAGTCCTTACTAATTTTGCATTTGATCTTTATTCAGCAGCTGCCTGTGAGATTGCGTTACTTGAAGGGTGCCTGTGTATGTGTGTCCCTATCATATAGCAGCCAAGGGCAATTTGTTCATTTGAAACCTGCTTCACTGCCCACACATTCCACTTACTCCTTATTCTCTTTCTTATGACAGTACAGTCAGCCCATATCTTATATGAGTCTTACCTTCCAGTGTCAATGCCTAAAGACAGACCTTAAAATTACCTTAAAATTCCTTACAGTCAAAAACTATCTACTGTGGGTACCATCCTAACCAATTTATGACAGCACAGCTCACCCATCTCCTTGTTCCTGTGGTGGCATGGGGAGGCTGGCTCATGTCTGTGCATTGGCCTAGACCCTCAAAGTAGTGGTGAAAAAGGGTTATATGATACTTTATGATACCCCCATGCCAGCATGGGACTCGTGTCAGAACCTGCGCTGGCCTAACTGGGGAGTAAAATTGCAGTGCCACTCTTTAAAACTATGAGAGGTAGCTGGGAACTGAGACCCAGTTCCATTTGTACCCCCTTTAATAGCTGGCATTTGCTCATATGAAAGCAAGTAAATTGTTGGACAGCTGCAGGTGAAGAAGATGATGGGAAATTGGGATATCCCCAAAATTGAAAGACTTTGGCCTCCATCCCATGGGATGAAATCTGTCACCATAGAGAACAAGTTGGGCACCCCAGACCCAGAGTTCTGAAATCAGAAGAAAGACTTTTCCAAGTGCCAGGCATGATTTTTTTGGAAGGAAAAATTTAATGCTGGAAGATACCAAGAGCACAATCTTTACCATGTCTACCCAAAAGTTAGCCCCATTGTGCCCAATGGGTTTTACCCCCAGGAAAGTGTTTTTAGGACAGCAGCCAATGTTGGGGAATTTTGGGGTGTTTTGGAGAGGCTTGCAGAGGGTGACAGCAAGGGGCAAGCCAGACAGCACAGAATGTGCCAACAACGAATTCAGTCTTTCATTCAGATAATGCATTCCTAATTCTGGAAAAATTCCAAATCCAGAACTCTTCTGGTCCTAAGTGTTCTGGATGCAGGATACTCAACCCATAATACATCTCCCTCCATCCCTTTTCCCATATGTCTGCAGTACAGGCTTCTTCTTGTGCACCTTTCTATTATGCAGGAATTTGCTTTGAGAACACACCTACCAATACTCAGATTTTCTGAAGTTTCAAACTACACCCCCAAAACTAAACGAATGGAAAATATACAAGTCTTTTATAGACATATAGCAAAGGTGGGAAAGTAACACTTTGATGACATTCTTCTGCCAGCCCATCGCGCGGAAAGAGGGCCTCCTGTTAAGTTAAAATTTTCCTGTGATCTTCAAAGCTGCCTGAAACCCTATCCATAAGGTGTCCCTCTGCGAAAGGAAGTCAGCAAGGCTTATCAAATCTATTTTTGAGTCTTGCTCTGTGTTAAGTGCCCATTCCTTAAGATTCACTGGGTCTGCAAGCTTTTACTATCAGCGTATTTATTTCACCTTCTAAATGAAATCCAATTTGAAGCTATTAATATTAATGCACTGAGATAATTCTGATGATGAATTAATAAAACACTTGGACTCTCAATATGCTGTTTGCTCTTGCCATTTAATGATGCTCTTAACCGGGAGGAGGAGGTGGAGGCCGAGATAGAGCTGGCTCCAGCAGGAGCCTGAAAATTAGAAGCCTCTTCATTGTTTTAGCTTGCTGCTTTAATGGCAATCGATGGCATTGATTTTGGACTAGAAAAGTATTTACTAAATCTTTACCATGTGCTACAATCCCTATTTAGATTCTTGAAGTATCATCGGGATGTTACACTTGCTTAAAGTATTTTAATTGCCTGCAAATAACAAGCCTGAATGTGAAATACATTTAAAAGGGGAAAAGTATTTCAAATCTTTATCATTTTCTACTTTTCTTGTCAATGATTTTTGTTTTATAAAGAAAACCAAAGCCATAAATGGTGGCATTATTAAACTGCCTGAGTGGTAGATACTCTTTTCCTCCCTGAAGACACCGTTTCTCTTTAAGAAAAGCAGGTGTCAGTGGTAGTCTCATTATTTTACAAGAAGAATCCCAGGCTGCTAAGTCATTTTGTTGAGATAAGTCTGATTCACTTACTTTATACTGCTGAACTCCATACTATCTTGAAAATATGGGCCTGAATTACATACATGACTTTTAACATTTGTTTTATATTGCAGTCAAACGAAATAATGGCACATGGCTGCCAGTTTTTATTTAGTAAATAAATATTATGCAAACATTCTCTCTCTCTCTCTCTCTCTCTCTCTCTCTCTCTCTCTCTCTCTCTCTCTCTCTCTCTCTCGCACACACACACACACACACACACACACAGGGTGACCAGATGACTGGAAAAACCCGGATTTGTCTGGATTTTAGCCTCCTGTCTGGGTGTCCTACATTTTTGCATCATTGTCCTACATTTTGGCTTCATTTTGAAACTTCATGATAGTGCATAGTACCCCATCATGCCATATGTCATTGGATTCATATTGAAGAGCAGATTCCGATGCAAAAATCAGTTTGGAGATATCTCCCTCCTATCAAAAGTTATGGTCAAAAAACAGAAAAAACCAAAACAAAAAATACAGGCCTGGGATTAGGAATTTTGGCCTTGGGATTCAGGAATTTTGGGTTTGGTATCTGGTCACCCTACACACACACACACACACACACACACACACACACAGTAGTAGACAATTTTTTATATAACAGTTGGATGCAGGTTCTAAGGTTGTAGCTATTTGTCCAATCTAGAAATTCATGAGAAAGGTTTGTTTGTGCTCTTCCTACCAGATAAAGATGGTCTTTAAAAAACAAACAAACAAAAAAACCTATGGTGAGAGAACTGGCTACCGTATCTCCTCCACTTGGAGGGGCTACTGAGCAGATTCAGCACACTTTTTTTCCAAACTACAGTATATGAAAGTATGATTTTGAAAAATGAGAATGGCTGTTTTAAGCTTATTTTAAGAACCAAAGAACAGCCTCTGCTGGATCAAGTCTTAGGCAAATCTAATCTAGCTTTCGATATCTCACAGTGGCCCATTTGATGCCTCCAGTAGCACACAAGGCAACAAGAGACCTTCATGCTGGTGGCCGCCTTGCTTTCGGCATCAAAAATAAGAAGGGTGCACAAACACAAAATGGCTTAGACTCTGTGAAAACAGTAGTACCTGATTGGTATTTAGGCAATTTCAAAAGTTGCACAATTGTTAGAAGTATTCTTAAACTTTGTTTGTTTGTTTGTTTGTTTGCAGAATTATTTTCACCCCTAAGGAAAATGTGCAGAAAATAGTGTTATGTGTTTATTTTTGTTCCAATAGAGATAGTTTAAGATTCCCTTGCTTTAAGTGGAATTGAACCAACAACCTGAAACTTCTGTGTTTTCCATCTTATTGGGATTAATAGGATCCCAGATTAGATCTCTGCCCTCAGATTGAGACCCCTGGTCAGCCAGGGGTCTGAGACAAGGAGGTATGCTTGACCATGGGCACAATCCAGAGCAAGTTCAGCCTGCTTTGCCCTAACTACTCTCTCCTAACTATTCTGTATCCAGAGCAGAAAGTTACGCTGCATCCAGAGAGTCAGGAAGCCTGGGCTGCCCTAACTGCTGCAGAGCATGCTAAGTAATTGACACATGGGGAGGACTTGCTCCTGAGGAGACCTCCCTCAGATCACACTGAAGAAGGAACAGCTGTGGTGCCTACATTATAAGGAAGCCCAGCAGTTCCTGACAACCAGTTACAGCTGCAGTTCTTCTAGTGCAAGATGGATGCTTGGAGTGGCCTGCTTACGTGCTCTTAGTGGGTTAGTGGGCTAGTGGGCTGCCATAGTTGTGCCATATCCTGAGGTTGAGAGGCAGGGATTGCAGCCAGGCTGGCCAAGAACTCAGATTTTTGGTCAACACTACCATTCTTACTCAGGCCTTATCATGGACCCCTATGGGTCTACTCATTACTATACCTGCTCCTGAGGTGGTATATCTCTGAGGAACTGGAAGAGGGCATTTCTGCCTTGGAAACAGGCTCTGGATACAGAGTAACTGCTCTGCCCTAGGCAATGCTAAACATGCCCTCATCATGCCTCGCCTGAGCTGCCTAGGCTGCCCCAGTTAGGGCAGAGCAGGTCCACCTCTCTTAGGGCACCCTATGTTGCCTTGCTCTGCCCTAAGCCTCTTCCAGAGTCATCTTGCAGTTGCTCCAACCTAGTGTTAGATAGGGCAACCCAAGGGCTCTTATGTGGACAGATTAGTTGCTCTGGATTGTGCTGAATATCTTGTTTTATATCCAAACACCACTGTAGAAGGGACCAGAAACACAATCCTAAACATGTCTACTCAGAAGTAAACCCCATTGGGTTTAAATGGTCTTACTCCCAGGAAAGTGTGTTTAGGATTGCGAGCAAAATCTCAAGAAACCAAGTCCATGCATCTGCTCTGGTGTATGGTTCTCATTTAACTTGTGACCCATCAAATTGAATATATACTGTACATTGTGATCTGTTGAGGTCTTTGCACTCCTCGTCTTGGTACCCGCCTGCATTTGCAGCAATCAGATTGTTGCCAATATCTGGTGGCCACTATGCATGGAAGGTAGTCTGTGTTGACCAGCTGTGTATTGCAACCTGCCAGATGCTTGACAACTCCAATGATTTGGCAGTCCTGGCGGCACTGGAAACTGGAGATGTATTGACCCACTGGTGGGCCCCTGTGGACAGATTGTATCTAGCTTGATGTGTTATGGGTTGTATGGGAAGATTCTCCTTTTTTGGTGAACTTTCTTCCAGCCTAGTGGTGAAGAAAAAGAAGTGTGTGCCACAAGAGTGAAATATCAATACAATAAATTACAAGGCAACCCTCACAATTTGACACACCCAGTGCAAACCAAACAACTCAGGCCAGCTGCCATCTGGTGATCACATTAAAAAAATCTGTACTGTTTAGGATAGTTCCTTAAGGCTTGAAAGAAATTTTGTGAAAGCTTAAAAATACAGTGTCAATCTCTCATGCACACAGCCTGCTCCCCATAGCTTTCAGCTCTAAATGGATAATGTGGGCTATATAATTAATAGATACTTGGACAGAATGGAAATATACTGTTGTTTATTCCAAACAGACTGCCAAACAGCATTGAAATTTAAAGTAATGACTGCTTTTAATTAAAATGGGGTAGCATCTGTGGAAAACAAAAAGCTTTCTGCTACCCATCAATATTGTACTGTGCTTGTGAATGTGAGTGAGACATCATGGCTCAGCGAAAGTGAATTCCCAGCATCTCCAGGTAGGGTAGAGAAAAATTCCTATATAAAAAGTTTGAGATATTCTATCAGCCAGTATTTCTGTAATATTCTGTAATAGTGGTTTGGAAGCTGAAATTAGGCCTGCAAAATCTAGATATAATCTCGCTCAGCTGTAAAGCTTCCTGAGTGCCTTTAAAACTCTCATTTACAGCCAAGTCCACAGTAACTACGTGAGCAAGTAAGACACATTACGTCCACCTGTAGTTACTGCACCACCTAGTGAAAACCTATGGGAAATTCATGTTGCAATCCAGAATAAATTGTTCTTACACTGAGCAAGGATTCCCCGTAGTTACTCTGGATTTCACCCTAAATCACAGTCTCACATACTGCAGAAGGTTGTTGTGGGAATCCTGAACACCCTAGAAGAGTGGTATAAAAATGTGAATAAATTCTAACCTATATACATAAAAGCCTTGTGTGTGAGGCATCCGCATTTCCATGTCAGTCAAGCCGGCTGAGGGTTCTGTTCCCATGTCCTCTAAAGCAGAGAAAACTGAGGGTTCTATCCATTCCAACTGTCAACTTTCTATTCCTATTTCAACTCATTTCCGACTATCTCTGGCCAGTTCTCTGAGAGGCTAACTGGACAATTGTGAAAGATAGAGTGATGAGAGATATATATCATCCATTACATAGGAAAAGGTGCTTTACTGATAAAGTTATATTGTACCTTTGCAAGCAACAGCTGCAGGCTGTTACTAGTTAATAATAAGATGAATCAATAGTCTGATTCAGCATAAAGCAGCTTCCTATAAAATTTCTGACATTTATTAGGTAAAAGGGTGTTGGTATTGCGTGTTCCTGACTAGTCTCATGGCCATAAATGAAACTGTCAGAAATGCAACTGTCTGAATATTTGTAATCCAGCTGGTCTATGGAAAGTTTGGTTAGGATTCATGTCTCATACAGCCCTTAAGGACAGAAATGGTTTTAAAAATAAGCTGATGACTGAGGAAAATGTTAGAAAAGCCAGTGGGCAAGGTGACTGAAGGAACAACACAGAAAAAAATAACAGGGAAAACCAAATAAAAGAAGAATAAGAAAACATGAAGAAAAGGGAAGCGGAGATAGGAAACTCAGGCAAAAAGGAATTGACAAATGGGGGCTGTAACAAAATGTCACCATGTTTAAGATGATTAAGATTAAAATAAATGCAGTAGGGTGACTGAACAACAGAAAGATGCAGGGATGGGCACTCGACAGGTTGACTTGGATTGTGCAAAACCATGTTTTCTCACCACTCAAGTTGACTCAAGTCACGGACGTCGCTGACCCCGATTGAACTGCAGCTCAGAGTCAGTGACGAGAAAAAGAAATTAGCTTTTCAAATTTTAACTGAAATGCAACCCTGGAATGGTGCAGAAATGCCTTACAGAACTTTTGCAACACCCCCAGGCCAACATGGGACTTGTTCCCAGAGTTATGCCGGTCTAACTGGGAGTTAGGATTGGAGCCTATGAGACAGTTGAAAGTATTGTCTTTGGTGAGGCAGAGGTTGTTCCCAAAGAACATGTTGTGCTCCCATTTTTAGATCCCTCTTGTAGTAACTGGTTATTTATTTATTTATTTATTTATTTATTTATTTATTTATTTATTTATATAAGAAGAAATTGTTTTCTTCTTGTTTTCTCACCCTCCATAGGTGGTGTATGTAAGTTATCCTCAATCTCGGGTCCTCCACCAGAGGCCTGGGAGTTTGAGGGTTCTGCGCAGTATCTTAGCTGTTCCTAGCAATGCACTTTTCTGGATATATATCCTTCCTTTCTTCCCACTTTCTTTGCACTGGTACAGTGTTGGTGCTTGTATTGGGAAAGGGGCTAGCCCTCAGCGTGATGTTTGGACTTCCTGAGTAAATTTCCTAAGCCATCTCATTCATGTACAGAAGTAGATTCCATCTTAATTAGCAACGTAGTTAGCGACTTAACTGGAGGTATGATATCACGGAAGGTCAGTGAAGACAAGTGAGTGGGAGACTAGAGAGGGCAGTGCAAATATGCAGCCAACATTTGTAGTTTGGGGAAAAATCATTGAGAAAGGGGTTTGTTTTTGGTGTTTTGGTTTTTTTGCACAGTTGAAAATATTAGCAGAAAAAAGCCAGGAGTTGCCTAACCACAACTTTAACCCTAAACACAATAAACTTTTAAGAATTACTGCAGCACCACTCATGGTTATGTAACTCTATTTAAGAATCAGTTTTCTCTTGTATTGTTAGATCTAGTTTTATGTCTTACAAAAAAAGTTGAGGGGCGGCGGAAGTAAGCATCCTCACGGCGTATCACTGCTATAGCTGATGTGTATAAAAGCCTTCCTCCCTGCTTTTAAGGTGATGAAAAGGACAACTCGATCGTGTCTAAATCAGAAGAATCTGATATGATGTCAAAGCCTTTGGCAAAACATAGATTGACTTAATTCTTTCAATAATGAACTTTGGTCCACAGCATTTAACAACCACAAGAGGGAGAAACCCAATATAAAAGAGAAAATCTCCTTGTTCAGGTTATCTTGACTCTGCTGCAGGCGAAACGTAGAAATATTTTTTTTAATCGAGATTCTCTGCAGCAGCCCTTTCCCAAATGCCAGTATCCATCACCGATGACTGGATCAATAGCTGTGTTTTGGCCCCAGTCTCCTACGAGAGATGGCATGCCATCGCTGACAGACAAATATCACAGTTAAGCAAAGTATCCAGCCAGACCTAGTAACATTTTTATTGATTTTTGTTGTGCAAATAATGTCTTTTTGGGCTGAATAAATGGCTTTGAGCCAAACAGTCATTGTTTATGATTCCAAAATGCAATAAAAGGACAGGAAATATATTATAGCCAATGTCTCAAGGCACACAACATAATCATCCTTTGGTGGTGAAAAACTACCCAGCTGAACCCTTGAGTGCATATTTATCCATGCTTAAAGGTACCTGTAGGACTTGCAAATCTTACACCAACTGTCCTGTTAGGAAACAGATGGTATTGCCCTTTAACCTCCCGAATCATGACCAGGAAAAAAAAGGAGGGGGAAAGCAGCACAATATTTCTTCAATCAATACAAAGAAAACACTTTATTATATTCCCCTTAAATGAAATATCAGACTTCCTGGAGCCACATTAATATGCTTCAAATAGCATGCCCAGACTTTTCCCAATGCAACCAAATGGTGAAGAATTTCCCACCAGCTACTAGTTTTATCTTAAGCAATTTGAAGTAGGCTGTGTGTAAGTGCTGAGATGATTATGACCTATGGTAACTGATATTATGCTATTTGTAATGTGAAGCCATCTCTGTACAGGGTCTTTCATACAGTAGCACAAACAAAAAGATGATCTTATCCTGAGGACTTCACTCCTGTTTTCTCATCTCACCCTTCCTTTCCAGACTGGGTTCTGCCAAGGAGATACACTTGAATCCTGGGTTAGGGGTCTGGATAAGGAAACAACAACAATAACATTCTGCTTTGGTTAATGAACAGTGTGCTGGAATTCACATCCATTTCTAATCCTTACTCATTGGAAACTAACGCCTCCAGTTATGAGCTGTTTTTATGAATTAACAATTTTTTCTCCAAGAGTTCTTAATTATCTCACAATGTTGTTGAAGCATTTTTGCAATACCCCACTGGGGAAATGTACTGTGGGAGTGGGCACAGTACGCTGTGTTGCATAAGCAGTTGTACTACTCTTGTTTATACATGCATCCTCCACTTTCTGACTGTTTGTTTTCTGACGGTTCCATTCTTTCCACACCTTTCAATTATACCCAGGACTCATTCATTCAACACATGCTCCACTCTTTCAACCTCTCTCTGCTGGTCTAAAAGATAAAATTGTCTTCCCTGAAGTTGATTTTCATGTGACATGGTGATCAAACTGTTTTTGGCATTTCCCTATGACTTCCTTCAGTAAATAACCTTTATTCAATTATACAGCATAAGATATTCATTGCCCACACTTGCCTTTGTACGTTTTGCTGTAATTTTGTTATGTATTTTGGCTATGTGTTAATAAATATGTATTATTTAGGCTTTTGCAAGTGATATTTATATCTCTTTCGTGGCCATTTGGCATTTGCAAGTTGAAAAAGACTGGCTCTACAATCCAGAGTAACTACGGGAGCATGTAAGAGACATTACCTGCACCCGTAGTTACTACACTACCTAATGAAAACCTTTGGTAAATTCATATTGCAATCCAAAGTAAATTGTTCTTATACTGGAGCAAGGATTTCATGTAGTTACTCTGGATTGTGCCCTGGGTTCCACTTTTCGATGGTTTCCACTTTTGAATGGTGCTCCATTTCCTAACCTGTCCAATAAGTTGAGGATGCCTATATTCTGTGTCCTCAAGACCTCAAGACTGGCTGATGAAACGTGCAAGAAGAAGAGGCAGAATCAGTGATTTGAGCAATATCAGCAGTGACTTGACAAGCGACGGTGAGCACCGATCACCCTGCCATAAACATCAGTGCCAATGGGGTATGTTTTCCACTCCCTCTCCAGTTCTCTTCCCTAAATGGAAGTGGAACCTCATGCCGAGTGACTGCGTAGGCTCCTCCTAACAGATGTAGGCATCAAAAAATAGGATGGCATCAAGTATTAGCAAGTCCAGTTATGGCTGATGGAACTTGCTGATTCAAAGACTGAGATGGTAGCACGCTTCCTTTATCCTAGCAATACTAAAACTGGACTAAAATGTAGATATTAGGAAGGAAGGCTCATGTCACACACCAAGGGTTAGTTATGTACTGAAGATGAACTGAAAGCAGCTCCCAGCCTTGCTGGCCTATTCTGATGACTTTCAAAGGTACAATTGCCAAAGTGAGACATCAGCACAGAATGTGTCGTGACTGATTACAAATGAAGTAAGAGTTTCAGAGCCTGCATCATAAAAAATTACTATAACCAACAGACAAAAATGCTTACAAACTTTGCCAGAATCACTAGGGCACATGCACCAAGTGGAAGGGAGGGTGTAGGGAAGATCAGGCCCAGGAGGGGAGCAGCTTTGGTGGTATTAATGTACAGCTAATCATACCTCCTTCCTGGGCCAACCTGCCTTCCTGAGCTGGCTCAGGTCCAGATTGAACCACTGGGCCTGCAGGGGCTTACCCTGGGGTAAAAATGTTCCCTTGCCTACTGAGGTTGAAACCCACCCCATG
The DNA here is from genome assembly GCA_030015325.1 of Cryptoblepharus egeriae. Taxonomy (NCBI): domain Eukaryota; kingdom Metazoa; phylum Chordata; class Lepidosauria; order Squamata; family Scincidae; genus Cryptoblepharus; species Cryptoblepharus egeriae. The sequence continues at coordinate 82,221,641 of JAREYC010000003.1, read as the reverse complement.
GGATTCAACACAGCCTGCATCATTATCATTCATGTGAGAAGTTGCAATTATTTGAATTGCCCAAAGTGTTTTAGTATCACTGCATTACGTACATGTGTGCGCATGAGCATGTGAGTATATGTTTCAATGTTCATTGAAATCAGTGAAATAATGGTAGGAAAGTGCAGGAAAAATCTAAGCAGAATAAATGCAGATGTCCTTGGAGCAGTGTTGTAAAGACAGTTTAAAAACAACATAAGGAATATTTTATATCTGTCAAATTAGCAGCCACCTCATAGACTTTGAAGAGGTTTTTTTCCCCCAAATTAAGTAGAAGTAAACAGATTTAAACTAGTTATTTTTAAAGACTCGTGAAAGGATTTCCCCATAATTCTACACTCCTCCACTTTTAATATGTAGCAAATATTCAAATGCCTTCCAAAGAAATTCTGGAATATTTATTCTCCTCTCCCAAAAGTGTCTATGCACTTCTGTATCTAGCATCTGCTGACACCTGGCTTGGACCCTGCTGCCACTTTGCATCTTTATATGCCAGAGTTTAAACAAAGAAATAAATAAAATCTCTGATATGTTTTTAACGATTTCTAATTTACACTAAAAAGAAATTTATTTATTTTAAAAAAAAACTGATGAATCAAAAGCCTTTTTGCAGGAGACCCATTGCTTTATTTCCAGCAGTGACACTGACTCAAAACAATAATGCTCTATTGCAGCCATTTTCAACCACTGTGCTGTGGCACACTGGTGTGCCACAGGTGGTCTGCAAGTGTGTCAATGGAGTTTGGGGCATATTATTTATCTGTAGGGTCATTGAGGGATGTAAGCCCCCTATTAACAGCATGGTGTGCTTTGTCTCTATATATATAAAATCGAAATGTCACTGACTGACTGACTCATCAACACCCAGCCAAAATCACTGGACCTAGAAGCATGAAATTTGGGGAGGGTATTCCTTTTGTGATGTAGGCACCCACTCAGTTTACGGTGCCAGTGTTGTCTTATGAAGCCCTTTGCGGCCTAAGAGACACTGGTTACAATACTATACACATATAACTGGAGGTAAGCTACACTGAATATAATGAGACTTATTTATGAGTAGATGTACATATGATTGGGGTGGCACAAGAAATCATCAGTGTGGCCACGTGATTGAGACTTATTTTCTATGCGTTTATTCCAAAAAGGTTAGAAATGCAACAGTGAGAAGTAGAGTTCTTATAGCCCAATCTTGCACTGGACCAGGGAGATTTTCTGGTCTGCCCCATGTCCAATGCAAAGGTTGGGCTAACTTCAGATCACGCCAGGATAAATGGAATTCATTTCCCTTACTCTAGGCACTACTAGAGCAAACCCAACAAGGCTACTCAGATGTGTGCCACTTCTTGACATAGAACATGGAAGCTTAGATCTGTTCAGTTAGAATTCAGGGTTAGTAACTGCCTGGACCACGATTAGGATCCAGCACAAATGCCAGATTTTGACCCAACCTTTCCACCCATGGCCTGCCCATGAACCTACCCATCACCTACCCTCTCCATTCCAACATGCCTCCTTCATGCCCTCCCCTCATCCCTCCTGAGCCCCTGCACCACCTTCCCTCAGCCAGCGTGGCCTTACCCTTCTGCTGACTGAGCTCATTTTGTTGATTTACACAATCCAGAGTAACTATGCGGAGTCCTTGCTCCGGTGTAAGAACAATTTGCTCTGGATTGCAATATGAATTTCCCATAGGTTTTCATTAGGTGGTGCAGTAACTACGGGTACACGTAATGTCTCTTACGTGCTCCCATAGTTACTCTGGATTGTAGAGTTAGTTAGTTTTGTTGATTTGGTCATACTTAGGCTTTCACAATTCCTGGGAGTAAGCCATACTGAACACCATGCGACTTACTTCTGGGTAGACATGTATAGGATTGCATTGACAAATTCCCAACCTGCAGTGCTATAAGGAAGAAGACCCAACCCAAGCTAGTGAGTTTCTTTGGCCTTGAGTGTCATTGGCTGCAATTCGAACCATACTTCCCTGAGAGTAAGTACTATTGAATACAATGGGACTGACTTCTGAGTGGACATGCTTAGGATTGCACTGATTGTCTTCCACAATCACATTACCTCACTGTCCACAGATGTCACAGGCTTTAAAACATAACCAGCCAATCAGTCTGTCCTTGCTGCCTGCATCTCTGCTGCCTGCATCTCTGTTATTGCCATTCGTCTGCTTGAAGTCAGGCAAGGTGGGGCAGAGGATCTGACCTGTGAGATAACAGGACCATTGCTTTTACTCAAGGGAAAATACCTTGCAATAGTAGATGGTTTATAAAGGGAGGGAAAAAAGTCCACTGAACTCTCCTTTAGTTAGAAAAAAGTGATTTTGTTCTGTAGCAATCATCTCTTTATTATCTTCATGTCACAGCCCCAACACTCTGGTGGGTTAAGTCTTATAGAAAGGCTTCCCATCATCTAAAGTGGCAGCTTTTCTGTTTTCTTTCTGACATCTGTACCTGGGCCCCTAAAGGGGAAAAAGTGAAAATAAATAAAAGGAGAAATAAGAGAGAGAAATAGGAAATGAGTGAGTTTGGAAACCATTTTTTTTAAACACATTTGAACTTTGGAGAAAAGGACATTTTAGGACCAAAGGATTTTTGATAGATAAAACTCTAATTCCCTCCGTCCCCCAAGTTAATTCTGGGCATTATGGGGCAGCTGTTAGATTTGGCCATCTGGAAATAGCATCTTCACTATGGATTATCTTCAGATATCTGCAACAACCATACATGCTATGCAATTTCTGCACTGGAAGTCTTGTAGGTAATGTTTTTTAAAGATTTTAACATGTTTTAAAAAATGTGGAAATCACATTTGCTGTATTTGTCTCAGTATGGGGACATATGGGGAAATATGGGGACAACACATATTTCTAATCCCTGCCCAAAGTCAAAGTGTCTTGTACTGAAGTTTTGAATGCCCTCTTAAATTTTTGTTAGCATTACTGGTAATTGCTAGAATGGTCACATTTCAAGGTTTTCGTTCCTTTCCAGATTTTCTACAAGTTATATCAGACTGTGGGAATGTACACATTGTTTCTAGTTCACGTACATATCAACAAATGCATATGAACACATGCTAAAGACCTGCAACTGCATCTGTTAGATATATTTTGAACTATTGAGAATGTTTTTTTTTTTCAAATAAAATATATCCCAAAGAACAAACACTGTCTTGGTTTTTAAAATGATGGAAGACAAGATATGGTCTTGTCAACAAATACAACAAGCAGGGAAGAGCCTACGGCACTGGGTAATAATGTGCCATGGATCAGACTGTGATCCTTGGGATTTGAATGTTGCAAGTGAGTTTCACCTTTCGTTGTGAAATATTGGAGGTTATAGAATCAGGTATATTAGATACACATGTGATTCATTTATGTTCAGATATGGATTGCATGTGGTAAACATACAAGTATGAATGGCAAAATGCATGCAATATGAAATGTATATTTACTTTCTTACATGACTTTTCAAGCAGTACATATAGGATAAAGTCATTCATTTATTTACTTATTTACGCTTACCTGCTTACTTAGGCTGCAATCTTAACATCCACTTATGCCAATATAAGCCACAGCATAAGTCCTGTCACAAAAATGCCATAAGGCACTTCTGCCCAAGAAGTTCTTGGCCTTCTGGCCCAAAGTTGGGAGGGGGGTTAGGCCAGTGCACAAGCATACATCACACAGGAAGATATGCCAGTGAGGTAGGCGGTCCTAAATAGGTTTAGGATTGTGCCCCTTACTTACTTCTTTACTTACCTACAGGTTTCAAATTATGTTTTATTTATTTATTTATTTATTTATTTATTTATTTATTTGTTTGTTTGTTTGTTTGTTTGTTTGTTTGTTTGTTTGTTTGTTTATTTATTACCAAAAGGAGAATCAGCAAGATTAATAGAATCCTCCCATGGTTCCCAAATTGCAGTTTGATACCTCTTTGAAATCATATTTCAGCTACTATTTCACAGGGTGGTCTTAAACCATGAGTGACCAGTTCCTACTTAAGTCCCTGTGCAACAATATAGGTTCACCAAGTGGTGTGCATATGTGCTGTATTCTGCAGGAGAGTTTCAACCTATGGAGACCCCTTAGTAAAGGGGTACAGAACTATTTGTTGGTACAGGGCAGGCCCTCTGGGACTTTTTGAATCTGCACTAGCAGTAGAGCTGTTGCAAGTCCACATGGCCCTTGGACCAGGGGATTGAAGCTGGGGAGGGCAATAGTATACTGGTGTGCACTGCTGGCAGCACCTCTTTGTAAACCTAATCTGCACTTCTCCCTGCCCCCATTGCTGTCCTGTCCTGCCTCCTTCTTACCCCCTATCCTGGCTTATCAGTGACAGTAAATGTTCTCAATCTGCTGGAACCTGGAAATCTGTAGGGTGAGGCCTTTATATCTCTTGTTTTGCATTACTGTTGACGCAAGAGGAGTACATAAAGGTACCGGTAATTGCTTTCAGGAGGGGGGCATCTATGAATCAGCTGTGCCGTCTAACCCTGGCCTTATTTCTAAGCATTGCAATAAAGATCTGGGTTTAAGATCAGCTAAAGACCAAATCTCGTACTATGTTAACTGTATACTTAGCCCTATTCATTCTTAAGTGTCCATGTGTGGCTCTTTTCCAGGACAAATAGAAAAGATCTGGTTTGAGACGATGGCAAGAGGCAAAGTATGAAAGCCCTTTCTCCTGCCCCATGCTTTGATCCCAGCCTGGATCGGGTCTTTCCCCCTCCCCTGACATTTCCATTTAGAGAAGAAAAAGCCAAACATGTCAGGGCGAAGCGCACTACTCGTGTGACATGTCATTTGGCCCTAAAACAAATGTCTCCGACAGATTTTGGAGTGTAACAAAATGTTTAACCAATGACCCATCTCATTTGACTATAGCATATGTAAGACTTCAGAAGGTATCACTTTGCAAGACTGGGGAAAGTCTGTGGCACTGGGAGAGAAGGGGGGTATCACTCAGCCAAACTATTTGCAACAATATTGTCATAGTAACCTATTCCTTGAGGAGTGTGATTATAGGAACTGGGTAGCAAGTGAAGCAGTCGTGAGGATTTTTTTTCCAGGGTTATCTAGCTTTGAAAGGATCATGTTCAAACCCTGAAGAGATAAAAGCGAGACTATACAGAATGTAAGCTGGACCGTTAAGCATTTCCATATGACAAACTTCTCTCCCGAGATCTGACCTGCCTGTAGATTCCCCAGTTTACAGATCTGAGGGAACCAGACCCACCCGTGCCTGCCCTAAAGAGAGGAAACCGACGCTGCCTGGCTTTTGAAAGCTCATTTCAAATTCTCTCTCTAAAAATGTCCCCAATAAGAAAGGAATATATATCCATAAAAATTCAAAAGGGGGAGGAAAAAAACACCCCATCAACCGAGGTTTTCGAAAGCGTCTCTTTAGATATGGCCATAAAGAGAATTTCGTACATAGCCATTTCTAAGAGAAGTTGCTGCCCTCTATGGAAGCCAATTCTTTGCCTCTGTTGGCCAGCCTATATCCACAGGCGTCAATTATTTTGTACATGCTTTATGGTGGACAAGCTGTTCCCTAGATTGGTCTGCTCAGGACACACCATGTGAAGTGAATGCAAAAGTGTTTGATTAATTGGAGGCTTCTCTGCCAAATCATTGGATGGGCACTTCAGCTACACAAAAGTGCTGAAATAGCCACCAAAGGGGGGAAAGGATGGAAATTTTTGTCCATGTCTAGTCCTATCCTTCAGTTTGGTGTGAGTTATTTAAATCTGTCATCCCCTTTATACCTCCATGCATTGACTGTGCATGCAGAACAAGCAGGATGGTGGAAAAATAGGTTATTCGGAACCCCATGCTGTCATTCCAGGATCAAGTATTGATCCTGAACTGAAAAGGATCACTAACCTATTTTGGGAGGGGTACACTTATACAGCATTTTAACTATTGCACCCAAAGATGCTTTGGCATGTAATATTTTATTTTAATAAATATTTTAATAAAATATTAGCCTTTTAACATGAATATTTGGATTTTGTGTGCTCTCATAAAGTTTCTGCTGTGTTTTGTGGGAATTATTATAATTATTCATATTCTTAAGGCTATATCATAACATATTCTTTAAATGTTTTTGAGTTTTTAAGGGCTTTTACAATGGTATTAATAGTGATATGATGACTTTTTATATTCTCTGCAGCCAGATCCTATTCAAACTCTTGAGCCCAACTATCCAATATCTGGTTCTGCATGAGCACAAGGGCTGGTGCAGATCTGAGTAGACCCATTGGGATCAGCGATACTTGACATGGTGTAAGGAAACCAACGTTACCCCAAAGACACCAGTGGTACCTTCCCTGGCCCTATAGGACACAGCAGTAGCAATTTTGGCAATGCTGTTCTACACAAAATTAGGGAAGCTTAGGATTGTGTCCTCAGTTATCTCTTTCTTGGTTGCCAGTGGATCTCCAGAGTCTCTGGCAAGGTTTTTTCTCAGCTCTGCTCCCTGAAGGCATTCAGTTGGAGGTCTCAGAGTTTAAATCTATGTTGTAGACCTTACATATGCAAAGCATTTGCTGCACAGTTGAGCGACACTCTTGTCTCCTCTCCAAAGATCCAGTAATTAAAATGTTCACTAACTTTAGAAGTGCCAATTACGTGCAGCTAACTTTGGCTCAGCTGTGGACCAAAGTAAGGTCTGACTATACCCCGTGGGCTTATTCAGCAGTCACTTTTTAAAAAAGACTGCTGATAACAGTCGCCTTCTGATGAATCCTCATGCACTTCCCAATTGCTGTGTACACACACACACACACACAAACACACCCGGGGGTGGGCCTGGCCTGGCCCAAGAACCGGTTCTCTGGAAATGGGTGGGGCTGGGGTCAGGGGCGAGGCCGGGAGGTTTTTAATTTAAAATTTAATTTTAATTTAAAAATTAAAAAATTAAAAAATAAAATTACTTACTTCTGAGTAGACCTGCATAGGATGGGGCTCTGAGGCTGCAATCCTCTCCACACTTTCCTGGAAGTAAGTCCAGGAAGTAAGTCCCACTTAGTAGACCTGCTTAGGATGGGGCTATGTGCCTCTCAGCCCCCCCCCCTGCTGCCGGAGAGAGGCTGCAGGGAGCGTGGTGGTGCCGCGCAGGTTAGGGTTAGGACCCCGAACCAGTCCGCCCACTTCTCCCTCCCCTCGCCGCTACCGTCTCGCCAGCGGCAGGGGATTTGGGAGATCCGGTCCCTGGGGACCGGAGCGAATAGGCTTCTGCCCACCTGTGACACACACATACAAACACACACACAAAGAAGAGAAGCCACTCTGGTCAAGAAAATGTGGCCGCCTTTTACCGATCACACCAAGGAAAAACTGAGAGCTGGAAATTGTTGGCGATCCAGAAGGGCTTTTGAGAATAAAATCATTCTTCCTGTGGAATGTTGCCAAATATTTGCTAAACCAGAACAAACCACACAGGTTTTTTATTACTATTATGGGCGTGTTAGAAACTTTAAAGCAGGTGTCAAAGTTAAGGCCCATGGGCCTTATATGACCCTCAAAAGCAAAATCTCTGCCCCTTGTTAAAATTGAGTTCTCCCAGCATGATAATTTACTTTCTCATATCTTGAAAATATTAAAATATTTGCACATTTGCAGCCAGTGAGTTTCTATATTAGAACAAAGTGCTTCTTTCTGGTCCTCATCTGCTTAATGATGTCATTTCTGCTTAATGATGTCATTTCCTGCTTAACGATGTCATTTTCTGCTTAATGATGTCACTTCTGGTCCTCAGCAGGCACTATATGTAATGAATCAGTAATGAATATATACTCCCTTTATGTAATGTATATGACATCCTTGTTCTCAAGCAAGAGGCAACAGTGATGAGATGTCGACCAAAAGGATCCGAAGTGAAAGCACCTTCCGCTATGACCAAATCGAATACACAAGGATGAAATAACAATGCTGAAACTGGCATTAATTGACAAAATGCAGCCCAAAGGACAAAACAGGGGTGAGAGGAGGATACCTCTGCCATATCTTAACCCCCTTCCCAGGCATGGATGTCCTGAACAGGGCTTCTCAGTCAGACTTGTGGTTCCTATTTTCTACCCAGATCTGAGTCTACCCATAGGTCAGGCTGGGGCTCAACATAGGGCAAGGGAACTCCAAGTAGATCTCCAGCCTGCTCAATTCCCACACTGCATGGGTTGACCATTTGTTTTCATTATTTTATCAAAATGTGTAAACAAATGGCAATGGGAGTTTAAAAAAGTATTTGAAGAGATGCGGAAGTTGTCATTGCAGAGTTAAATCTGGATCACTCAGGCATGCAAGTTATCACTTGATTTTGCACACTTCAAGTGCCTCTGCTGTGGCTTTTGGTGGGCATCGCATGTCGTTTTAGCATTCGGCCCAAGAACCTCACCTTATTTCCTGCAATCCGTTCAATCTGAATTCCTTTATCGACACTTTGGAAAAAAACTGATCTAATTTGTTAAATTAGCAGTGTGGTTTAAGTGATCAGAAGGTAATATTTAAATCCTCTAGAAGGGAAATGGACATATCGTCTATCTCTCTGTATTTAATATTGCAGGAGGAAACCGGGAGGAAAAAACACACCACACACACAGTACTCACTTTGTGTTTTATCGCCAGCTACTCAGTCAAAGTAGAATTCATAACAGATAGAGACAAATCATCTGATGGCAGAGGTTAAAAGAAACCTGTTACTATGACTACAGATAGGGTCAGATAACAAAATGAACAGCCACTTTTGATCTTCAAAAAACCCCTTTTCCTTTGCTCTCTCCTCTGTTATCTGGACTACTCCATCAAACACCTAGCAGATAACAGAGTTGAAAACCCAATCGACCTTCAAGGAAGACCAGACAAGTTGGAAAGTCTGTGTAAAGGTTACTCTTACAGTGGAAGGGCCTGTGATGACATTTTTGTATATTGTGTATGTGCCTGTGTATTTATGAATTTAACTAAAGCAACGGGCTCCAGTTCAGAAGAGGTTACCGGCATGTTTAGCGTTGGTTAAAAATATATATGTTGACAACTTCACACATTACACAGGGAGAAAAGCCAAAATGAAAACATGAGGGAGGACAGGAACTGACAACACACCATATGCATCTTTCAGCAAATGTTAGTGTCATTTAATGTCGTTATTATAACGGTATCATTTCATAATGTTTGGAGATTAGGGTTTGGAGATTTTAGATACTAAGTTTATAGTATTTAAATTATATGAATTCTGGAGCACATTTTCAGATTGATTTCCAATGCAGCAGAAGTTTTCATAGATTACTTCTTCAGTTGCAAAAATGAAATGAGGAAAAGCCATTTTTCAGTACGAATAAATGTTCTATATAACAGTGTATTCTGTTTTAAAAATTCGTCTGTGAATGAGCTCCTGAATGTATAAAAAGCTGCAATCCTGTGCACACCTACCTGGGTGTAAGCACCATTGAACATAATAGGATTTACTGGTAGGTAAATGTGAATGGGATTGCATTGCAAATTCCTTACGTAAAACAACAAAAACAAGAAAGGACACAGTCTACATTTCAACAAAGCAGATACCATACACAAAAAAGATAGAAGGACTGAAACAGAAAAGTAAAGGTATCAAATTGACTGCATATGAGACTTTGGATGCAATCCTAATCTAGGCCGGCACAACTCATTGGTCTTCCCATTTCCATGATGATGTAGGGAGGCAATTGCAAGTTTGTGCACTGGCCTAACCCACCCCCAGTAGTGGTGCAGAAGTGTCTTTAGGCATTTTTGTGACACCCTGAGGTCATCATAGGACTTATGCCGGGGCTTAGGTTGGCCTAACTGCAGTTTAGGATTGCAGCCTTTGTTAACAAATTCCATACTTTTAAGTTTTCTGAATGTGGACAATTTTTCTAAAGAAAAAAGTTTCAGAGTGGTTCACGCCAACCCTAAACATACTAAGGCTCGAACTAGATGGGTCTCTAAATGTGTTCCCATTGTGGGTGCTTTTGCTCAATACAAATAGCACATTGAAACTAACTGTGGAGGAGACAAGATTCTAGATCTTCCTCTACTCCAGCTGCAGTTGGGTCCCAATTCATAATCTATCCTCACTATTCACTTAAAAAGAAACCTAGACGAACAACTTATACATTGAGGATCATGTCTAGTTTGACACAAGGGACAAAATAGATGACAAACAACATAGAGGGGATAGTAAGGCATTTCCTCTTGGTTCAGCAGGTGAGGGTGAGACTTTGCAATTCCTCAAATAAACTGAGTGTACTAAACCTTTAGAATCCTCTGCAGTGCACAAATTATACTTTGGAAGACACTTTGTGAGCATGGAAAGTTTCCAGACACATAAGGTATTCATGTTCCCTATTGTTGTGTAACATCTATCATGCTATAGAATGCTACATCCATGTCATGTCAGCCACCAATACAGTCAAATATCTGATCTGATATCATCTGTTGGAATCAAGTCTCATTTAGCATCAGGTACTTTATTGGATACCTGATGAGCCAGACACTATTAAGAATATCTCCCATCAAAATTCACAAGGGACGACTTGAGGAGAACAAAATCACTTTAGCTCTCTGGCACTAAAAAAAGTTCAAAATGTAATTCTACCATTTGTATTCATCATAAATGTGATGTGATGCATATGTTAATAATACACATAGTATAGATTTGGCTTTGGGGGCAGCTATTCAGTGCTCCAAAGAGCTCCTGCTACTCAGACTTCAAAACAATCTATTAGATGAGATTACCTTTTAAGAACTGCCACATCAGCTTGAAAGTCAAATACCAAAATCCTGTTGTATTGCCAAAGTGTAGCAATTGCGAAGTGTGCCTTTTTAGCAAGACGAAAATGTTTCAGTGGGAACCATACAGTGTGTCAATACCTGGGAAGGAAATAAATGTTAAAACAAGCTAAATAATTGTCTAACAGTACTTGTACTAATGACCTTAAACTTCTACTATGCTAATTTTTCCTTTGCACTTTTAATTACAGATCGATAATACGCTGCTGTTGACATTTAAAAATGCTGAACCGCGCAGAGAAACACTGACTGGATGGAAATATACAATGTGAGGTTGAATTTGCCAAATCAATAAACTTTGCCATTTAACAAACAATCGCATGTACGGCAGTGACCAAGATTAGCAAGCATAACAGATGACACTTCAGCTCCATAATTATTCCTTAATAACATTAAGCCTTACATCACAGGCAAAATTACATTGTCGTAAAACCCAGTAGCATCCTTTGTTGATGCTTGGCCTCTCCTGCAAATTTCTAAGCATACCCATTGGAGATTTTGAGAATACAACCTTTGAATTACCAGACCTTTAAAAATCTAAGAGGATACAAACAGTGGTGGTTCTATGTGGTGGTTCTATATACAACAGGTTCTATGTCCCATTAGTAACGGGTTCTCAGAACCAGTCGCTCCTTAGCAAAAGGTTCTATAGAACCTGTGAGAACCCCCTAAAGCCCACCACTGGGTACAAGACAGTATCTTGGGGAGCAAAATCCAGCCAAAGTTAAGCACACTTATTGCCTGAGCCTAGTCAGCACCACGGCCTTTTCTGCCACCTAGGAAACTGGCATAGCAAAAGTGCCATAAAGCAGTTCAGTGCTGTTCATCAACCTCTGTGTAGACTGGGAACTCCTGTTCTTTTACCCCAAGGAGACCTCCAGCAGCTTGACCCCATAGGATACATCAGCAACCATTTTAGGGTCACTGTTTTCTTGTTTTTATTTTGTCCTGTCTTACATTTTTCTTGGGTGTCCTACATGGGGGAGCTTTTCCTCTTTTGTGATTATGCTATATGGTCACCCTGCCTGGATCGCACTGCTTTCAAGGGTATAGGGACTTCCTTTCATGTATCAGAAGCTGCAGCAGGCATATAAGGTTGCATGCCTTGCATATGGAGTGCCATGTGAGCTTCAGCAGGGCTCTCAAAAGTGGAGGGACAGTGCAGTGCAAATAACAATTGTGAAACTGGAGGTTGGTCAAGATTGTTATTTGCTTCTGCACTTTAGGGAGTCCAGTTTTATTCAATTGTTTCCTGTAATGATTCCCATACAGCTCTGTCAGTTACATGCCCTGGAGAGCATGAATCATGCTCTATATTTAAAGCCACAGGGTGCAATCCGAACCAATTTAGGCCAGCACAATTTGTCCATCTCCCATTTCCATGGTGAGATGGGGAAAACAGCACATGTCTGTGTTCTATCCTACCCTTCCCAGGAGAGCCACAGAAGTGCTTTATGGCACTTTTCAATACCCCAGCACCGGATCTGTGTCGACACTTGTGCCAACCTAACCAGGGGTACGTATTGTGCTGAAATCCTATGGATATAATAGAAGCAGTGCATTGCTAGGGCAGGGTGACTGGTGCAAGCTCCTCTGGGATGGTGAAACCAGTGCTGCCCAATCCTCCAGCCTTTACCACACTATTGCCAAGTGGAGCTCCATGCGGTGTTTTATACCTCTGTCTAGGAGTAAGTCCCACTGAGTATGGTGGCATGATGTGCTGTTTATCAGATGTTTAGTAAGTAACCTGCAAATGAGAAAAATGTGTATAAAGTGTATCATATATAAAAACACATTAAGAGCATACATTAAGAGCACAATCCTAACCATGTCTACTCAAAACTAAGGGCAAAATCCAGAGTAACTACAGGGAGACCTTGCTCCAGTGTACGAACAACTTACTCTGGATTCCAATATGAATTTCCCATATGTTTTCACTAAGTGGTGCAGTAACTACAGGTGCATGTAAAGTCTCTTATGTGCTTCCGTAGTTAGTATGGATTTGGGGGATAGTCCCATTGAGTTTAATGGGTCTTACTCCCAAGAAAGTGTGTTTAGGATTGTAGCCTAAGTGTTCACCTTATTGCATCAAAACTGTGCTGGAGAAGCTAGATTGTATATGGGTGTACATTCCCCCTCATTTTTATAAGTAAACAAAGAACTGATACACCAGCTTCTCAAACCAAATTAATCTGGTCATATATAATTTTTTTTAAATTTCATAATGTAAGCAAGAAACTGATGCGCTTCTATTAAACACTGAAAGTGCTCTGTGGATAGCGTTGAAAAATATAATTCAATTTAGTACCAGTAATTTGTGTAAATAAATGTCTAATATGAAAGAATCACTGCAGGCAGAAATTAGTAGTGTTAAATTTTTATGACACTTATCAAAGGAGCAAAAGGGTCTCTGTTCATGAGTTTTTTTTAAAAAAATTAAAATAGCAAGCCTTGTTTTCTTCTGATGATTTCCTATGAATTTTTTATTCTCCATTTTAAAGGCACAGCTTTGCTGTATACACACTTTATACTATAGACACGGGTTGAATTTAAACTTTTCTTCTAAATTATTAACAAAGCTGCAGCATGTTCTGAGGTGGAGTATTTAGCCAGTATTGGCTTGTAAGGGTTCTAGGGGGAAAAGCACATGTCCAAATAAATATTACTTAATCTATACATGTGCGCACCATGTAGGGCACAATCCAGAATAACTACAGGGTGTCCTTGCTCCGATGTAAGAACAATTTACTCTGGATTGCAATATGAATTTCCCATAGGTTTTCACTAGGTGTTGCCGTAGTTACATCAACGTAAATGTCTCTTACATGCTCCTATAGTTACTCTGGATTGTAGGGGTAATGATACAGATTTGTTCTTGAATCTCCATGTTATGTGAATTAAGTGAAATTAAGTGAAAATTCCGCCAAATGCAGTGCCTTTGCTGTGTAAAGAGACACTCCCTGGTTGCATAGGTTCTTTCTTGCATTGAGAGCCTCTTCCTTCTTGTGTAAGCAAACACTTATGGCATAGGGACCTGATTGCTTCACTAAGACCCTCTTTTCTGTGCTTTGCAGTCTGTTGTTAAGTGGAAGGTTGTTAAACAGCCCACACAAGTAATTACCAAAAGAAGGATACCTTCATGTGTTTCTGTGTTTGTTATTTCTTTTTATTATTTAAAGTATTTATATCCCACCTTTTCAACAGATCAAGGCAGCTCACAACATATAAATAAATAAATAAATAAATAAATAAATAAATAAATAAATAAATAAATAAATAAATAAAAAAGAGGAGTGTGGAAATTTGACCTCCAAACAAGAGCAAGTGTTCTGTTGCTTCATTTACCCTTATGACTAAATGATTATTGATTTTATATTTTTATGCTCTTGAAACATGAAAATAATGGGACTTTGGCGCCATTCACACTTTCTAGTATAGTACCCAATATGCAGAGAGGTGGCATATATACACATCATAATTGCATTAGATCCAAGAGAAAGTTGCACTAGCAGATACTGGGGGGAGGGAAGGAGGAATTGACAGTGAACTGTAAATTATTGTAGCAGCCCCATAATGTACCATGTAAGTGGCCTTTCTCAGCTATGGCTCCAATGGTGAGTGGTAGAGCCAATTACATGTAATGTTACAGAACTTGCAGTTTTTACCAAACCCCCTTGTAGCTATGCCTTAAAAGTTGTTGTGCTGTCCGGATGCAAACCATAGTATAGTGAGGTTAATTACTTATTATTTTATTTTATTTGTACTCCGCCTTTCTTCTGGAAGGGCGCCTAATCACTGTTTCACCAGTTTCAACACAAAGGATGAGCATAAATGGAAACATTGTCTTGAAAAAGCAGAAAGAAGTGCTTTAAACAGCACTGCCAAGGTGCCCGTGCTTCAAATTCTAAGAAAACAATATATGTAAGGTAGGAAATTTGTAAGACCCCATTGTATTGGAAGTCAATTGAATGCAGGGAGAACTAAAGAGTCTGGCAGTCCAAGAGCAGGGAACATCATGCGTAGGTGAGCAAGTGACAGTAAGTATAGCTTCATGGCCAGGATTTCCTGGAGTCCAATTTAGGGCACAATCCCAGGATTGCGCTGGGCCAGTGCAAGCCTTTTTGCATCAATCCAGTACTGATGCAAACATACCATAAGGCATGTTTGCACTGATACACGAGTCAGCTGGACCAATAAACATCCACGTGCTGGCCCAAGGACTGGGCTGTAGATAAGGCCTTACAGTGCAATCCTAAGCATGTTTACTTAGAAGTCCCATTGTGTTCAGTAGTACTTACTCCCAGGAAAGTGTGGTTAGGATTGCAGCCATAGTTTTCTATTTATAACACAGCAATGACAAAATGCTTTCAGGCAGGGCTGTTGTGAAGGAATTGAGAAAAACCTCTTAGACATGTACCGGTAAGTTGCTATATCAGTGGCCAGAAGCACTCACTTTCTGTTTGCATTCCTGCAAAGCCGCTGTTACTATTTGGAGTCCCCCAAAGTCTTGCCTCAGCTCCTGTTTGCTGGTACTCCAAATGTAACAGATTGTTTTTGGCATGTCTGTTTAATTTTCAGAAAATTGTCCCATTGCCTCCAAATTGTAAGTTTAAGGAAATCCAGCTGTCAATTCCCATTGAACAGAGCTGGGTTTCTATCGTTAATTCAGTTGTCTTTCACAGTCTGGCTGCTCGAGCTAAAGAACTCTTTTAAAAACCAGATTTATGATGGATGCCATCTGGCCTGATAGAAGGAAACAGATATCGATTTTTAATATTTTCTCCAAACTTGTTTACTCTGGGATAATACAGCAGCTGTGTGGCGGCTTGTCTCAGAGTGGAAAGGATTATTACCCCTGCCTTTTGATGAGATAAATTACCAAGAATGACTTGAATGGCTAAAGGGTATACTTTGATGTTCTGTTGCTTCATTTACCCTTATGACTAAATGATTATTGATTTTATATTTTTAAGCTCTTGAAACGTGAAAATAAGTTGGTCGAGAAGCCTGGCTGTGTTAGTTTTATTAATTTATTTCTGCAGGGCATAATTCACTTTGGACCAGGTTGTGAAGGTTTTTGGGTTCATGACCGACTCCAGATACAGTTGCAAAGAAATGGCTTATTTATATAGTCATTGCAAGTAGTTCCAAAATCAATACAGTCCAGGATTGGATGATTAAACCGAGTCCCTTTGTGGGATTCATTCCTGTAGCTACCTCTGAAATGATCTTGAGTCTCAAGCAGATTCATGTGATCCAGTCTTACAAATAGCAAGTTTGTTCAAGTTGAAATATTATATATTTTTTGCTCATCTTTTTCTTTTTTCTTTCTTTTTTTTAATCTCCTCTGTTCATTCAATGACATTTTAACAGCCAGGAAAGAAGGGAAGGGAAAAAAAAACACAGTTGATTGACTACTTCAATGAAATAGCTAATCTGCATTCAAAGAGTCGCCTCCAAAGACTACTTAGATTTTCCATGGATAGATTTAACTACTGCTTTGATCAGTTAGTCCCAGTATGCAGTGGATTTAGGTCTCTGTACTTATGTAGACAGCAGGAATCCAAGGTGTACACTAAACCTTTAAATAGTTTTCACAGTTCAAAACAGCTGTTTGCCTTTGGAGTACAGCAGACACCTACCTTTTTCTGTGAAGTACTGCCTTTTCTGTCATCATCACTTAACACATTGGAGCTATTTAATGTTTGTCTGAAAAGGGGCCTCTTGTCAATCTACTGAAGTATTTTGTAGACTGAACAAGAAAAAAAACCCCTAAAGTTTTTCCTCCTATGGCATATAGATATAAATGTTCCTTGTAAATCAAAATCTCTGCTTCTTCAATATATTGCAATAGAGAGTTTACCAAAAAAATTTGGAAACAATAAAATATATTTTTTTTATAAAAGCTTCTTATCTTTGCTTCACAAATGAAGTCAGCCAAATGAATGTGAGGCTCAAATTTTATGTATTGGGCATAATCTGGCTGAAATCCAGCACTTGTTAAATCCTGCTGAAATCCTGCACTTGTGCTAAGCATATGTTGGAATTACTCCAATCAAAACTGAAGACTGTGGTGTAGAATTGAATGGATCACACCAATGGCTTTGATGCTTTTTTATCATTTCAGACTAGTTTGGCACTATGCAAAACCAGACCTGGATGGATCCTGTCAACTTGGGAAATGAAGGCAGTTTGAAGCCATCACAAGGTGTAGAAGGTACAATAACTTGTAAAGACCTCCAGGAAATAACACTATTCTGGAAGCCTATCTAAGTTTCAGGGCACAACATTTGACCTATTCTGGCCTATTGTTGTGAAGAAGCTTTCCTGTCTGGTTTCACTGCAGTTCCTTCTTTTGGTCTGATCTTGATGGTGGTGCTTATACTGTGTCTCAAATTCAAGACTGTAGTGTCTTTAGCAGGGGGCCGGGGCCCCAGGTGCCATAAGGCATGGGGATGCAAAGAGATGGGGCATCCAAAATCAACCCCTTGCCCTGACCCTGTACCCCGGGGCTTGGGTGGCTCTATATCACTGGTTCTCAATCTTCCTAATGCCGTGACCCCTTTATATCCCTACAATCCAGAGTAACTACGGGAGCACGCAAGAGACATTACATGCACCCGTAATTACTGCACCACCTAGTGAAAACCTATGGGAAATTCATATTGCAATGCAGAGCAAATTGTTCTTACACCAGAGCAAGGACTCCCTGTAGTTACTCTGGATTGTGCCCTCAGTTCCTCATGTTGTGGGGACCCCCAACCATAAAATTATTTTTGTTGCTACTGCTGCAGTGCTATGCACACTTTCCTGGGAGTAAACCTCATTGAACTCAATGGGAATGACTTCTGAGTACACATGCATAGAATTGGGCTCTCAGGCTGCAATCCTGGCACTTTCCTGGGAGTAAGCCCCACTCACTATCATGGGACTGACTTCTGGGAAACCTCCATAGGATTGGGATCTCAGGCAGCAGAGCCAGCCACTGTTCTCTGGGAGTAGCCCCATTCACTGTCATGGGACCGACTTCTGAGGAGACCCCCATAGGATTGGGATCTCATGCAGCAGAGCCAGCCACTGTTTCCTGGGAGAAGCTCCATTCACTATCATGGGACTGACGTCTGAGGAGACCTCCATAGGATTGGGATCTCAGGCAGCAGAGCCAGCCACTGTTTCCTGGGAGTAAGTCCCATACACTATCATGGGACTGTCTTCTGAGTACACATGCATAGAACTGGACTCTAAGGCTGCAATCCTAGCACTTTTTTGGGAGTTTCCCATTCACTTATCATGAACAACAACAACATTGAGGGGGCTTATTTTTGAGTAGAGCACAAGGAGCAGGACACAACGGTCGGTGCACAAGCGGGGCGCCCACCAGACAGCCCACCCGCCAGAGCTCTGGCGCCATGCTCACACCATGCTCACACCTCAGCGCGCTTCACTCTCAGCCCACAGGTGCACTGAGGATCTGTGGGGAGGGGGGAGGAGGAGGCTGGCCCCCTGCACCAGGGGGTCTTTAGGCCCCCTGCACCAGGGGTCTTTAGGAGCAGGAAAGCTCCAGGCGACCCCCAAAGGGGTCCCGACCCCCACTTTGAGAAACGCTGCTCTATATCATCCCAAGCCCCAGGGATCACTCCAACCAAGCCGCCCACCTGCTCGGCTTGAAGGATGAACACACATAGATGAAGGGTCTTCCTGAGGGCCTTCCTCAAACAGACTTTAAGGAAGTGGGCAGGGTGGAGAAGGGTCCTCAGGCAGACCCTCTGTACAGGCTGCTCTAGGTGCTGGTAAGGAGAGGGTCTTTGGTGAGGGGTTGCCTAGTGGGGGGCACCCAGTTGGACAGGGAGCACCCCGTTGGAGGGGAGTGGCCTGGAATGCCACCAGGCCTAGCAATGCCCCTACCCTAGTTTAAGACCTCACTAATGCCTTCACTCCTGATGCCTTTTGAAGCCAATAACACAGAAGCGTATGAATCTGATTGTACGAACATAAGAAGAGCCGTACTAGATCAAGCCAAAAGCCCATATATAGCAGCTTCTTCTATCTTACTGTTGCCCACCAAATGCCTCAGTGACAGGGTCACCTTATGTCATGACCGGAAAAGGGGACAAGGGCCCTCTGAAATGTAGGACACCCAAGAAAAATGTAAGGCATGGAAAAATCAAAGCTAAAAATACTCCTATATATTGCTTTCATTGGTTAATTTAAACACTTGTATTACTTATTATGGGCTGTGGGTGGCGCAAGCAGTTAAAACGCTGTGCCTGTTAACCAGCAGGCCAGGGTTCGAGACCCAGGTCAGCCCCACAGGACAGGGTGAGCTCCTGTCCTTAGCCCAGCTCTGCGATGCCAGCTGGATCCAGTCGTATTGGCTCTGCCTTTCCATTGGACTAATTCAGTGGCATGGAGAGGGGGAATTTGCTGCTTGGGTAACAGCCTATCCTCCATAACAATCCAACCCAGGCTTTTGTGCTTTGCATGCAGCATATGCAGCACCAAGCAGGATACCATAGTCTTTCAAGACTGTCGGAGGCTTGCTATTACTTATTCAATTTACAACTATTACATATAATTTATTGCATTTAATTTATTAATTCCAAGAAGGCGACATGCAGGCTGCTCACAAGGAAATGAAGGACAACAAAGATTTTTTCCAGGACACAAGGATAAAAAAGAGGATTTGTCCTGAGTAAAGAGGACATCCAGTCACCCTGATCTATGAGCACACACGGCAACAAGAGACCTGCATCCTCCTTTAAATCTGTTCTTTGGAGATGAAAGTAGATCCATGCAAAAGGCTTCATGCACCAACCTGAGTCTTGCACAGACTATACCACCACAGCACAGATGGTAATTTTTAACAGTTTGAGCTGTGATCAGTGCCTTATGAAATAAGAATATGAAACCCTATCAACGCCCCATGAAACACTGCAAATTCTCAAGATTGCACACATCAACCAGTTTGGCCAAGATGACCGACAGCAAATATTTTCCTTCCAGAGAAAAGTAACATTTTCATGAGCAAACTGTACATGTATTTCATCAGGATTTAAACAGTTTATAGGAATGCTAAGTCAATACAAGAGGCAATGGCTTTCATACCTTTGCGCATATGTTTGTTTAATCTGGAGGAAAGAGACATCAGAACAGCTCTCTGTATGTATCTGTGGAGCATTCCCTGAATTCAAGAACAGCTCTTGATCATTCTGTAGCATTTATTAATTTTCGCATGCCTGACCAACTCCAGAACTGTCCTTCTTCTGTGTATCTTAAGCTGCAGAACTAAACATTTAGAAATGGATTTGCCAACAACTAAAGCATCACATTCCTAAAGCATGCCGACATTTCCTGAAATTAAATAAGATGAAATTTTGTTTAATTTTAAAATTACTCTGCTTTGTTGTCAGGAATATGATATATTTTTTCACAAGTAGTTTCCTTTCCTTTATTAAAGACCCATAATGCCATACTTTACAGAGCTGGGAAAAAAGGGTGTAAAACACTTTCGTCGGCCATCTGCAATGTATAATTAATGTATAGTAAATTATATAGCTGGGTTTAAGGCTTGTTTAAATGCATAGAATTCGAAGTCGAGTGCAGAAATAAACTAACTTTTGGATCAGGATAATGTAATATGTTGATCCATTTTACAGGGTGGTGGTGGTCAGAATTATTTAATTAATCACCTTTTGACAATTATTCACACTGATCCAAATCAAGGTCTCCATTAAAACCAAAGAATGGCTTCATTACAAATGACCCATAAAAGTGTCAAGTGCTGGCTGCGAAGACAAGTAATTTCCTTCCCCTTTAAAACCATTAGGTCAAATGATGGGGGTGGGAAATGTGATGAAGTGCGTAATAGTGTGATTACAAAGAAAAATGTAAACAGTAAATTTGACAGCCATGTTGGAGAGGCTGGAAGATAAGGGTTATAAAGTGTTGGTTTTCTGCACTCAGAAGTCCTTTCTTCTTTAATGGCATAATCCATGTCTACTCAGAAGTAATCCCTACTGAATTCAATACTGCTTTGAATGATTATTAAGAAACTGAGTTCACTTCTTGAATTTTTCTTCTTTCTTTAGCATTTGTTCTTTAGCATTGTTGGGGTCCAAGATGGGTCACATCTAGAATTAGAGATACTTAACTCAAACATATCATCCCATGTTTGTGTGTGTTTACACTCACGCACACACAATGTGTAAGTTATAGTGAGTTGTAATTAGGGATGAAGTTTGAGAAATTATGCTGATGGCTTCATGAAAAAGACTGTTTTGGTGGAGGTGCCTATAAAACGGTAATAGATATTCAGGGAGGGAGTTCCATGAATGACTGGCAAACAAGCTTTCTTTGACTCCCTGACGTTTGAAATGTCCTCTCGGGTTCTGTACACTGGGTCCTTACAGTTATCTCTGGTGAGCAATCAGGGAATCTTTTGCCTGGTGCTAGGGCAGCTCTAGTCCAGTTTTGTCTTGGTGTCTTGATAACCATAAAAATGTAATTGTATGAGAGGGAACTCTTCTGGACAATAGTAATGCTGAGATTCTCCCTTGAAAAAAAAGAAAGACAACCTTGAAGAAAAGAGTGAGATGATAGGTGTATGATAAGAAAAGAAAAAAAGAAAGAAAACTTTGAAGAAAAGAGTGAGATGATAGAATAATTTCTCACTCCCTTGAAGAAAAGAAAGATGATAGGTGTAATTCTGCAAAGAGCAAACTATTCATTAAAAGTAAATGGAAATAAATTCCCAGTGAAAACAATAGCATGAGATTCAGATCTTTATCATGATGTTGATTCTTTAATGTGGCATTTGAGTGGTGGAGAAAGAGGGCTCGCTCTCTCTCTCTCTCTCTCTCTCTCTCTCTCTCTCTCTCTCTCTCTCTCTCACCCATATGAAATTATTATATGGCTACTACACATTGAAGCCCATCCATACTTAAGCCAGTAGAATCTGCTCTTAGAATCAAAGCATCACAGAATCTAGAGTTGGAAGCGACCCAGTAGGTCATCTAGTCCAACCCCCTGCCTGTAGCAGGAAATTCTCCTAGAACATGTCCGACAGATGCTCATTGTACCTCTGCTTGAAGATCCCCAGTGAGGGAGAGTCCACCACCTCCCTTGGCAATCTGTTCCACTGCCAAAGCGCCCTCACTGACAGGAATTTTTTCCAGATATCCAACTGGAATCTCCCATCTTGCAGTTTGTACCCATTGGTTCTAATTCTGCTTTCAGAAGCAGCTATGAACAAATGAGCCCCTTCCTCCCTATGACAGCCCTTTAGGTATCTGAAGAGGGCAATCAAGTCTCCTTTCAGCCTTCTTTTCTCCAGGCTGAACATCCCAAGTTCCCCCAACCTTTCCTCGTAGGGCTTCCCTTCTATCCCACTGATCATTCTTGTCGTTCTCCTCTGGACTTGCTCCAGTTTGGCTGCATCTTTCCTAAAGTGCGGTGCCCAGAACTGAACACAGTACTCAAGGTGAGGTCTGACCAATGCAGAATAAAGAGGAACTAGAACTTCTCGTGACTTGGAAGCTACAATCTTCTTGATGCAGCCTAAAATGGCATTTGTCTTCTTTGCAGACATATCACACTGCTGACTCATGTTCAGCTTGTGATCCACGGTGACTCCAAGATCCCACTCACATGTTGTGCTGCCAAGCCAAGTATCCCCCATTTTATACCTGTATTTTTGGTTTTTATTGCCTAAGTGCAGAACCTTGCACTTCTCCCTGTTGAAATTCATTCTATTTGTTACAGCCCAGGATTCTAGTTTATACAGATCCTCCTGGAGGTTTCTCCTGTCTTCTGATGTGTTTGCTACTCCTCCCAGTTTGGTCAAATTTGATCAGGCTCCCTTGTATCCCTTCCTCCAAGTCATTAATGAATATATTCCCCAAAACAGCAACTTCTACAGTATACCACAAAGTGCATTCAGACTGTTAATTCTCTAGGCAACAGGTATGATGGCATTTAGTCAGGGTCATGGGAGCAGTGCCCTCTTGAGCTACATGCCACAACAGTATGTATTACGACCAGTACTTGAGCTAAGAGTCAATGGCTACTATGCATGACAACTACATGCTACCTGGTTCAAAGCCTATAAACTTCTGAATACCAGTTGAAAAAGAACAATTGTAGGAATAAGGTATGCCCTCATCTTTGATGTTTGGCCTTCCTAGAGGCATCTAGTTAGCAACTGTGAAATGCTGGACTAGATGGGCATTTGGCCTGAGATAGCAAGATCCTCCTTCTTTTCTAATGCAGTGTGTGTAGATTCTAAGGATAAACCATCACTGCAAATGATAGCAGAGTTTGTGATCCTGCCAAAGTTAAGCACTTTTTAAGCTCCATTGATTTTTATATGAGTGCAAACTCCATCTTTTGGAAATCAATGGGACTTGAAAGTACTTACCTTTGACTGGATCTTGCTCAGAAATATTTTTAAAGGGAAGAAATGTTAAAAAAGCAACAACCCCAAACTGGTATGCTTTATACGTATTCATGAAAACTAATACACCTGTTTGTTTTTCAGAAGGGTACCAAATGCCCTTTCCCACACACTTGCTTGTTGAGTCTACTTGTCATTCTTTCTTTGATATTCATTTGTTTTAAAACCTTGTGCCCACAGTTGGATTAGTTATTGTAGTCAAGGAATAACCCCCAAAGTTCAAGTGCTGCTTTTGCAAACAAATAGCTATTGACTTTCATTAGCAGATCTGTGATGTTATCTAACCCCGCAAAGGCATTTGTGGTATGCCGTTTACATTGTATCTCCTGATTGTATAATCATTATTGATTTTCCTTGTGTGTAGTACCTATGTCAAACAACCTAATATATTTAAATGGTGATTATTTTAGCCATTTATCTATTATTAGATAAGATCAAAAGCAGTTAAACTCACCGCCTGATTGCGATAAGATAGTTGAAGGGTACAATTCACCCAGAACTGCTTCTGTGCAAAAGCTCCATTCATTTCCTTGGGACGTTCCAAAGGATCTTTGATTTTATTGTGTTTATTTGGTTGACTGCCTTGGAAATATTGGTGCTGAAGGCAACATATAAATCTTAAAAAATTACATTTGCACAATCCATCAGACTAAATGGGAAATGAGAGCAGTGGTTTTCATTGACTGAATCTAGAACTCAAATGCGTGTTTGCATTTCAGGGTCCCCAACATCTGGAGCTGTGAACTGGAAACTGGCAAATGTAAATCCTGAGACATAGCTGGAAAAAATATGGCTCTGTCACTAGATCGAGACAAAAGACCAGGCTCCAATATTCATGGCCTGAGTGATGCAAAGCCTCATACTGTCTGCTGCTCGCAGGGGATAATATGATCCCCATATGTGCACCTGAAGAGTTGCTAGTGCCTGAGCAAGGTAATTCATTAGGCTAACAGCACAATCCTAACCTCCGCCAGAAAAACCAGGCTGCACTGTATCCTGAGCAGGTTAGGAAGCTGCTGCCCCAAGGTCACCTTGTGGAAATACCTGTCATCCCATAGGGCCACTTGGATCTGTGGTAGCTATGTAGCAGCCAGGTGCTAGTCTGAGCAGCCCAATTTAATACCAGTCTGGCCAGGGAAGGGTTAAAGATATTTGCTACTACCAATATTCCCCCAGTTCAACCCTCCCTCCACCCAGAAACACCCAATCCTCATCCCCAGAATGCCCTCCACCACCCTCTCCCACCCCTTGCACTGTCTATCACAACACTCACCTGCACATGACAGAATCTGATGCTGGGAGGCCAGTGCATGTCATGTTGGTACAGGGATCCTGCGCCAGATCTATAACCAGTTGAGAATGTGCTGTAAGTCCCAGCCTTCAATCATGGTCCAAGCCCTTGATTTCCTGACTTAATTCACATATTGAAAAATAATAAAGCTTACTACATTTTTGAGTAAGCCACCCAAAAACCAAGCAATTCAATGTTCTGAAGGCAGGAAACTAATGATGTAAAAGAATATCACTGAAGCAGAATGGAAGTGAGTGGAGGAGTCATGAATGGAAGTGTTGTCTGTTTGCTGCAATGAGAGGGGCAGTGCAATCCTTGTTGCCCTCCTAAGCCAGCACATGTCACTTGTGCCAGTCTAGAATGTCACAAACATGCCATCTGTGACACAGAGAGAGCAGGATAGGCTGGTGCAGGGAATTGTGCTGCCTCCCTGCACCTCATCGGGCTGTGTGGCATAGTGAGTTGAAGTGGATGACCAACATGGGACTGGGAGGTGGGGAAAGGGGGAGAGATGGTAGAGGGCATTTTGGGTGGGTAGAGGATGGTCCCAGTGGTGGGTGGGTAAGGAGTAGGAGGTAGGGCTCAGACCTGGCAGTTATACCAGATCCGAACCCCATTCCCTGGGGCAATGTGGCACAGCCTCAGGCTGCTTGGCTCTGCTCAGCTCTAAAATTGGTGGTGCAGCTCTGAGCAGACCCATTGGGGCTGCTGCCACTTTACCCTAGATAAGGGGAAAATCTCCTATTTATCCCACTGTACTGTGGCAACAACTCTGAACTTGTGCTGGATACAGGGCAGGCCCACTGGCCTCCCTATCCCAGTGTAATTTAGGATTGTGTTTTAGGATACAACCCAGAAAGCCCTGGATAGCTTTCATGGATAACTTTGCTGCAGACCATGAGGTTCCTGGTTCAGGCCCTGGGGTCCCTTATGTGCCCTTATAATGTTTTGCACATTGCTAGTGCCTATTGTACATAAAAGCATAGCTCATAGTTTTAATCATTAAACTATCTGAGGCATGTTGTGATTTCTGTTCTAAAGAATAAAATATGACAGATGGATTGGGGGAAAGAACCCATTTGAGAAAAAAGGCATCGGAGTTATGTAAATGTAACACAATTAGATGAATTGCTTCTCAAAGACCATGGGAAATCATTCTATATACTGCTCTCCTTGTTCCCTTACAAGTTCTTCTGAAGAAAACTCAGAATGGATTTAGAAAGCGCTATGATTTCCCTGAGGATATAATCACTGTTAATCCCATGAGTACCATTTCAACAGAATAACTCACCCCAAGCAGCCAGTGGTTTCTTGGGCTAATCTCAGGAGCAGGGTAGTTATCTTACTTTATTAGTGATCAAACAATATTCCACTAAAACTACAGTAGGAAAGTAACTAATCTGCTGCATTAATTTAATATAAAAGATAATACTTTTTTTCTATTTTGGAAACTTTCCTATTTGGAGTGGAATAATTTGGTTATTATGTGTGCTAGAAGGCCACATTTTTACTGAGTGCAAAAAATGGAACATAACAAGTAACTACTAATTAGGTCTCCACAAAAATGATTGAAAACAGAGCTTTCAGTAGGCTGAAAGGAGCCCAGAAAACATGTTCCTGCCTCTCAGTGCTATCACTACAGTTAAAATGAAAACACAAAAAAGGCCAAATTTTGTTTTTTTACATCATAATTTGACCCTTCCCAGGTGACATTTGAACTGAACTGAAATGTGTCATCAAAACCTGAAATTTGTCTACTTAAGAAATGAATGATTGATGTTAGTCAAATATTTTCCAAAAAAATTCTGCTGCATATGAGCTGTCAGATAATGTCAAATGTTCAGTGCTATACATCAGATATTGTTTGCCACTTTTCAGATGCTGTCAAATACTAACCAAAATTGCAAAGTGTTCTGATACCAAATGCTGATGCTGAAGAAACAAATATATGCCAATATTTGCACATCCTGCGAATATGTGTAGAATTTTCACTATCAAAAGCCACAGCAAAGAAATTTCAAGATTACAGACTCAGGGCAAAATGGAGAGTAACGATGGGGAGTCCTTGCTCTGGTGTAAGAACAATTTACTCTGGATACCAATATGAATTTCCCATAGGTTTTGACTGGGTGGTGCAGTAACTACGGGTGCACATAATGTCTCTTACATGCTCCCTTAGTTACTCTGGATTTGGGGGTATGGGTGCAATACTTACCAACTTGTGCTGCAATGTCACAGAGTCACAAAGAACACCTCAAGGTGTTTGTTCCCTTACCTTAGAGTAAGGGTAATTGTCTTAGAGTAAGGGCAATTGCCCTTACCTCTGAAAATTACCCTGCAGCTGAAAAATCAGTTAGGTTTCACTCTCATTCAGTTGCCTGTCCAGATAATAACTGTTTGGCTTTTTCTGCTTGAAAACAAACTTTCCTGGAGAGAGGTTCATATATACATATATGCATTTATCTGTCAAATCCAATAAAAGCATTTTGCATCCATTAAAGCAACATATGTATTCAGAGTTATAGTCATTACCACACAGAATATGATCAAAATAAAGAATAAGCTCACATCTTTCTTTTGAAATTGCTGTACACAAAGAAATTGGGTTATCAAGGCAGTCTTTGTGGGTTTGAAATGTGTTCTAAATATGCGAATTAAAATATTTTAAGTTTTGTGCAAATTGGATGATTCAGAAACTCCTTTCATCAAAGGTTCTAATTAATTTGGGTGGGCCACTGAAGGATGCAAGCTTTTTCATATGAACACCATGCACTATGATAATGGGACAGAGGAAAATACAAGGAAAACCTTCAATTTGAGGGTATTTCAGTGCATCTGGTCAGTGATATGCACCCCAATCTATCTTCCATTAATGAATACCTGGGGTGCTGTTCAAGGAAGACAGCACAGGGCCATACACACAAGTGACTTAAGACCACAAATGACTTAAGACTACATGTGACTATTTCTTAGTAGCACTTATTTTCTTATCCAGCTCACTGTTTCTTACACCGGCAGCCCAATCCTAATTGCAGTTCAGAAACTAGGTGTAGTGGTGACAAAACTACCACTATATCCAGTGGTATTGCCAGGGCCAATGGTGGTCTCCTCAGGAGAAGATGACTTTTGTCCCTTTTTCCCCAGGGAAAGTCTCAAGGCCCTCAATTGGGTTTCTCAAGTCTGCTCCAACTATTTTGCTGGTGTAAACTTGAGGACCCCCATGTCAAGTTTTTAGCCCAGCATGGAGGGTCGAGTATGGCAGAGCATGGCTCCACCAGTCTCTGACTCCCAGTCCCAACCCCACCCACACACGCAACCCATTTCCTCTCTGCCCCATTTTCCTCTTCATACTCCCCCTTCCCCCACAAATCGTACCACCACCTGGTCTTCTTACCATGCTCTGGGGCAGCATGTTCCCAGATTCAGTGCTAATTGGTGCTGGGCTGATACCAGTGCTTCCTGCACAGAGGATACCACAAACATGCTGTATGACACTTTTATGACATCCTGTGCTGGTAATACACTCTTATTTCTCTCACTGAATAACTCAGGTTTGGGAGAAGTACTTGTATAGTCTTCAAACCCCTGTTTTTCTACTTATTCATTTTTTCCTGTTTTGATCAATGTGACTGTGTGGATACATATTTAAAGGAGCTTATTATAAGTCCTTTAAAGATCCTTGAATCTAGGGGAAAGCAGATTGCACATTCTGGATGTAGCCAAAGGAAGTTACATCACAATCATCTGCATGTCTACTCAGAAGCAACTCCTATTGTGTTCATTGGGACCTACTCCAAGGTCAGTGTGTAACTGATTGTAGTCATTGATCATGAGATCAATTAAAGTTGTTATTTCAGGCAATAGACAGCATTATAGGGGGACAGCATTATGTCCTCCACTTTGCCAGTGCTGCTTTTCCTTTTTCTGGAGAAGGAAGCACATCACTGAGTAAGAGAGGCCTTTGCCATGACAGTAGAAATGGTTCTGGTTTTCAGGACATCATCCAAATCCCCAATAAGTAGGG
Source organism: Cryptoblepharus egeriae (assembly GCA_030015325.1). NCBI lineage: Eukaryota > Metazoa > Chordata > Lepidosauria > Squamata > Scincidae > Cryptoblepharus > Cryptoblepharus egeriae. Next base: position 82,193,017 of record JAREYC010000003.1, on the reverse strand, counting down.
CACATAGAACAGGACCTTTCCAGTTGAATTAAAGTCAGAAGGGATACAGCCTTCCAGTTCCCCTGGCAGAAAATAAATGTTCTGCTGCAAATTTAATATTATAACAATAACAGTGCAAGCGGAAGAATAACAGAAGTGATTTGTTTGAACTAATTCGAGGTAGTATGGCTCCATTTTTCCAATGTGAATCAAATAAGAACATTCACTCAGAAAGGATTATAGGTAACCTTATCCTTGTTTCTATTTGAGTGAAAAGTTCACTTTTTGATTTAAGAAATTTTTGAAACATCTCTATAGATAATTAAAACAAAATGATGACTATATTACTCCATTATGGCCGGAAAGAAAATCGAGAACAAACCTCAACTCAATCACATTTCCAAGAATTGTGGTAATGCTTGACCATCATCCAGGGAAAGTTTATAATTGCATAAGCTGCAACATCATGCAAATGGTGTGATGTCTTAGGCATCCAAGGAGTTCTGAATTTTTACTTCCAAGGAAAGCATTGGATGTGGTTCTCAGATTTAAAAATTCAATTGATTTAAAATCTAGGAGCAAAATTATAATGTATTTTGGAGATATAAGGGATATCTTGTCCACTCCAAAGCCCAGGCAGTGGTATTAAGGAGTACAAAGCAGTAAGTTTTATAGTGCCCCTCACTGCAGCATGCAACTGGCCTCTTCCTCTTCTGAGCCATTTTGGGTGGAGGGAGCAAAATGGAGGCATTCGCTTGCAGAACTTAGTGCTTTGTCCTCTCTTCAACTATGCTACTGAAACCAACTACAGTGGTGCCTTGTAAGATGAATATAATTCATTCCGGAAACATGTTTGTCTTACAAAGCATTCTTTATACAAAGCGGATTTTCCCACAGGAAATAATGGAAACTCAAACAACTGGTTCCACAATCCAAAAATATTCAGGGGCATTGCCAGGCTGCTGGTGCGGTCTGCACTGGGTAATGCTTTTGACACATGTAGAAGTTTGACACTTTGTTGGCCGGCTGGATGATGCATACCCTTGCATTGCCCCTGCATGTTACCATCTTCCTGGAGCTAACATAGAGTTCTGGTCCATTTGTAGACCATTTCCACTGGTAGGCCATTTGTCTGAGCAATGTCTAACCTTGTTAAAACTGAAAGTGAAGTAGATGTTCAGGCCAACATGCAAACTTATTCCTGTGACTCATGGTAATTAAGAAGCCATCAAAAGGAATTGTGAACTGTCCTTAATAGGAATTATTTGCCCTGAAGGAAATGCCTAAAATACTTAGTAAATAACATCACAGTTAAATGTTATATGTTATCTCATAAGAAAGGTAGTTATTTGGGGGAGGGGGATTTATGAAAGAAAGGAAGCATCATGTAAATGTTCTGGTAGGGAGTTCCAAATCAGCAAGGAAGGCTTGACAAAGTGTTTTCAAGTACACCAACTTAACTGGATTGTGGGTCAGACTTCCTGTATCTGGAACACTTCTTAGAAATATTGATAGGTGAGAAGTTACAGATTAAATGATAGTTGAGTTTTACTTTTTATATCATGGGTTTTCACCAGTCACAATGGTAGAACTCAACAACCTTCAAGCCCAAAAATGATATGCTTGTTCTCTTTGGACACCAGTCCTGTGAAGGTGACCTGAGGCTACTTCCAGACATTTTAGAAGGCAGTAATTCCAGACAAGTGTAATTGTGGATAATACAGAATTCAATAAAAAGATCGTATCAAGAATGAAGTAGACAAATCAATAGAACATTATTGCAGGTGGGCATGAATTTAGGATGAATGGCATAATGTGTCAACAGTAGGAGGCATTGGAGCTGAACATTTCTTGCCTGAAAAATATGAGGGCAACAATGAACATCCTGGAAAAATGGAAAACATCCTAGAAAAAATGAAAAGCTATTACATTGTACCATTCTGCAGAGGTGGCAACCAACTTCACAGGGCCTCAGTTCAGTCCACAGAAGTTTCTAGGTCCCCAGCATAACTTATCCCTTGCTCTTATTACATCTGACCACACAATCCTATGGCACATTGGAGCAGGTAGGCTGACATGTTTGTGCTGCATCCAGCATACATTTTGGGCAACTACCATTTTTCCTTTACTCAGCGTAATGCAGCAAAAGTCCCAATGGATCTACTCAGTTCTGTACTACCTGGAGATGGCACAGAGCCAAGGATATGCAAGCAGCAAGAGACCACACTATCTGAAGACCAGGGTTGGCATCCAGCATACCTGTCAAGTTTCAGCCTTGCCTCCCTTTCCTCACCTGCCTGTCCCAGGACTGCCCTCCACCTGCCCTCCTCTGCCATGACACACTCCCTCCTTACCTTCCTCATACCTCAGACCTCAGGCTGCCATTTTTTTCTTACTTGGCTCCTATAACATTTAACAGCTGAAATTAGGTGGACATCTCTGAAACTCCAAGCCTGGAAAATTGATGGCCTTACATCCCATTTGCTTTTGTCCTTTGAACTCTTTTAAGTATTTTCCTTCAATATTTGTTCTAGGGCCTTGTCTGCCATGGAAGATAAAGGGTATGTAGTTACCTGAACTGTTTTTATTTCCTCCTTGAATGTGTGTACAATGTTAGCTATTCTTCAGACACCTGGTATCTCATAAAGTATATTTATTCATCGCTAGTAGGCTTGCTATTTCATTCCTTGTCTCTTAATTCTCTGTTTCTTAATTCTCTTGATTATTAAGCAGATTCTTCAATCACCTACATTAGATTTAAATATGTTGTGAGCAACAAAGTTCTGACACATTCATTTCCATCACTCTTCTCTCATCCCTATACTTTTTTTTACTAATAACAGAAACAATATACAATGCCTTGTAAGAAGAATATAATTCATTCCGGAAGCATGATTGTCTTACAAAGCATTCTTCTTAAAAAGCGAATTTTCCCATAGGAAATAATGGAAACTCATACGATTGGTTCCACAACCCAAAAATATTCATATAAAAATATTAACTATATGTAAAAATGATGAGAAAACACTGTAATTGATTTGAAAACACTGTAATCTAATAAAGAACACAATTAATGTAATATTAATTAAAAAACACTAATATTCTGTACAGCAGGCATGTCAAACTGGCAGCCCAAGGGTCGCATGCGGCCGTTTGCAGGCACACGTGCAGCCCTCGAGTGATCTCCCCACCCCCAGAAGTAGCTCAGTAGTGGTGGCAGCACACTTGATTTTGTGTGGAAGGAAGGCTCATGCACAGTAGCAGCAGCTTCCCAGGGTGGGAGAAAGAGCCCAGGAGAAAGATGGCACTTCTGAGTAGACATGCAAAAATTTGGATTGTGGCCCTTGGGAGACACCATTAATGCTAATGTGACCCTCTATATGAAATGAGTTTGACATCCCTGTACAGTAAAAGAAAAATCTTTATGGCCAAAGATGACTTAGGCTACAATCCAGAGTAACTACGGGACTTTTACACCAATGTAGTTATGGTGCCACCTATGAGAAACCTATGGGAAATGCATAGAGCAATCCAGAGTAAGTGCCTCTTACATCTTCCCGTAGTTACTCTGGATTGTAGGGTAATTTTCACAAAAAGCCACTGGTGTCTTTTTGAGCAACTTTCACAAGGAACCTTCTAATGACATTTGCTTTTGTCTCCTTTTGAGGATTTCACTGAAATGTGACATTACGTTGTCATTCAACAGATTCATCGCCCGCACTGCTACAGCCTTATTTGGGTGGTGCTTTTCTACAACATTTTGCACAATTTCCCAATGTTTACAAATGTCCTTATTCTCATGTGAGGGATTCCTCCTCCTTATTCTCCTCCTCCTCAGCAGATGAGATCTCCTCCATAACTTCTTGCTGTTGCTCATGATGCAGATACATCAATTTGTTCATTTTACAACAAATGTTCCTTGTAAAATTGTTTGCCAAACTATGCCAAAACTGTTTGTCCTACAGGGAACTGTTTGTCTTACAAAGCAGAATTCCTTACACATTTTAGTTTATCTTACAAAGCATTCTTCTTACAAGTTATTTGTCTTACAAGGTGCCACTGTACTGAATGAGTTTTTGGACAATTTGCAAGTGTTGTTTAAGGATGCAAAGCTAAAAACAGTGTAGTAAATACAAAGCTTCTTAGAACACAATGGGACCAAATACCAAGTGCATCAACTGAACTCCTTGCTGATTTTGGTGGACATCCAACATTTTGATAAATTCACTGTTGCTTTAAGTCATGCTCTGAGCTTTGATCCATCCCCTCATTATACAGTTATGATGGATACATGCGACCTCCTGGTTGCAGGGAAGGAAGCTACCTCAGAATGCCAGATGCAGGTGTCTTGTGTGTTCCCTGAAGCATCTGGTAAACCACTGTGAGATGTATGAAGCTGGACTTGACCTAGCAGGACTCTTCGTATGTTCTTATGTATATCCTTCATATCCCTGAAAACAATACTCCAGAATGTCAGGAGCCATTAAAAAAATGCAATCTAAACCAGTGATTCCCCACCTTGAGCTGAAAAGTGGGTAGCCCAATGTTGAGCTGCCCAGAATGCTTTTACCCCATTCCCCAGGGTAAGGGAAAAGTGCCCTATAATGGGGCTTTCCTGTTGCACTGTCAATGGTCAGCTGGGAAAAGCTTTTGCCCAGCCGCTGACAGCACACATGTATCCCCTGGACTTCCCCAGGTGGGGAAGTGGATGGGAACACTGGCACCACCCTCCTAATGGGACCATGGCATGACCCAGTTTGTGCTTTATGAATGTATGCACAGGTGGGCTGAAGCCGGTTCTCACCGGATCTGTAGAACCAGTTGTTAATTTGGGGCTGACTAGCGAACCGGTTGTTAAAGAGGGGCCGTCATCTTTGAATTGCATGCAAGTGTGTTTGAATTTCTCTTAGAGGGCCTCTGGGTCTGTCTTCCCAGAGGTTCAGCTCCACTCCCTCCTTCCCTTCTGAACCTCCCTCCCATTCTGAGTATTGTGAGAATGAGCTCCTCCAGGGCTTTTGGTGGGGGCCATGTCTGCCTGCCTTCCTGCCTCCCCAGGTGCCTTTGCAGCCCAGTACTAGGCATGGAGAACTACTCAGGAGTAAGCCACATTGTATAGTAGAGGACTGCAGCCTGTGGCCACAATCCTAGCCACACTTTCCTGGGACCAATTCCCATTGACTATCATGGGATTTCCTTCTGAGTAGCATACGATTAGGATTTGAGGCTACTTTCCCATCCACACTTTCCTGAGAGTAAGCCCACTGACTATAATGGGACTTACTTCTGAGGAGATTGGCAAAGGATTGGATCTCTCCCTCCAGCCCTGTTCCTCCAGCCCTGTCTACTTTCCTGAGAGTAAGCCCACTGTCTATAATGGGACTTTCTACTGAGTAGAAATGGTTAGGACTGGGCTCTGAGGCTGCAATCCTATCCACATTTACATGGGAGTAAGTCCCACTGACTAGAATGAGACTTGCTTCTAAGTAAGCCTGCATAGGATTGGACTGTAAGGCTAAAATCCTGACCACACAGTTTTGGGAGTAAGCCCCATTGACTTGAATGGTACTTACTTCTGAGTAGACACAGTTAGGATTGGGCTCAGGCTGCAATCCTATCCACACTGTAGTCCTTTTGCCCCCCCCCCGGAGTCCTTTTGCCCCCCCCTTTTTCTCCCCACCTCATCCTGTCCCTCTGAGAAATCTCTCCACCTGAGATTGTGGGAAGTATGGGGGGCACATGAAGAAATAGCCACAGTTCCCATCCTGCCCCCCCCCCCAGGAGCCCAGTCCACTGCCTACTCTGAAGTAAATCCTATTAAAGTCAGCAGGTTTTACTCCCCTGTGAGGATAGGAGTGTAGCCTCAAAGCTCAATCATCTGTCTACTCAGAAGTAAGTTCCATTATAATAGTGAAGCTTACTCCCTGGAAAGAAGCTGGTTTCTAAGAACTTGTAATCCTATGCCTGACTACTCAAAAGTTAATCCCATTTCAATCTATGAAGCTTACTCCCAGGAAAGTGTGCAGAGGAGTGCAGCATTAGAGCCCAATCCTATTCTTGGCTACTCAGAAGTAAGTCCCAGTAGAGGCTGTGGAGCTTACTCTCAGGAAAGTGAATAGGATTGGAGCCAGAGGCTGGTTACTAATAGCTCAGTCCTTTGCTTGACTACTCAGAAGTCCTATTATATTCAATGAAGCTTACTTACAGGAAAGTGTAGACAGGATTGTAGCCTTAAGTAGTGGCTTAGAGGCAAACCTCAGCCTGCAGAGGGGACACCACAGACTCTGGTCCTAAACTGTAGATCAGTGTTTCTCAACCAGTGGTATGAGGACCACCTGTGGAACTTGTGGTGTGTCTGCTGTATTAGGCACCTGGATGCAAGTGTCATATGTGCTCCCTGAGGAGCTGGTGGGCTGCTGTGTGATTCAGGAAGCTGGACTAGATGGGTCTTTGGTGTGATCCAGTGGAGGCTTTTCTTATGCTTTTATGTTCTTATTTGTGGCACACATTCCCCATGAGAGCATAACAAAGTGTAATGCATAGAAATAAATTACACTGAACTCAGGGGCTTAATACTGATTGATAGCATCACAAGTGATACAATTTTTTTAGTAAACTAAGGATTAAGGTGGTGTGCCCTCCCCCGCCCCACCCTGCCCCACCGCCCCACCCCGCCCCACCCCGCCCCCTGACCCTGGCCATGCCCCTGACCCTGCCTTGCCCTGCCCACTTCTGGAGAACCAGTTGTTGGGGCAGGCTGGGCCCACCACTGAATATATGCCAATGATATCTCCCTCTCCATCTCATTCTGAACCAGCACCTGCAGTGGTCAGGCTGATCAAATCTTTACATCCTTAAAGTACTTAGTAGTTAAGTACCACCCAGAAAGCACAATCCTAACTATGTCTGCTCAAAAGTAAGCCCCATTGTGTTCAATAGGTCTTACTCCCAGGAAAGTGTCTTTAGGATTACAGCCTTAGTACATCACTTCCAGCTTTCACCAACACTGCCACCAAATGCATGCAAAAACATTTACTCACATGCATTTGGTGGTGGTAGCAAAACCTGGAGATTTCTGTACTAACAGTGCCTTCTGATTTCTGGTCAGGTCACTACCCTCCATAAGAGATTAAGCATCCCAATCCAAAATGTGCCTGCCTGTCTGGGTCACAGCCAACAGGTTGAGAAACACTGATCTAAACAAAATCTGGAGAGTTCTGGTGTTTGTGTCCAAATCCTGCTACAAATTGTGGATTTTGTGCCTTCTCTGGACCTATATTTTGTCTTTTTATCCAATCCTATTTAAATCTATGTGCGGTGATGAAGTTTATGTGTATAAATCTATGTGTGGTGATGAAGACTCCCTTTCTGAAAAGGTCATTTTAAGCATGGGAATCTGCCCTAAGTCTTTCATAGTGAAAATAGATGCTAAGAATTTATTCAGTTTCTCACCAATCTCCATATTCCTCTTTATGCTTCCTTTATTCTCTCATTATTTAATGGTCCAACCACTTTCCTGGTTCATTTCCTGCTTCTAATAAATTAAACTTTTGATATTTAAAAACTTCCTAAGTTTGCCTAGAGGTTTTTAGCCCTGCACTTATATTCTTTCTTCATGTTCCTTATTGATAGCAGGTGTCCTCTGCTTTCTGATGTTTCATTTTCTGACAGTTTCTCTCTTTCAACACTTTTCAATTATACCCAGAATTCAATGCATGTCTCTCTCTCTCTCTCTCTCTCTCTCTCTCTCTCTCTCTCTCTCTCTCTCTGCTGATCTAAAGGCTAAAATTGCTTTCCCCATGTTGATGGTGATTCAAGCTTTTTTGGGGTGTGTGTGTGTGAGACAGAAAGACAGACAGACAGACAAACCCTACAATCCAGAGTAACAAAGGGAGCACGTAAGAGACATTACGTGCACCCATAGTTACTGCACCACCCAGTGAAAACCCATGGGAAATTCATATTGCAATCCAGAGCAAATTGTTCTTAAACTGGAGCAAGGACTCCCCGTAGTTACTCTGGATTGCACCCATAGAGAGAGAGAGAGAGAGAGAGCACCCTGACTAGGCTACCGTGTTTATTTCTGAGTAGACATGGTTAGGGTTGTACTCTAACTTTAACTCCTTATCTATTCTGTAAAGTATTAGCAAGAGTCTATTTGCAGAAATCTTTGTATGACAGCAATAATTTGCAAGATAAAACATCATTTTCAGTTTGGTATTTTAAAAAGCATCAGAAGCAACATTTGTAAACTAAAAAAAAGACTCAGTTCACGTTTTGTCTATTTCCACTTTTCACCATGGCTCCAGTCCCAAACCTGTCATATAAGTGAGAGACACTGTCATATAAGTGAGTGTATATGCATGTTTGAGTAAAGTATGTTTTATTTTGTATGTCCTACATTTTCCTTGGTTGTCCTACATTTTGGGGGCCTTGTCTTCTTTTGTGGCTATGACATCTGTGGTTACCCTGTCTGTACCATTTCAGGCTGCAGGCCAGGGGTGCCATTTCTGAATGCTGCCCCATGTCAGCCCCCCTTGCACCTGGTTCATCAGGAAGTTATTTGAAGTTCTATTTCAGCCCAGTGCCTGCTGTGGCTAGTTTCCTTCCTGCAGGGAGCTTCAATAAAAGAAGGGAGGGAGCATTTTCAGAAATAGGATTTTCCTACCTGCAGTGTAAGGAGGAGGATGTCTATGACGCCACCCTATTGTCACAAAGCCAGCCTGCTGGGACTGGTAGGCGAGTTGGCTGCTTGTTTCCCCTGCATGAGAGTGAAGTAGAGGACGCACAAAGCAGGTGATCAGGTGCTCTCTAGTGTTAAGAGAGTGATAATAAGAGCGATCACAGGAGAAGGTGTGGAGCAAGAGCTCTGAGTTTAGAAATCTTTTTCCAGGGTGATCACATGTCCCCATTTTCCAAGCCATGTCCTTTTTTTAAGCCTTGTGTTCTGGGGAAAAAAAATTTCAGTATCCTTTCCTTCTGAGCAGGCTTCATGCAGCTTTCTTGGAATTAATCAATTAGATTTAATAAATTATATGACATAGTTGTTAATTGAAGAATAAGTAGCATAGTGCTTAAATTAACCACACGGAAGCAATGTATGTGAGTGTTTTGAGCTTTTGTCATATCCTGCATTTTTCTTGAATGTCCTACATTTTGTGGGTCCTTGTCCTCTTTTCTGGTTATGACATACACCCTAGACAGGACTTTTATTTTGTCATATCGTACATTTTTCTTGGGTGTCCTACATTTTGTGGGTCCTTGTCCTCTTTTCTGGTTATGACATACACCCTAGACAGGACTTTTATTTTGTCATATCGTACATTTTTCTTGGGTGTCCTACATTTTGTGGGTCCTTGTCCTCTTTTCTGGTTATGACATACACCCTAGACAGGACTTTTATTTTGTCATGTCCTACATTTTTCTTGGGTGTCCTACATTTTGTAGGTCCTTGTCCTCTTTTCTGGTTATGACATACACACTAGACAGGATTTTTATTTTGTCATGTCCTACATTTTTCTTGGGTGTCCTACATTTTGAGGAGGTGGACCTTATCCCTTTTTTGTTATCCTGGTGGAGGCTTCAAATAGAAGGAAGGATCCCAGGAGATGCTTGAAGGGGACTCCTCCACTCCCCCATGCCCAGCAAGCCAGCCATCGCCGGCAACTTCTGGAGTGGGAGACAGACTGGTTAGAGGGAGGTGTGGGAGGGAGGGATGGAGGGGAGACTGCACACAGAGAGGCACCCACGTGAAGTTCCCACCCGTGAACGAGAGAAGGCGCACTCTCGCAACTAGGGCTGTGGAGCGCCTCCTACTCAGTGAAAAAGTTTCCGATGAGTTTCCACCGTCTGTTCTTCGGCTTTCCCAAGCAGACGCCAGAGTCTGATTTTTAGATGATTTGCTGGAATCAAGGCTGCAATCATCCTAGCCACACTTACTTGGGAGTAAGCCCCATTGACTACATTGGGACTTACTTCTGAGTAGACTTGCCTAGGATTGTGCTGGTTGCAATCCTATCCATACTTCCTGGGAGTAAGCCTCGTCCTATGCTGGAAGTAAGCCTCATTGACCTACCATGGGACTTACTTCCAAGGAGACAGGCGTAGGACTGAGCTCCTTCAAGAGCATCAAGATGCCTCACCTCCTCCCATGTGAGGGATGCGCTATAAGTCTTAAGCTTTGTGGGGATCATTTTTTTTTTATTTTCTCTTCAGCCTGACACTTGAGCAATGAATCTGGATCTACTTTTTCCTTTTGTGACTCACACATACCCTTTTCCTATTGATAAGAAGCATTAGTGAACGCGATCCGGCCAAAAATGAAGCACTTTGGAGAGCCACGGGTGTTCATAGGCGAGTTCAGGTGGTACTTACTACTGCAATCCTATCCGTATATTTTAATATATACCCATAGACTTTTTTGTGTGTGTGTGTAACAAAATATATAAATATATGTGTAATATATATGTGTGAGATAGATAGATAGATAGATAGATAGATAGATAGATAGATAGATAGATAGATAGATAGATTATATGTGTACGTGTGTGTGATATAGTCACTAATATATATTAACACCTATACAGTGCAATCCTAAGTATGTCTACTAGAAGTAAGTTCCATTATAGTCAATGGGGCTTACTCCCAGGAAAGTGTGGTTAGGATTGCAGCCATATATATATATATATATATATATATATATATATATATGGTATAAGGCTAAAGTTTTACTAACATTTACCTGGGAGTCATCTCCATCGACGAGAATAGAACTTACTTTTGAGTAGACACACAAAGCTTTCGATTGCAAGAGTCAGACCCACCAAAATCAGTGGAGCTTACTCCTGAGTAAACTCTTGAGCTGACTCCTGAACTGCTCTCAGGAAGCCCATCTCATTGAAATAAAGGGAGTTTGAAATTATTCGAAGACACTTTCGAGCTTCCCCTTGGATCTCATTCCAGTATATTCTCTATACACGATCAGACATCAATCTGTATTTAATTCAGACTTCATATGACATCACAGCCAAGCATACTGATTTGGGGGGTAGGGGAGGGGAAGGTAATGATTCTCAGTTACTTCCACTTTCTAAATCTGGAATCCGTCAGCCTTTTCATTTTAAACTTGAAAGAAAAGAAGAAAGAGATGAACCTTTCCTCGGTTAAATTGATCAAACACTCTGGACACGATCCAGGCCGAGTAAAGCACGCTTCACATCCTTCGTGGTTGAAATGGAAGACACGTGTGGACTCCCTCCCATGCAAATCCGTGAGAGCGTGTACGTCGGATGCAGATCTATTACCTTTATATTATCTTTTTATTCCTCAGTTATCTTTCCAGATAGTATCATCTTAGACGGGCATAGCTACTAAAACCTAGTTGTACATACTTTACTCGAAAGTAAGTTGTACTCTGTTCAATGGATTTACACTCAGGTAAATTGGGGAAGGGCGCAGATTGCGCACCGAAATTTGAACTAAATTAACTTAATAAAGAAAGTATTAATAAATAATAAATAAACACCAAGGGAATGACAACTGAATTAATTTTTCCCCGACGTGGGAAGGTGAAACAAAATTAGAGTGTGTTTTCCCAACTGGAGGTAGAAGGCAGGTAAGGGAGACAATTGAGGGTGTGAAACACTAAATGGGATTCACTTCCGATTCCGAGTAAACCTTCACTGAGTTGGGCTGCAGATGGATCTAGGCGAGATCAGACACCCTGCTATGTTCTTAAGACATTCCTAAGCCACAGCAATCCTACTACACACTACTTACTGGGAGTGAGGCCCATTGGAATTGGGTAAACGTAACTGGAAGCGGGGTGAAGAAAGGATGAGTTACTAACAGCATAGTACTATGAACACAATCCTAAACGTGTCTACTCAAATGTAAGCCCCATTGTGTTCAATGGGAGTTACTCCCAGGAAAGTGTCCTTAGGATTACAGCCTCTTGCAATCATAAAGACACTTTCCTGGAAGTAAGACCCATTGAACATAATGGAGCTTACTTTTGAGTAGACATTGTTAGGATTGTGCTTTGAGTCTGTCTACTCAGAAGTAAGTAGTGTTCAATGGTGTTCAATGGTGTTTCTCTTTTCTTTCTTTCCTCTCTCAGGAAGGTGCATAAAGGATTTCAGCCTAAGAGTAGTGTCTGGAAAGTAAGTTCCATTGTGGAGCCAACTTCTGAGTAAGCAGAATTGGGCTTGGAGGTGGACTCCCAGTATTGCAGTGGGAATGAGAGGTGGACCCCTGGTCTGAGAAGCAACGTGATAGGAGCACAAAAGAGACCCAAAAGATCCTTGGATATAACAAAGTTTGTTCCTCAACACTTAAACGATCTTTATAGCAGGATATAATAGTGCATGTTTTCAAGATGAAAAAATAGGATCTCTGAGGCTTAGAGCACAAGCCTAACCATGTCTACTCAAAAGTAAGCCACACTGTGTTCAATGAGTCTTACTCCCAGGAAAGTGTCTTTAGGATTTCAGCCTTAGTAAGAGCAGCAGGACATGAAGGTCTGTTTGTTTTGCCCAACAGCTTGCCCTCCTGAGCAAGAGCAGTCTATCTGACATCAATGAGTTTCACAAGAAGTAGCAACTCACCACTGTATAGGTTGAGAAGGAGGGATCATCTATGACGGGAAGCCTGAGCACCCAGTGCCCCCTGAAATGTGTGCCCTAGTGGGGTGAACTCAGGGTGACTATATGTCAGAACCCAAAAAGAGGACAAGGCTCTCCTGAAATGTAGGACACCCAAGAAAAAATGCAGCACATGACAAAATAAAAGTTTTAAAAACCCTCATATATACATATTGCTTTCTTGTGGTTGATTTAAACCCTATATTACTATTGAATTTAAAACTGTTACATAGAATTTATTTAATATAATTCATTAAAGACAAGAAGGCTACATGCTGCTTGCTCTCAAGGAAGACAATAAAAAATTTTCCCAGGACACAAGACTAAAAAAGAGGACACGTCTTGGGAAAAAAAGATATATAGTCACCCTGCGTGAACTGATGCTGCCCTTCGGGTGCAGACAACTAGCGCCCCCATGTTGTGAAAGGGCAGAGCATCATCGTCATCATCATCATCGACAGGATTTATATACCACTTTTCAAGAAGTTCCTAAAGAGGTTTACCAAAAAAATGAGTTAACTGTTAGGATTCACAGTCTTAAAAAGATGCAAAAGAGCACCAGTTGAAGCCACTGGAAAAAATACTTCTGGGCTGAAGAGGGCTAATTACTCTCCCCTTGCTAAATAAAAGAGGAGCTTCCACTTGAAAAAGTGCCTCTTACAGTCCCTTGGACCCATTGGAATTGGTGACTGGCAGTGGAATTTGAGGGCTGACTCCACTGAAAAAAAGGTTTGGTTGACACGGGAGTTAGATCCGTGGAGGCCTATTCGCACATGATGCACATTCATTCTCAGGATAAACGTTCCTGCAGGATCAAGCGTGTCAAAACATCCCTAAGCCAGGACAATCCTCCTACACACTTACCAGGAGTGAGGCCCATCCATGGAACTGGGATTCACGTGTAATGCACGTGTGACACTTCAAAGGAAACGTGCATAGACTGAGCACGTCGGAATCCCCACCTTAGACATCAGGGAGAGACTCCAGTTCACCCAGAATGGATGCTATGGGGCTGGAGAAGCTGGAATGCAACCCAACTGGGCCCAGATGAGTCCTACATCAATGTATTTGTCAGCCCTGCTCATGACACGACTCTGTGGTTCCATTCATGACATGGTCGACCTTGCAGGGTTGTTGTAAATATTACTCATTTACAGCGATAGGAATATCCCTTCCTGACAACACTGTGGTTGCCTCCTCTCTTTCAGACATAGAGGAGCAACATGAAGGAGAAACTGGACATCTTTGGTGTGAGAACAAAACATTTTTAAAGGACCCTTCCTTAAAACATATTAAGGATTGCAAACCTTAAGAGCCCACTCATATGCATGTCTACTCATATATAAGTCCCATTATGGTTAATGGGGCTTACTCCAGATATGTGTGCATAGGATTGTAGATTTAGCAGCCACTCCTATGCATGTCTGCTCAGAAGTAAGTCCCATTATAGTCAAGGGGGCTTACTCCCTCCTAAGCATTTCTACTCAGATGTAAATCCCATTATGTTCAATGAGGCTTACTCCCAGATATGTGTGCAGTTTAAGAAGCACACTCCTATGCATGTCTACTCAGAGGTAAATCCCATTATAGTCAAGGGGGTTTACTCCTTCCTATACATGTCTACTCAGATGTAAGTCGCATAATGTTCAGTGGGGCTTATTCCCAGGTAGGTGTGCAGCTTAAGGAGCCCACACCTATGCATGTTTCCTCTGAAGTAGGTCCCATTATAGGTAAGGGGACGTACTTCCAAAATAAATTAGTGTGGATAGGATTGCAGCCTTAGAGCTGACTCCTATGCATGTCTCCTCAGAAGTAAGCCCCATTATGGTCAATGGGGCTTACTCCCGGGTAAGATTCAAAGAATATAGTCTGGGCAGGCTTGAATTAAGAAAGTTATTTGAGTTTGGGATAGTTGTGGATCGGATATTGGCTGACGTGCTCCTACTCAGCCAGGAGCAGAGGCCACAGGATCTCCCTGGGACAAGAAGCGGAACTGATGAGTAGGAGGAGAGAGCCGGGCCTCCTGCTTCTTCCCAGCCCAGCCCCAAATCCCCCTGGAGAGAAGCATTCCTGCCATCAAGGAGAAGAGCCGGGAATCAATTATCTCCTGCAGCCTGATTTTCTGAGCTGGAAGCTAAAGCTTGAAAGCCCAATCCCATGCAGGTCTACTCACTAGTAAGTCCCATTATGGCCAATGGGTCTTACTCCTCTCCCGGTAGTGTGTTTAGGATTGCAACCTGAATCATTAAATCCCACGGATTCCAACGACAGTGTTAGGTGAGATTTTTTTTCTGTGGAAATCAATGGGATATATTTTTTTCCAAAGCGTCCTTAACTTAGGATGGACGGTATCCTAAATCAGGTCCCTTGGATCGCTTCAAAGGGGGATCGGTCAAAGCTTCAGACCCAGGAAATAAAACTGCAGTACTATCCGCACTTAATCGAGAACAAGCCACACTGAGTACAATGGGGCTTACTTCTGAGTAAGTAAGAGCACAATCCTAACCATGTCAATAGGTCTTACTCTCAGGAAAGTGTCTTTAGGATTGCAGCCTAAGAGGAGGGGGCTCTATGTGGGTTGGGGGAAAGAAGCAAAAAATCCTGGGCTTCCAAACACACACACTCTCTCTCTCCCCTACACACGCACACATTAAAGGAATAGTAACTTGCTTTCTCTTAACTGCTGGTTACTAACTGGAGAAAAGTTGGATGAGAACACAGCATGGAGTAAGGGGCAAAACCCCACACCAATAAAGGAGTATTCAGAGGGCAACGGAGATCCGCCTGCTCTACAACGACGTTTTGATCGCCCTCATTTACTATCAGTAATAAGCGCACGTCAGACAGCCCCTGCTGTGTAACGACGGAGTAAGATAAGCGGAGGGGGAATTTTGGAGGTAGAAGAAGTCATGGGGAGGGGTAGAGGAAATAGATGGTCTTTCTGTCCCAGCCATTCAGGAGAATCTCCTAAGCAAGAGGAGAGGAAGAGAGGGCGATGCCACTCCTCGGAGTAGATCAACGCAGTCAGAGAGAGTGAAATCTTCCTTTGCGGAGCAAAAAGAGGAAGGAACGACCTCTTTGTCAGAGGCTCTCTTGGAAATGCAATGTGACAGCAATGTGGTGTTGCTTTTTGTGAAGCCATACAAAAAATTATGCAAATCGGCCCAAAAGCAAAGGCTCCTCTTTTGAAATGGTAATACTGGATTCATTAATCACTTATGGGGGGGGGGAACTATCCCCTCTTTCTCTCCCCCATCCCATCAAGCAAACGGTGGAAAGACTGGGGAAATGGCTTCGATCTAATCTGTTGCTCTTTGGTAATTCGAGGTGGATTCTGCTTTTTATTTTTGATTCCTTCATAAATCCACCACGCCCAAGATTTCTAGGCACGCTTCACATTGGCTTCCCCTGATCCTAGGCTCAGGACCGGAAAGGAGTGTGCAACTACTTGGAGTCACGTTATTTGAAAGGAAATCCCACTGAAATCTATATAAGTGAGATAGAATCTATAAGTTAGGCTGCAATGCTAAAGGCACTTTCCTGGGAGTAAGACCCATTGAACACAGTTGGGCTTACTTTTGAGTAGACATGATTAGGATTGTGCTCTAAGAGTATTATGGATTTTCTATAAGAATCTACAATAATACCACAATCTGAGTCAGGGTCTCACCAAAAACCATCAAGAGCTCTACTTGCAGCTGTGCAGAAGAACCTAATGCCTTGAATCTCTCAAAGGCTGGCTGGTGCCTGGATTTGACTTCATTTTATTCTGTTTCTAATTGCAACAATAGTTAAGAGGTTTGATGGTGGAATAAACACCTCTTTACTCTCAAGAGTGATCCTCTTCGCTTTCACAAAGTTGAATCTAATTATCACAACGGGAGAAATCAGTTCTGCCCCTGACAAAGTATTTATTCGAGGCTCTAATGAGGGAAAGAAGCAGCCCTCCTATTTTCAAAAGGGAAGCAGCAGTAGCAGTGATGATGATTGCAATCCTATTCATGTCTACTCAGAAGTAAGTTTGAGTCCAATGGGACTTACTCCCAGAAAGTGCTCTTAGGATTGCAGATGATGATGATGATGATGATGATGATGATGATGATGATAATGATAATGATAATAATAATAATAATAATAATAATAATAATAATAATAATAATAATAATAATAATAATAATAATAAATAGAGGTAACCACGTCTCGCTGCTCATCCAGTTTGGGAGGAAGGTCATCACAAAGGCTTTATGACGTTCTAATTAATTTTGCCACCCCAAATTGCCAGCTGCTAACACAGTGTGTGGTATGGCAGTGTGGAGTAATGGGGCATGTATACCCCTGAGTCTCTACACTCCAGACAGACCTTCATCGGAAAAGATTTTATCCTGGAATATGTCTCTGATCTCACTGACACTTCCTTGGCACGTGTGAAACGCGATCACTATTAGTGAGAGGAGACCCTCAATGGATTCCCAAACTATTCCAATACCTCCGATTATTTCCCATTTATTGCATCTTAAACATGACTTTCTTAAACCTGTGGTCTCAATTCTCTGCACCGACTTGGATCTTTCTCCAGGTGCAGCCGATGGCCTTTTTAGGGGAAAAGGGGGACTCTTCCTCCCCCTATAGCTACGCCACTGAGCGTGTGAGTTCGATTTGCGCCAAGTTGTAACTTCAGAGCACCAAGGTTTTCTAGGGGACGTGGTGAGGAGGGTCTCCCTTCCACTTTGACTGATGAAAAACCGATTCAGCCCCACGATGCTCCTTGCGCTTCTTCTTTCATCCCCTTGCTTTCCAATCCTGTGTACCACTGGAGAGAGATGCGCATGGAAGAGGAACGCCGGTTCCCGGGAGGAAACAACCCAGATGATGAGCATTTTCCCAACCCCAAGTTCTATACTGTACAGTGATCTCATTAAGGGACGGGATGCGGATTGCGATGGTTACTTAACATCCCCACAGCTCAGGTTAAACTCCCCAGGGATGGATCCCCCTCCCAGCAAATCCTAATTGGAGAGATGAGGTTCTGAAATTAGGGTTTCAATTTCGGAAGAGAGGCCTGCAGGCTCGCGAAGGAAGGTATTTGCCTTTCTTAAAAATCCTTTGGATGGGTCCATCGCTACAGGGGCAACTCGTGAGCAGGAAAAGTATTGAATTAAATACATTAAATCCATGCCAAGTCTCTCTCTCTCTCTCTCTCTCTCTCTCTCTCTCTCTCTCTCTGAGTGTGTGTGTGTCCCACATAATCCCACCCATTCCACTCCCTTGGAGAAATTAAACTGGTCTACCCATCCACCCACTTACTCCTATGAGTAAGACTCAAGTGTATGGGTTGTAACATTTTCCAGCAATTAATGCCAATCAGTTAAGATGTGTCCTAATGATCCAAGAGGTATACAAATTAACAGTACTCCTTCCCAGCCACCAGGAAAAAGATTGAGAATCCATTTCTATCCATATCGACTCAGTAGTAAATCCTACTATAGTCAATGGAACTTACACCTAGGTAAGTGTGGATAGCACTGTAGATCTTGGAGCATGTAACTTTTAAAAAAAATTATTTCTCTTTGCCCCAAGAATAAATGAATGAGTTTGCAATGTTATTCCTACTTACCTGGGAGTAAGCCCCACTGACTACAATGGGATTTACATCTGAGTCGGAACATATAGGACTAGGTTCTGAATAAATATATACAAGGTCAATCGAGGCCACTTTTTTCGCCCGGGAAGGTGTGTTTATGTGTAGCTTCCACTTGCAACTGGATCCTTCCTAAATATGTTTCCTTTCGATTCAGCGAATCTGCAGCCCGATCTTCTGCCGGGTCTACTTGGAAGTAGGTCCCAGTTTCTACCCTATGATCCAACCACCCTCTTTGGGCTCAGGGAAGAGGATCGCTGGGAAAGTGAGGCAGCATGATCTGGTCACCACTACCAGGGTGATCAGGTGTCATAACCGAAAAAGAGGACAAAATGTAGGGCACCCAAGAAAAATGTAGGACATGACAAAATGCAAAGCTCAAAACACTCAGATTTTTTCATGTGGTTCATTTAAACACATTATTATTATTAAATTTAAAACTATTACATGGATTTTTTTAATTACAAGAAGGCTTCATGGTGCTTGCTCAGAAAGAATAGGAGGACAATGATTATTTTTTTCAAGGATAAAAAAGAGGACATGTCCTGGAAAAAAGAGGACGTCTGGTTACCCTGCCTACTCCAGTCCCTGTACTGTCAGCCTCTTCCCTTCTGGAGACGGGACGAAGAAGTTCCTTCCAGACTTTTGCAGGATCCCCATACAAGGAAGGCTGGCTGGTCCGGGGGGGGGAGGGTCGGTGAGGTGGGGGGTGACGCTCATGTCCATTGTTAACCCGTCGGGGGGAACCCCTCGCTTAAAGCCCTGGTGGTCTCCCTCCCTTACCCCCCCTTTCCTTACCCCCCACTCTCTGGGACTATATGATGTCCTATAACTGGGGGATGAGAGGAGGTGGAAAGACCCAAGAATGCCTTCTCCCCTCGACGTCCGGCCAGCATCTTCCTTCCAGCCCCCCTGCGCAGGCGCGCACTTTTCCATCCCCCCCCCCCCCCGTCCATACAAGTGGGGCGGCTTCTTTCTCTCCCTGCCCTTCCTCTGCTGGCAACTCCTCCCCTTTATGCAGATGAGCCACTTTGACGGACAGCTCTCCTGGCCGGAGCCCCTCGGAAAACTCCCCTCCACTGCGACTCCTGCCAGATTCCTATGCCTGCTGCAAAATCCTGGGCTGGTGGTGGCGGCGGCAGCGGCAGCGGCAGTAGCAGCAGCAGCGGAGGGCGCTGGGGGGAGAGCTGGAGCCGGGCAGGGCAAGCGGAGGAGGAGGAGGAAGAGGAGGAGGAGGAGGGCCAGCCGCAGCCCCTCGCCTGCTGCAGGGCTGAGACTGAGCTGCTTCCCCCCAGCTGGCTCTGCCCTGTTGCTGGAGCTTTCCCGGCTGAGGAGGCGCCTGCTGCTGCTGCTGCCCTGATGCCTTCCTCCTCCTCCTCCTCCTCCTCCAGCCGCAGCAGAGGGTGACTTGTGCGGGGAAGGAGCAGAGCGCGCGCAGGGCAGGCAGGCGGGCGGGCGGGCGGGCGCGCGCTCCGGGGCGAGCTGCTGCTTTCCCTCCTTTCTATGGAGGGGACGCTGTGAGCTCCTCGGCAGCGGAGCTCCCTGCAGCAGCAACAGCAGCAGCACCGACAGCAGCAGCAGAGGCTCCAGCCCAAGCCCCTCGGCGTTCCTGCCCAGCCATGTCCTACCCCCAGGGCTACCTCTACCAGCCCCCCGGCTCTCTGGCTCTCTACTCCTGCCCGGCTTACGGGGCTTCGGCGCTGGCGGCCCCCCGGAGTGAAGAGCTGGCCAGGTCCTCCTCCGGCTCCGCGTTCAGCCCTTACCCCGGATCGGCGGCGTTCACAGCCCAAGCGGCGGCCACCGGCTTCAGCAGCCCGCTCCAGTACTCCACAGACCCGGCCACGGGATTCCCCTCCTACATGGTGGGTAACTCAGACAGACAGGCAGCCTTCAGCACCGGCCTCCTCCTCCTCCTCTTCATCCTCATCTTCATCATCCTCATCCATCGCTCCCCCCCACCCGCACCTTCTAGGCGGGCTGGGTTGGGGGTCTGTATAGATGCAGAAGGGAACCCTCTTTCTTTCTTTCTTTCTTTCTTTCTTTCTTTCTTTCTTTCTTTCTTTCTTTCTTTCTTTCTTTCTTTCTTTCTTTCTTTCTTTCTTTCTTTCTTTCTTCTCACTCCTTCCCTCTCTTTCACTCCTTTCTCCCTTTTTATTTCTCCCTCTCTTTCACTCTTTTCTCTCTTTCATTCTCTTTCTCCCTCTTTCTGTTTCTTTCTTTCATTTTTATCTCACACTCCCTCTCTCTCTTTTTCATTCTCTTTCCTCCCTTTCCCCGTTTTTTTCTTCTTATTTTACCCCTAAGAACGGGGTGGGCCTTCTCCAAATTTACAAACCCTGTCGGGTCTACTCAGAAGTAAGTCCAATTGAGTTCAATGGGACTGTCTCTCATGCCAAAAAAAGCATACATAGAACTGCATGTTCTTGGAGCCCAATCCTAGGCATGCCTACTCAGACGTAAGTCCCATTAGAGTCGATGGGCCTTATTCATAGGAAAAGAGTGGATTGGATCGTAACCTTAACTGGAAGTGCGAAACTCCAGAAAGGGAGCAGGGATTTCCTCCTGCTGCTGTTGCTGCTGCTTGGCCTTGACTGGGATGCGTGTCATTGCTGGCGATCGTGTGAATTCTGCTGCAATCGGACACGGGTGTGAGGCTTAAGAGGCAGCAGAGCGAACTGGTGCTGGGAAAGTGGGGCAAAGGGTGCGTTTTTGTTTCCCCATCCAAGAGATATCAGATGGAGCGCCTTGGGCTGGCTCTCTCTCTCTCTCTCTCTCTCTCTCTCTCTCTCTCTCTCCACCTCCCTCCCTTTCTTCCCAGCCCTTCGATCTTTATTTAGGATAATGGGAGCCGACCTCAAACGCTCCTCTGTTTGACTTTCTCGGGGTAGAAGAAAAGCCTCAGCAAGTATTGTTATTGGAGGCTATTGAAGAACATTAGGTAAATTTGGAGTAGCTCCGTTTCCGAGGCCGCCTCTGAAAGTTATCAAGTTGCTGAACTATTTCTTTTTTTTTCTCCCCCTTTTCTTCTTCTTCTTCTTCTTCTCCCTCTCTCCACACCCATCTATTATGCAGACTTTAAATCAGCGCAATTTAAACGTTTAAAAGGGCGAATTAAAATGCTAATTATATCGCATTTGACCAATTCGAAACGGTGCATATCTTCTGGTTGGCAAATTGGATTTGCAATGCATTAGCGAAGTGAATTGCTAAGTGGGGGGACGTTGTTGTGTGTGTGTGTGTCTCTTCACCTCCCCCCCCCCCCCCCCCCATAGTAAGATCAGTGCAACCAGGAGAGGAGGTGGAAGAAAAGCGGAAAGATATTATAAAACTACCTGTAGGGCCTGTGGAGGGAATTTTTTTTGCACCGAATTGCAATAATTCACAACGAGTATGTTGCAACGAGTATGTTATTTTTGAGTAAAAGAAAGAAAAAGGTTTCCAGTGGGAAGAAAGTATGTAGATTCAGGCTATAATCCTATCCACATTTAGAGTTTCCAGTGGAGAGATGTAGATCCAGGATACGATCCTATGTTTCCAGTAGGGAGAAGGAATGTAGATTCAGGCTTTCAGATTTCCAGTGGGGAAAAGGGATGTAGATCCAGGATATAATCCTGTCCACACTTAAAAGTTTCCAGTAAGGAGAAGGAATGTAGTTCCAGGGTACAAACCTATCCACACTTAGGGTTTCCAGTGGGGAAAAGGATGGATATTCAGGCTGCAATCCTGTCCGCATTTAGAGTTTCCAGTGGGGAGAAGGGATGTGGAATTCAGGCTACAATCCTTTCCACACTTAGAGTGAGCCCCATTGCAGAGTCAGCTCCGTTGACTACTGTGAGATTTACTGCACAATCCTCACCATGTCTACTCAAAAGTAAGCCCCATTGTTTTCAATGGGTCTTACTTCCAGGAAAGTGTCTTTACTTTTGAGTCAATATGGTTAGAATTGGTCTTAATTTTTGTTCTCTTAAAGTGTAACTTTACAGGATAAGGAAATAAATTTACTGGGTTGGTGAAAGTGATGGTGACTTAGGGCACAATGCTATTCCTGTCTACTCAGAAGTAAGTCCCATTGTAGTCGGTAGGGCTTCCTCCCAGGAAAGTGTGAATAGGATTCCAGCCTCCTGTGCCTGTCTACACAGAAGTAAGTGAGTGGGGCTTGCTCCCAGGAAGGTGTGGATGGGATTGGAGCCTGCCATGGGGTGATGACTGGGGCCTCTTCTTGCCGGCAGGGCTCCCCATACGAGGCGCACCCGACGGGCATGAGCGGGGCGCTGAGCTACCACCCCTACGGCAGTCCTGCCTACCCGTACCAGCTGAACGACCCTGCCTACCGCAAGAACGCCACCCGCGACGCCACGGCCACCCTCAAGGCCTGGCTGCAGGAGCACCGCAAGAACCCCTACCCGACCAAGGGGGAGAAGATCATGCTGGCCATCATCACCAAGATGACCCTCACCCAGGTCTCCACCTGGTTCGCCAACGCCAGGAGGAGGCTCAAGAAGGAGAACAAGATGACCTGGGCCCCCCGCAACAAGAGCGAGGACGAGGACGAGGACCTGGACGGGGACGGCACCAGCATCCGCACCAAGGACCACAACTCCGACAAGGGCCGCGACAGCAACGAGACCTCCGCAGAGGACGAGGGTGAGTCCGCCTGAGAAGGTCCTCTGGCCCTGGGTGACCACAGGGGTCCTTTGCCCAGGACTGGCCCTCTTGACCCTTTTCCTCCTTCTGTCTTGGAAGAAAAACCTCCTGGAAGAGCTGACATAAATTGCAAGAACTAGTTTAAATTGACTCATAAGTTGCATTGTGTTTAAATTAACCACATGAAATACGTATACATATATGTATGTATATATAAACAATATACATACACACACACACACACACATATACGTATATACATATATGTATGTAAGCTATATATATACACGCATATGCATATATGTATGTAAGCTATATATACACACATTCATATACATATATCTATATTGCTTATGTATACATACATATATGTGTGTATGATATATATTGCTTATACATACATATATGTGTGTGTATGTTTGTATATATAAACACACACATACAAACATGTATGTATATATAGATGAGTGTATATGAGTGTTTTTAGCATTTATTTCGTCATCTCCTACGTTTTTCTTGGGTGTCCTACATTTTTGTCCTTTTTTATGGTTATGACATCTGGTCACCCTGATGTTGGTGGTGGTGGGGGGGGGAGAGACATCCATGGGGCCTCCGGATCCTGTGCCTGCTCTCCCTGTTGTTACTCGTCCTTCTTATGCAAAGTTTTTCTTGTGCAATTTCCGTGAGTCTTACTCCCAGGTAAGTGTGTTTGTAACATGGTCTGTATTGCAAGGACTTCGTCCCCAAGGGTTGCTTTCTCTACGACAGCTCAGGTGAGCAACGCCTTGCAGCCCAATCCTATCCGTACCTTCCTGAGAGTAACTCCTTAATAGGACTTACTTCTGAGTAGACATATATAGGACTTGGCTCTTGATTCTATCTATACCTTCCCGGAAGTAAGACAGGATTTACTTTTGAGTCAGTATGGATAGGATTGGTCTTAATTTTTGTTTAATAGAACTTACGTCTGAGTAGACATGTATAGGATAGGGATCTAGCCACACCTTCCTGGGAGTAAGCGCCACTGATTCTAATGGGCCTTACTTCTGAGGAGGCATGAAGAGGACTGAGCTCTTAATTTGAAAGGTGTCACCGGTGTGTGGCTGCAATCCTATGAACACTTATCTGGGAGTAAGTGAGACTTAGAGCACAATCCTAACCATGTCTACTTTAAAGTAAGCCCCATTTTGTCTTACTCCCAGGAAAGCATCTTTAGGATTGCAGCCTTATTCTGAGTACACAGGCATAGGATTGGCCTGTGTGACATGAAAGGCAGGGTTTCCAGCCTGCTCTACCACTATAAGCCAATTAGTTTCCAATGACTTAATAATGACCCTGATGATGCTTTCAAAAGGCATCATCTCCATTGTCTCTTTGACAACAGCCCTGGCATGGAGGCCAAGAGTAATAATAGCAGAAGCAAGGGTAGGAGGCCTCTCAGGCCTCTTAAGGTACAATCCTATGCATGTTTACTCACAAGTAAGACCTATTTGGTTCAATGAGGATGACTCTCAGGAGAGGATTTCAGCCTTAGAGTCCAATCCTAAGCAAGTCCACTCAGAATTAAGTCCCATTATGGAGACAATGACCCCCAGGTAATCGTGGAGAGGATTCCAACACTAGTGAGTTGGGGAATAAGCCAGGCTGACCATATGTCCTCTTTTTCCAGGACATGTCCTCTTTTTTGTCCTTTTCCTTGTAAATGGGCAGCATATAGATTTTTGTCGTTAATTTATGTGTAATAATTTTAAATTTAAAATAATATTTTAATTAGCAACATGAAGGCAAAACATGAGGTTTTTCTAGCTTTCATTTTGTCACATTTTGCTTGGATGTCCTACATTTTAGGGGGGACGTCTTCTTTTTGGGGGGTTATGGCATATGGTCACTCTGGATTGAGTTGAAACCTGGACCAACAAGGAGGAGACAAAGGCTGCAATCCTAAAGACACTTTCCTGCGAGTAAGACCCATTGAGCACAATGGGGCTTACTTTTGAGTAGAAATGGTTAGGATTGTTCTCAAAGGCTGCAATCCTAAACATGTCTATTCAGAAGTAAGCTCCATTATGTTCTATGGGTCTTACTCCTATGAAAGTGTGTTTAGGATTGCAGCCCAAGTGGATTTAAAAACAACAACAAAACCACGGGTTAAATAAGTAGCAAGGAAGAAAGACCCCTAAGAAAGACCCCTTGAAAGCAGCAGGCCTGTTGCTCAGAAGTGGAGTGTGGCTGGAGACTGAGGGGTTGACAAGGGTTTGTGTGTGTGTTAATCGGAGATCAAAGGACTTTTGTGGGGTGGAGGGAGGTGGGTTTGGGGAAGGAAGGGGGGTCGCCTCTGCCCCCCTGCCTGGTTTCTTTGACTGTCTCCTACCCTGTCTTCCCCTTGCAGGGATCAGTTTGCAGGTGGACTCCCTCACCGACCACTCTTGCTCGGCCGAATCGGACGGGGAGAAAGTCCCTTGTAGGGTGGGAGACCCTCTGTGCGAGTCCGGCTCGGAGTGCAAGGACAAGTACGAGGAGGAGGATGAGGAGGAGGAAGAAGAGGACGACGAGGAAGAGGAGGAGGAGGTGAAGCCGGTCACCTCCTCGCCTCTCACCGGGGTGGAAGCCCCTCTTCTGGGTCACCCCCACGGGGGGGAAGACTCGTCTAGGAACGCTAGTAAGGCTTTGGACGCCAGGATCGCCCCGTCGGGGGTCTCCTCGCAGACTACTCAGTCCAGCAAGCCCAAGCTGTGGTCTTTGGCGGAGATCGCCACGTCGGACCTTAAGCACCACCACCCCCACCAGCACCACCATCCCCACCAGCATCCTCACCCCCCTCACCCCCACAGCCTGGCCCAGGGGTGCCAGCCCTCCGCCTCCCCTTCTCCCAACGCTGCAGCCTACTCGCCCTCCTCCCTACTAGGGAGGCACATCTACTACACGTCGCCTTTCTACAGCAACTACACGAACTATGGGAACTTCAACGCCCTCCAGGGTCAGGGCATCCTCCGGTACAACTCCGCCGCCGCCGCCGCAGCTGCCATCGCCTCCGGAGAGGGGCTCAAGCAGGGCTCGGAGCACGCGGGGAAGGCCCTCGCCCCACACCTCGACCCACACTTCAAGGCCTCCGGAGCAGACCCCAAGAAAGGTAGGCGCAGGAACACCCCTTGCACTCTCCAGCCAGCCGTCGGGGTGGGGGAAACAGAGGCACCTTCCAGCCCAAACCTTACGCGTGTCTACTCAGGAGTCAGGCTGCAATCCAGCCATACTTTCCTGGGAGTAAATCCCGTTGACTATAAAGGGTATCTTACGTCTAAGTCCACATGCATAGATCGGGCTCTGGGGATGCAATCCTATCCGCACACCTGGAGTAAGGCTGGAATCCTGAACACACTTTCCTGGGAGTAAGACCCATTCAACACAATGGGGCTTACTTTTGAATAGACATGTTTAGGATTGTATTCTAAGAGCACAATCCTAACCATGTCTACTCAAAAGTAAGCCCCATTGTGTTCAATGCATCCTATGCCTCATTGACTATAAAGGGGACTTACTTCTGAGTTGACACGCATAGGATTGGGCTTTGGGGCTGCAATCCTATCCTCACTGCCTGGGGAGTAAGCCCCACGGACGGACGTCTGAGTCGACATGCATAGGATTGGAATGACGGCAATCCTATACACTCTTGGGACCAAGTTCCACCGAACTTAATGAGGCGTATTGTTTAGTGGACATGCATAGGATTGATTATCTTCTGAGAGCGCAATCCTAGCCATGTCTACTGAAAAGTAAGCCCCATTGTGTTATGGGTCTTACTCTCGGGAAAGCGTTAGGCTGCAATCCTAAATACACTTTCCTGGGAGAAAGACCCATTGAACACAATGGGTGTTATTTTTCAGTAGACATGGCTAGGATTGTGCTCTTAGTCTCATTATAGTCAAAGGGCCTTACTCCCAGGTAAGGGTGGATAAGATTGCAGTCAAGCTGCAGTCCTCTCCGCACTTACCTGGAAGTAAGACACTTTAACTGCAATAGGATTTACTTCTGAGTAGGTATGGATGGGATCGGGTTCAGAGTTCTTCGCTGTGTAGGGATGGGGGAGGAGAGGGTGTAATAACCATACAAGCCAGAACTACTCAAGGGTTGCTCCTACCAGCCCTTCCCAAAAGCAGCCCGTCGCTTGCTATGGGTAAGACTGCAGCGCCTCTGCCCAGGAAACAATCGGATTTGCCTCCCTAATTAACTAATTAACTTGTTTCAAGACGGGAAGTCAAGAAACACACACGTGGTATTAAAAAAAAACTTCTTTAAAAATCTATTTAAACACTTCTTTAAAAATCCTTGCCCTACTTTCCTGGGAGTAAGTTCCATTGACTACAATGGGATACACTTCTGAGTAGACATGACTAGGATTGGGCTCCTGGTTGTCAATATTTTAGCAGAACCAAAAGCAACTCACAATATTTTAAAACCAATCCAATCGTTTTGTGTTTTATTTGTTGTTCTTAATTTGTGGTATTCCGTTTGGTAGATAATAGTATAGCTCTCCTCTCATACATGAATTATGAAAACGAGTTTTAAAAAATATATTGAAACATTGTACTTAATCTTAATACCCCTGAACAATCCGGGAAGCATTTTTTTCTTAGGGGATGAAAAAAATCAGATAAAATATACAATTTACCTAAAAACATGTGCAATACTCACATTCTTGACAACTAAGTGTAATTTACTCATTGTACATCTCACTGGGATCTGTGGGATTGTCTTTTTTTTTTTTTAAATGAATTGTGTTTAAGATTGCAGCCCCACTTGCATACTTCTCCCCAAACCTTTTTTTGTTTATGTTTTGATTTAGGAAACTGGTGCAAGCTTCCTTATCTGGAAAAACAATAATAATAATTAAGCGCCTTGGTTCCCAAATGAACAGCTCCCTTTCCTCAAATCCTCAGTCAGCTGAGAAAAACTGAGTCAGGCTTGCAAGTGCTGAGCTGGGGGGCTTGTGCAAGAGGGAGCTGGGCCGTGCCCAGAGTGTATAATCTAGTTAGCCAGCTGTGTCCTGTGACTAACTGACGCTTCTATTTTGACAGACCCCACTGAAGTGTGCACAGTAGGAGTACAACCCTACCTATAGAAGTGCAATCATACAGCAGCCAGGCAAGTAAGTGAGACTACTTTCTTTCTTTGCCTTTTCTTCGCTGCCTTTTTTCCCCCCTAAAAAAAAATAATTATTTGGTTACACTGCTTAGCAAGATCATTTGGCATCAGCTTCAAGAAATATTGCCCAACCTGAAAAATTGCTTAATGTTAATTTCTTGCTACATTACCAAAAAAGGCATGATTACAAAGAATAGCTTCTTGTATATTTTTTTTTCCTTTTTTGGTGTATTTTAATTCCCATTTTTGGTGTATTTTAATAATCCCCTTCCCATCAAATAATTAACAACCCTGTATTTTGGAATGGATTCTTTAAACTGAAATATTTTTGTTAATTACCTTGCAAGTGAATTTTGTTTCCAAATCAAAGACACAATCTGGTTCTCCTGTACCACAATCTCTACCAGCCCTCACTGAAATGAATAGAACATTTATTCCTATTTGGAATGCAGCCAGAATTCATCTTATCTTCATGCCTACTGTTTGAAATGTATAAGCAAACTAAATAAATAGACCCAAGAATGCCTTACGATGAATAAATATGCCTTATTTTGAGCAAATAAATAGACCCAAGAATCCCAAAATTTTCTCAGTTTCATAGGATCCAAATTAGAAGGAAGTTCTTTACACTGCTCCAAGCAAGTGTTGTTCATTTCAATGGAGCTTGTGCAGAGGCCAGTCATATTATAACATTCAGTTTTTAAAACTCTGCATCAGAATAAGGTCAGTTTATCTGGCAAATATGTATATTTCAACTAGCAGACAATAAAAGGAATTCTGGCTGCTTTCCAAAAATGACAATGTTGGTTAATTCCTCCTGTGCTCCCAAATAGTTGCCATGATTAAGATTAAAAAATATGAATATTATGGGGCCAAATATTTTCTTCTGTCTTGAAAAAAAATAAAAACCTAAATCCTTCAATGGTGTTAGAAAAGCATTTCAGTGTGCCTTCAATTTCTAATCATTCAGCATGTTACTCAAGGATTGTGGATGATCTGGTGTTTTCCTTGGTCCACAGGTAGGTGTCACAATTGCTTTGAAAAAGTCAACAAGCCATCATCTCTCCCAAGCTAATCTATCTATCTCTATATCTCTAACAAAACTCTAAATCCGGATCACATCTTGTGCCACTGTATAAAAGAAGACCACAGAGCACTATTAAATCTACAGACTCTCTCTAATTATTAAACCAGAACTTTGTTGGACATTATGTGAATTTGCTGGTATAGTCTAGTTTCTCCAATGTATGTGTGACTTTGAAGAAAAAAAACCTGTTTTTTTCTCAGGATATCTTGAATTGATCACTTCATTGCCACGGTATATATATCTATCTACATATATATTCTGTAGGTGTGATAGGATTTATTGTACAAACTCTTTGTAAAAGATGCATACAGTAACGATTAATTAAACAAACCGTGACTGAAGAACTTGAGTACTTACAAAGTGAAAACAAATTTGATATTTATTTTTGTAATGATATAAGAGCTTCTAGTAATTTATGCAAGTTGTATTGCAATGGAATCCCAATTCTTTTGTAAATAAATTATGCCTGGTTTTTATTTGAGACATTGATGGTTATACAATCCCTCATTGTTTAACGAGAATTCTTTACTAATTTATATCTTTAATTGTAAATAAAAACAGATTAGTCTAAATAAGGTGGTGGCTTTTTTATTCATGATACATATATAAAATCATATTTGATAAATTAAATAATGAATATGGTAATTTATAAGCAACAGCAGTTGAAGATGGCTCCTAAAATGTTTGGAATGTAAGCAAAATAAATCATTAAATCTGGCTGAAAAAATTGAAAACATTCAGAGTTCATCTCATGGACTGGAATATATACAGTTTATAGTTTACAATAATTATTGTACATGTTATTGTTTTTAGAGCTACATTCTTCATTCAAAATGCCATCTTAGCTTACAACTTAAAGAAATATGCATATTTGATTTTTATCAAAATCTTTAAAAGCCTAGAAATACCTTCCCTCCAAATCAAATACTCCATCCCTTTTAAAATTTTTATCCTTTTTGCATGTACTACTGTATCCATAATGTGGTGATCACCTCCGAGATCCACTTCTGGTTCATAAAACAGCTAAACAATTTTTCCCCCAGCAAATAATGAGAATTCCCATATAATATAATTTCAATAAAGAGACAAACAACCATTTATTTTCTTCCCTGAAGATAAATTGAGTGAATATAACTTACGGTTATGAAACAAGAATAATAGCTTCTTAGATTGCCCTTTAATCAATCATACACTTATTTTTCAAGAGGCTCATCTATTTTATTCCATGATTAATAATGTTCCAGCGTGAGAGCATTATTAGATCCCAGCAGGGGAGATCCTGGATGCTTTTAGCAGCTTTGGAATGGTCAGTTGGGGTTCATTAGGGGCTGATATTGAACAATTTATAAAATCTTGTCTAAACATCTGCCAGCTCAGATAGGCCGATGTGTCTGAAGATGGGAAATTGCTGGACCAGTTGATATTGACAAACGGGGCTCTCTCCAGTGGCTTTTTGTTCACTGAAAATTAGTGGCCTCTTGCTCAGGGCTTGTTAGAAAGGGCATTTGAAAGTGATCTTAGATACTTCAGGCTTCAGCCTGGGGAATGTTAACTGGATAAAGAGTGGGGTATGTTTTTTGTGGGTTTTTTGTGTGTATATAGATGGGCCTGTAATTGCAGGAAGATTGGCTATCATTTATTTGATTAAAAATGTATTTGTCCAATACTGGTACAGTTATTGTTATTGTTATCATCATGCCTTTGGCAAACAGAGCCCCTAACCAAAAGAGAGATCTGTGCCCATGAAGTTGGCAAGGGGCAATTTGTTTTTAATCAGTAACACACACACACACATGTCCTATTTTTCCAGGACATGTCCTCTTTTTAAGTTGGAAACAATGTTCATTGTCCTTCTTTCCCTTGTGAGCTGGCAGCATGTAGCCTTTTTGTAATTAAAAAATTCTATATAATAATTTTTATGGTAATAGTTTTAAATTTAATAATTTATTGCAATTTAAAAAATTCTATATAATAAATTTTATGAAAAAAGTTTTAAATTTAATAATTAGTAATATAGCACTTAAATTAACCACATAACAGCAATATAACAGCAATATAGATGAGTGTTTTAGCTTTTATTTTGTCATGTCCTACAGTTTTCTTGGGTGTCCTACATTTGGGGAGGGTTTGTTTTCTGTTATGACATATGTTCAGCTGGACACTAAGGCTGAGATCCTATGCACATCTACTGAGAAGAGTGTAATGCAGTGAGTCCAGTAAAGTGCAATGAGTCATGCTCCAAAATAAGTGTGGATGGTATTGTAGCCCTTGGCTGCAATCTTGTACCTGGGAGTAGCCCTATTCAACTCAGTGGCCCTTACTTTGAGTAGAATACGCCTTGGATTACAATGTTGGCCACTTAAGACTGAATTTGTCCTATTGATATGAATATACCTAATTTAAAAGTCAGTATGTTTAGGATGGGTCAAAAATGGAACAAATTTTTTTAAAAATCAAGTCAGGCCTGCTACATGATTTTTGGAAGGACTATTCCTAAGTTAGGCAAAAAATACTGATTGAATGTATCCCATGCTATAATAGCACAATATCATGTATGCAAGTACTGATTCTTATTGAATCAAATCATACTGAATCAAATTTGTGTATCATATTGATATAGCCTTCACTATAATCTGTATTTTTCCTCTTATTCAATATACATCTTTCCTCCCACCAGCTTTAAGGTGAAATTTCAAATTGCCCAATGTAAAAAAATAAAATTCGAAATAAAAATTGACCAGATCTGTTCAGTGGACAGTTCTGTGTAAGCTGTCAGATAACTTTTCAATTCAGTCTCTGGGAGGTTTAACTTAGACAGCCTGTAATATTCTTGCACTGCTCCTCCCATACATTTCAATGGGGAGTAAGGAAGTGAACTTCCCAGGGGATCGCTGCTGTTCACAACCCAGATGGCAATACAAATTTCAATGAATGGCTCTACAAGGTGTATCTTTGGTTTTATGATGTATGCGTGTAGTATTTAAATATGATGTACATCGATCCTCTTCCAGACCTTAATTGAGGACTGAGCTTCTCAGAAGATGAGCAATATAGACCACATTCCGTTAAGATAGGCTGCAATCCTAACACTTTCCTGGGAGTAAGATCCATTGAACATAATGGGGTTTACTTTTGAGTAGACATGGTTAGGATTGTGTTCATAGTGATATTATTCCAGCCAAGAAAAACTGTGCCATTATTTAAGTTTTGATGATGTTTAAATAGAAGTGTTGATAATATAACTTAGATATACTCTTCTCTTTCTCCTCCACCCCATATCCCACGTTCTCTGCCGGTAAAGTGTATGTACATCTCAGTTGGTTTTATTTTTAATTCCCCCCCCCCCTTAAATCCATTCTGTGGCAGAGATTAGGAAAGCTAACGACTCGCCTTTGATGTTTATACGCCCAAAGAATTATCTAAGATTTCCATAATTTACTCACCCCTTTGCTAGAATTTAGACCTGGGATTTCTTTTTCTGGAAGGGAAATTCAAAAAGACTTTGGGCAGCAGGCTTTGAAACATTTCTGCCTTTGCCTGTCAGATCCAAGGGGTTTGCTATAATCTCCTTCTGAGAGGGAGGGTGGCAGTCAGCCAGAGAGGGGGAGAGATTACTACCTACCCTACCTAGAATGGACCACCCCCCTCCAACCCCAGACAGACAGACATCCCCAATGATTTGGAAAATCAGCCCATCTTCTGAGATAGAGATCAGTGCTGAAGTTGTCCCCAGCACAAAAAGGAAGCGATTCCCTAATTAAAGGGATACTTGTGCCAGAAATACTACTCCTAGGAGTAGTCATTAAAATGAATGAGAAATGCAGCAAGAGGTGGACGTTCTCCTGCGCTCTGCCATTCATTTCAATGGAGTCCCGAAGTAGAAAAGTTGGTC